>CAKAJA020000010.1:0-600000 GCA_916610235.2 Lasioglossum morio
CGCATAACGCATAACGCATAACGCATAACGCATAACGCATAACGCATAACGCATAACGCATAACGCATAACGAATACCGCAAAACGTATATCGCCTAACACATAACGAATAACGCATAACGCATAACGCATAACGCATAACGCATAACTCATAACGCATAATGCATAACGCATAACGCATAACGCATAACGCATAACGCATAACGCATAAAGCATAACGCATAACGCATAACGCATTACGCATAACTTATAACTCATAACTCATAAGGAGTAACGCATAACGCATAAAGCATAACGCATAACGCATAAGGCATAACGCATAACGCATAACTCATAACGCATAATGCATAAAGCATAACGCATAACGCATAACTTATAACTCATTACTCGTAACGAATAACGCATAACGCATAACGCATAACGCATAATGCATAATGCATAACGCATAACGCATAACGCATAACGCGTAACGCATAACGCATAACGCACAACGCATAACGCATAACGCATAACGTATAACTCATAACGCATAACGAATAAAGCATAACGCATAACGCATAACGCATAACGCATAACGCATAACGCATAACGCAAACGCATAACGCATAACGCATACCGTATAACGCATAACGCATAACGCATAACGCAAACGTATAACGCACAACGCATAACGCATAACGCATAACGCATAACGCATAACGCATAACGCATAACGCATAACGCATAACATATAACGCATAACGCATAACGCATAACGCATAATGCATAACGCATAACGTATAACTCATAACGCATAACGCATAAAGCATAACGCATAACGCATAACGTATAACGCATAACGCATAACCCGTAACGCATAACGCATAACGTATAACTCATAACGCATAACGCATAACGCATAACGCATAACGCCTAACGCATAACGCATAACGCATAACCCCTAACGCATAACGCATAACGCATAACGCATAACGTGTAACTAATAACGCACAACGCATAAAGCATAACGCATAACGCATAACGCATATCGCATAACGCATAACGCATAACGTATAACGCATAACGCATACCGTATAACGCATAACGCATAACGCAAACGTATAACGCACAACGCATAACGCATAACGAACAACGGATAACGCATAACGCATAACGCATAACGCATAAAGCATAACGCATAACGCATAACGCATTACGCATAACTTATAACTCATAACTCATAAGGAGTAACGCATATCGCATAAAGCATAACGCATAACGCATAACGCGTAACGCATAACGCATAACGCACAACGCATAACGCATAACGCATAACGTATAACTCATAACGCATAACGAATAAAGCATAACGCATAACGCATAACGCATAACGCATAACGCAAACGCATAACGCATAACGTATAACTCATAACGCATAACGAATAAAGCATAACGCATAACGCATAACGCATAACGCATAACGCATAACGCATAACGCATAACGCAAACGCATAACGCATACCGTATAACGCATAACGCATAACGCATAACGCAAACGTATAACGCACAACGCATAACGCATAACGCATAACGCATAACGCATAACGCATAACATATAACGCATAACGCATAACGCATAACGCATAATGCATAACGCATAACGTATAACTCATAACGCATAACGCATAAAGCATAACGCATAACGCATAACGTATAACGCATAACGCATAACCCGTAACGCATAACGCATAACGCATAAGGCATAACGCATAACGCATAACGCATAACGCATAATGCATAAAGCATAACGCATAACGCATAACTTATAACTCATTACTCGTAACGAATAACGCATAACGCATAACGCATAACGCATAACGCCTAACGCATAACGCATAACGCATAACCCCTAACGCATAACGCATAACGCATAACGCATAACGTGTAACTAATAACGCACAACGCATAAAGCATAACGCATAACGCATAACGCATATCGCATAACGCATAACGCATAACGTATAACGCATAACGCATACCGTATAACGCATAACGCATAACGCAAACGTATAACGCACAACGCATAACGCATAACGAACAACGGATAACGCATAACGCATAACGCATAACGCATAACGAATACCGCAAAACGTATATCGCCTAACACATAACGGATCACGCATAACGCATAACGCATAACGTATAACGCATAACGCATAACGCATAACACATAACGCATAACACATAATGCACAACGCATTACGAATACAGCAAAACGCATAACGCTTAACGCATAACGGATCACGCATAACGCATAACGCATAATGCATAACGCATAACGCATAACGCATAACGCATAATGCATAACGCATAAAGCGTAACGCATAACGCATAACGCATAAAGCATAACACATAACGCATAACTCATAATGCACAACGCATAATGAATACAGCAAAACGCATAACGCTTAACGCATAACGCATAACGCATAACGCATAATGCATAACGCATAGCGCATAACGCATAACGCATAACGCATAACGTATAACGCATACCGCATTACGCATAACTTATAACGCATAACGCATAACGCATAACGCATAACGCATAAAGCATAACGCATAACGCATAACGGATAAAGCATAATGCATAACGAATAACGCATAACGCATAACGCATAACGCATAACTTATAACTCATTACTCATAACGAATAACGCATAACGCATAACGCATAACGCATAACGCATAACGCATAAAGCATAACGCATAACGCATAACGCATTACGCATAACGTATAACTCATAACGCATAACGAATAAAGCATAACGCATAACGCATAACGCATAACGCATAACGCATAACGCAAACGCATAACGCATAACGCATACCGTATAACGCATAACGCATAACGCATAACGCAAACGTATAACGCACAACGCATAACGCATAACGCATAAAGCATAACGCATAACGCATAACATATAACGCATAACGCATAACGCATAACGCATAATGCATAACGCATAACGTATAACTCATAACGCATAACGCATAAAGCATAACGCATAACGCATAACGCATAACGCATAACGCATAACGCATAACGCATAACGCATAACGCATTACGCATAACTCATAAGGAGTAACGCATAACGCATAAAGCATAACGCATAACGCATAACGCATAACGCATAACGCATAACGCATAAAGCATAACGCATAACGCATAACGCATTACGCATAACTTATAACTCATAACTCATAAGGAGTAACGCATATCGCATAAAGCATAACGCATAACGCATAACGCGTAACGCATAACGCATAACGCACAACGCATAACGCATAACGTATAACTCATAACGCATAACGAATAAAGCATAACGCATAACGCATAACGCATAACGCAAACGCATAACGCATAACGCATACCGTATAACGCATAACGCATAACGCATAACGCAAACGTATAACGCACAACGCATAACGCATAACGCATAAAGCATAACGCATAACGCATAACATATAACGCATAACGCATAACGCATAACGCATAACGCATAACGTATAACTCATAACGCATAACGCATAAAGCATAACGCATAACGCATAACGCATAACGCATAACGCATTACGCATAACGCATAACGCATTACGCATAACTTATAACTCATAACTCATAAGGAGTAACGCATAACGCATAAAGCATAACGCATAACGCATAACGCATAACGCATAACGCATAACGCATAACGCATAATGCATAAAGCATAACGCATAACGCATAACTTATAACTCATTACTCATAACGAATAACGCATAACGCATAACGCATAACGAATACCGCAAAACGTATATCGCCTAACACATAACGAATAACGCATAACGCATAACGCATAACGCATAACGCATAACGCATAACGCATAACGCATAACGCATAACGCATAACGCATAACGCATAACGCATAACGCATAAAGCATAACACATAACGCATAACGCATTACGCATAACTTATAACTCATAACTCAGAAGGAGTAACGCATAACGCATAAAGCATAACGCATAACGCATAAGGCATAACGCATAACGCATAACGCATAACGCATAATGCATAAAGCATAACGCATAACGCATAACTTATAACTCATTACTCATAACGAATAACGCATAACGCATAACGCATAACGCATAATGCATAATGCATAACGCATAACGCATAACGCATAACGCATAACGCATAACGCATAACGCATAACGCATAAGGCATAACGCATATCGCATAACGCATAACGCATAACGCATAACGCATAACGCATTACGCATAAAGCATAACGCATAACGCACAACGCATAACGCATAACGCATAACGCAAAACGCATAACGCATAACGCATACCGCATAACGCATAACGCATAACGCATAACGCATAAAGCATAACGCATAACGCATAACTTATAACTCATTACTCATAACGAATAACGCATAACGCATAACGGATAACGCATATCGCATAACGCATAACGCATAATGCATAACGCATAAAGCATAACGTATAACGCATAACGCATAACCCGTAACGCATAACGCATAACGTATAACTCATAACGCATAACGCATAACGCATAACGCATAACGCCTAACGCATAACGCATAACGCATAACCCCTAACGCATAACGCATAACGCATAACGTGTAACTAATAACGCACAACGCATAAAGCATAACGCATAACGCATAACGCATATCGCATAACGCATAACGCATAACGTATAACGCATAACGCATACCGTATAACGCATAACGCAAACGTATAACGCACAACGCATAACGCATAACGAACAACGGATAACGCATAACGCATAACGCATAACGCATAACGAATACCGCAAAACGTATATCGCCTAACACATAACGGATCACGCATAACGCATAACGCATAACGTATAACGCATAACGCATAACGCATAACACATAACGCATAACACATAATGCACAACGCATAATGAATACAGCAAAACGCATAACGCTTAACGCATAACGCATAACGCATAACGCATAATGCATAACGCATAACACATAACGCATAACGCATAATGCTCAACGCATAACGAATACAGCAAAACGCATAACGCTTAACGCATAACGCATCACGCATAACGCATAACGCATAATGCATAACGCATAACGCATAACGCATAATGCATAACGCATAAAGCGTAACGCATAACGCATAACGCATAACGCATAACGCATAAAGCATAACGCATAACGCATAACGCATTACGCATAACTTATAACTCATAACTCATAAGGAGTAACGCATAACGCATAAAGCATAACGCATAACGCATAACGCGTAACGCATAACGCATAACGCATAACGCATAACGCATAACGCATAACGTATAACTCATAACGCATAACGAATAAAGCATAACGCATAACGCATAACGCATAACGCATAACGCAAACGCATAACGCATAACGCATACCGTATAACGCATAACGCATAACGCATAACGCAAACGTATAACGCACAACGCATAACGCATAACGCATAAAGCATAACGCATAACGCATAACATATAACGCATAACGCATAACGCATAATGCATAACGCATAACGTATAACTCATAACGCATAACGCATAAAGCATAACGCATAACGCATAACGCATAACGCATAACGCATAACGCATAACGCATAACGCATTACGCATAACTTATAACTCATAACTCATAAGGAGTAACGCATAACGCATAAAGCATAACGCATAACGCATAACGCATAACGCATAACGCATAACGCATAACGCATAATGCATAAAGCATAACGCATAACGCATAACTTATAACTCATTACTCATAACGAATAACGCATAACGCATAACGCATAACGAATACCGCAAAACGTATATCGCCTAACACATAACGAATAACGCATAACGCATAACGCATAACGCATAACGCATAACGCATAACGCATAACGCATAACGCATAACGCATAACGCATAACGCATAACGCATAACGCATAAAGCATAACGCATAACGCATAACGCATTACGCATAACTTATAACTCATAACTCATAAGGAGTAACGCATAACGCATAAAGCATAACGCATAACGCATAAGGCATAACGCATAACGCATAACGCATAACGCATAATGCATAAAGCATAACGCATAACGCATAACTTATAACTCATTACTCGTAACGAATAACGCATAACGCATAACGCATAACGCATAATGCATAATGCATAACGCATAACGCATAACGCATAACGCGTAACGCATAACGCATAACGCACAACGCATAACGCATAACGCATAACGTATAACTCATAACGCATAACGAATAAAGCATAACGCATAACGCATAACGCATAACGCATAACGCATAACGCATAACGCAAACGCATAACGCATAACGCATACCGTATAACGCATAACGCATAACGCATAACGCAAACGTATAACGCACAACGCATAACGCATAACGCATAACGCATAACGCATAACGCATAACGCATAACATATAACGCATAACGCATAACGCATAACGCATAATGCATAACGCATAACGTATAACTCATAACGCATAACGCATAAAGCATAACGCATAACGTATAACGCATAACGCATAACCCGTAACGCATAACGCATAACGTATAACTCATAACGCTTAACGCATAACGCATAACGCATAACGCCTAACGCATAACGCATAACGCATAACCCCTAACGCATAACGCATAACGCATAACGCATAACGTGTAACTAATAACGCACAACGCATAAAGCATAACGCATAACGCATAACGCATATCGCATAACGCATAACGCATAACGTATAACGCATAACGCATACCGTATAACGCATAACGCATAACGCAAACGTATAACGCACAACGCATAACGCATAACGAACAACGGATAACGCATAACGCATAACGCATAACGCATAACGAATACCGCAAAACGTATATCGCCTAACACATAACGGATCACGCATAACGCATAACGCATAACGTATAACGCATAACGCATAACGCATAACACATAACGCATAACACATAATGCACAACGCATTACGAATACAGCAAAACGCATAACGCTTAACGCATAACGGATCACGCATAACGCATAACGCATAATGCATAACGCATAACGCATAACGCATAACGCATAATGCATAACGCATAAAGCGTAACGCATAACGCATAACGCATAAAGCATAACACATAACGCATAACTCATAATGCACAACGCATAATGAATACAGCAAAACGCATAACGCTTAACGCATAACGCATAACGCATAACGCATAACGCATAACGCATAACGCATAACGCATAACGCATAACGCATAACGTATAAGGTATAACGCATACCGCATTACGCATAACTTATAACGCATAACGCATAACGCATAACGCATAACGCATAAAGCATAACGCATAACGCATAACGGATAAAGCATAATGCATAACGAATAACGCATAACGCATAACGCATAACGCATAACTTATAACTCATTACTCATAACGAATAACGCATAACGCATAACGCATAACGCATAACGCATAAAGCATAACGCATAACGCATAACGCATTACGCATAACTTATAACTCATAACTCATAAGGAGTAACGCATATCGCATAAAGCATAACGCATAACGCATAACGCGTAACGCATAACGCATAACGCACAACGCATAACGCATAACGCATAAAGCATAACGCATAACGCATAACATATAACGCATAACGCATAACGCATAACGCATAATGCATAACGCATAACGTATAACTCATAACGCATAACGCATAAAGCATAACGCATAACGCATTACGCATAACTCATAAGGAGTAACGCATAACGCATAAAGCATAACGCATAACGCATAACGCATAACGCATAAAGCATAACGCATAACGCATAACGCATAACGCATAACTTATAACTCATTACTCATAACGAATAACGCATAACGCATAACGCATAACGCATAACGCATAACGCATAACGCATAACGCATAACGCATAACGCATAACGTATAAGGTATAACGCATACCGCATTACGCATAACTTATAACGCATAACGCATAACGCACAACGCATAACGCATAACGCATAAAGCATAACGCATAACGCATAACATATAACGCATAACGCATAACGCATAACGCATAATGCATAACGCATAACGTATAACTCATAACGCATAACGCATAAAGCATAACGCATAACGCATTACGCATAACTCATAAGGAGTAACGCATAACGCATAAAGCATAACGCATAACGCATAACGCATAACGCATAATGCATAACGCATAACGCATAACGCATAACGCATAACGCATAACGCATAACGCATAACGCATTACGCATAACTCATAAGGAGTAACGCATAACGCATAAAGCATAACGCATAACGCATAACGCATAACGCATAAAGCATAACGCATAACGCATAACGCATAACGCATAACTTATAACTCATTACTCATAACGAATAACGCATAACGCATAACGCATAACGAATACCGCAAAACGTATATCGCCTAACACATAACGGATCACGCATAACGCATAACGCATAACGCATAACGCATAACTCATAACGCATAATGCATAACGCATAACGCATAACGCATAACGCATAACGCATAACGCATAAAGCATAACGCATAACGCATAACGCATTACGCATAACTTATAACTCATAACTCATAAGGAGTAACGCATAACGCATAAAGCATAACGCATAACGCATAAGGCATAACGCATAACGCATAACGCATAACGCATAATGCATAAAGCATAACGCATAACGCATAACTTATAACTCATTACTCGTAACGAATAACGCATAACGCATAACGCATAACGCATAATGCATAATGCATAACGCATAACGCATAACGCATAACGCGTAACGCATAACGCATAACGCACAACGCATAACGCATAACGCATAACGTATAACTCATAACGCATAACGAATAAAGCATAACGCATAACGCATAACGCATAACGCATAACGCATAACGCATAACGCAAACGCATAACGCATAACGCATACCGTATAACGCATAACGCATAACGCATAACGCAAACGTATAACGCACAACGCATAACGCATAACGCATAACGCATAACGCATAACGCATAACGCATAACGCATAACGCATAACATATAACGCATAACGCATAACGCATAACGCATAATGCATAACGCATAACGTATAACTCATAACGCATAACGCATAAAGCATAACGCATAACGCATAACGTATAACGCATAACGCATAACCCGTAACGCATAACGCATAACGTATAACTCATAACGCATAACGCATAACGCATAACGCATAACGCCTAACGCATAACGCATAACGCATAACCCCTAACGCATAACGCATAACGCATAACGCATAACGTGTAACTAATAACGCACAACGCATAAAGCATAACGCATAACGCATAACGCATATCGCATAACGCATAACGCATAACGTATAACGCATAACGCATACCGTATAACGCATAACGCATAACGCAAACGTATAACGCACAACGCATAACGCATAACGAACAACGGATAACGCATAACGCATAACGCATAACGCATAACGAATACCGCAAAACGTATATCGCCTAACACATAACGTGTAACGCATAACGCATAACGCATAACGTATAACGCATAACGCATAACGCATAACACATAACGCATAACACATAATGCACAACGCATTACGAATACAGCAAAACGCATAACGCTTAACGCATAACGCATAACGCATAACGCATAATGCATAACGCATAACGCATAACGCATAACGCATAACGCATAAAGCATAACGCATAACACATAACGCATAACGCATAATGCTCAACGCATAACGAATACAGCAAAACGCATAACGCTTAACGCATAACGCATCACGCATAACGCATAACGCATAATGCATAACGCATAACGCATAACGCATAATGCATAACGCATAAAGCGTAACGCATAACGCATAACGCATAACGCATAACGCATAAAGCATAACGCATAACGCATAACGCATTACGCATAACTTATAACTCATAACTCATAAGGAGTAACGCATATCGCATAAAGCATAACGCATAACGCATAACGCGTAACGCATAACGCATAACGCACAACGCATAACGCATAACGCATAACGTATAACTCATAACGCATAACGAATAAAGCATAACGCATAACGCATAACGCATAACGCATAACGCAAACGCATAACGCATAACGCATAACGTATAACGCATAACGCATAACGCATAACGCAAACGTATAACGCACAACGCATAACGCATAACGCATAAAGCATAACGCATAACGCATAACATATAACGCATAACGCATAACGCATAATGCATAACGCATAACGTATAACTCATAACGCATAACGCATAAAGCATAACGCATAACGCATAACGCATAACGCATAACGCATAACGCATAACGCATAACGCATAACGCATAACGCATAACGCATAACGCATAACGAATACCGCAAAACGTATATCGCCTAACACATAACGAATAACGCATAACGCATAACGCATAACGCATAACGCATAACTCATAACGCATAATGCATAACGCATAACGCATAACGCATAACGCATAACGCATAACGCATAAAGCATAACGCATAACGCATAACGCATTACGCATAACTTATAACTCATAACTCATAAGGAGTAACGCATAACGCATAAAGCATAACGCATAACGCATAAGGCATAACGCATAACGCATAACGCATAACGCATAATGCATAAAGCATAACGCATAACGCATAACTTATAACTCATTACTCGTAACGAATAACGCATAACGCATAACGCATAACGCATAATGCATAATGCATAACGCATAACGCATAACGCATAACGCGTAACGCATAACGCATAACGCACAACGCATAACGCATAACGCATAACGTATAACTCATAACGCATAACGAATAAAGCATAACGCATAACGCATAACGCATAACGCATAACGCATAACGCATAACGCAAACGCATAACGCATAACGCATACCGTATAACGCATAACGCATAACGCATAACGCAAACGTATAACGCACAACGCATAACGCATAACGCATAACGCATAACGCATAACGCATAACGCATAACGCATAACGCATAACATATAACGCATAACGCATAACGCATAACGCATAATGCATAACGCATAACGTATAACTCATAACGCATAACGCATAAAGCATAACGCATAACGCATAACGTATAACGCATAACGCATAACCCGTAACGCATAACGCATAACGTATAACTCATAACGCATAACGCATAACGCATAACGCATAACGCCTAACGCATAACGCATAACGCATAACCCCTAACGCATAACGCATAACGCATAACGCATAACGTGTAACTAATAACGCACAACGCATAAAGCATAACGCATAACGCATAACGCATATCGCATAACGCATAACGCATAACGTATAACGCATAACGCATACCGTATAACGCATAACGCATAACGCAAACGTATAACGCACAACGCATAACGCATAACGAACAACGGATAACGCATAACGCATAACGCATAACGCATAACGAATACCGCAAAACGTATATCGCCTAACACATAACGGGTCACGCATAACGCATAACGCATAACGTATAACGCATAACGCATAACGCATAACACATAACGCATAACACATAATGCACAACGCATTACGAATACAGCAAAACGCATAACGCTTAACGCATAACGCATAACGCATAACGCATAATGCATAACGCATAACGCTTAACGCATAACGCATAACGCATAATGCATAACGCATAACACATAACGCATAACGCATAACGCAAACGTATAACGCACAACGCATAACGCATAACGCATAACGCATAACGCATAACGCATAACGCATAACATATAACGCATAACGCATAACGCATAACGCATAACGCATAACGCATAACGCATAACGTGTAACTAATAACGCATAATGCATAACGCATAACGTATAACTCATAACGCATAACGCATAAAGCATAACGCATAACGTATAACGCATAACGCATAACCCGTAACGCATAACGCATAACGTATAACTCATAACGCTTAACGCATAACGCATAACGCATAACGCCTAACGCATAACGCATAACGCATAACCCCTAACGCATAACGCATAACGCATAACGCATAACGTGTAACTAATAACGCACAACGCATAAAGCATAACGCATAACGCATAACGCATATCGCATAACGCATAACGCATAACGTATAACGCATAACGCATACCGTATAACGCATAACGCATAACGCAAACGTATAACGCACAACGCATAACGCATAACGAACAACGGATAACGCATAACGCATAACGCATAACGCATAACGAATACCGCAAAACGTATATCGCATAACACATAACGGATCACGCATAACGCATAACGCATAACGTATAACGCATAACGCATAACGCATAACACATAACGCATAACACATAATGCACAACGCATTACGAATACAGCAAAACGCATAACGCTTAACGCATAACGGATCACGCATAACGCATAACGCATAATGCATAACGCATAACGCATAACGCATAACGCATAATGCATAACGCATAAAGCATAACGCATAACGCATAACGCATAAAGCATAACACATAACGCATAACTCATAATGCACAACGCATAATGAATACAGCAAAACGCATAACGCTTAACGCATAACGCATAACGCATAACGCATAACGCATAACGCATAACGCATAACGCATAACGCATAACGCATAACGTATAAGGTATAACGCATACCGCATTACGCATAACTTATAACGCATAACGCATAACGCATAACGCATAACGCATAAAGCATAACGCATAACGCATAACGGATAAAGCATAATGCATAACGAATAACGCATAACGCATAACGCATAACGCATAACTTATAACTCATTACTCATAACGAATAACGCATAACGCATAACGCATAACGCATAACGCATAACGCATAACGCATAACGCATAACGCATTACGCATAACTTATAACTCATAACTCATAAGGAGTAACGCATATCGCATAAAGCATAACGCATAACGCATAACGCGTAACGCATAACGCATAACGCACAACGCATAACGAATAACGCATAAAGCATAACGCATAACGCATAACATATAACGCATAACGCATAACGCATAACGCATAATGCATAACGCATAACGTATAACTCATAACGCATAACGCATAAAGCATAACGCATAACGCATTACGCATAACTCATAAGGAGTAACGCATAACGCATAAAGCATAACGCATAACGCATAACGCATAACGCATAAAGCATAACGCATAACGCATAACGCATAACGCATAACTTATAACTCATTACTCATAACGAATAACGCATAACGCATAACGCATAACGCATAACGCATAACGCATAACGCATAACGCATAACGCATAACGCATAACGTATAAGGTATAACGCATACCGCATTACGCATAACTTATAACGCATAACGCATAACGCACAACGCATAACGCATAACGCATAAAGCATAACGCATAACGCATAACATATAACGCATAACGCATAACGCATAACGCATAATGCATAACGCATAACGTATAACTCATAACGCATAACGCATAAAGCATAACGCATAACGCATTACGCATAACTCATAAGGAGTAACGCATAACGCATAAAGCATAACGCATAACGCATAACGCATAACGCATAATGCATAACGCATAACGCATAACGCATAACGCATAACGCATAACGCATAACGCATAACGCATTACGCATAACTCATAAGGAGTAACGCATAACGCATAAAGCATAACGCATAACGCATAACGCATAACGCATAACGCATAACGCATAACGCATAACGCATAACGCATAACTTATAACTCATTACTCATAACGAATAACGCATAACGCATAACGCATAACGAATACCGCAAAACGTATATCGCCTAACACATAACGAATAACGCATAACGCATAACGCATAACGCATAACGCATAACTCATAACGCATAATGCATAACGCATAACGCATAACGCATAACGCATAACGCATAACGCATAAAGCATAACGCATAACGCATAACGCATTACGCATAACTTATAACTCATAACTCATAAGGAGTAACGCATAACGCATAAAGCATAACGCATAACGCATAAGGCATAACGCATAACGCATAACGCATAACGCATAATGCATAAAGCATAACGCATAACGCATAACTTATAACTCATTACTCGTAACGAATAACGCATAACGCATAACGCATAACGCATAATGCATAACGCATAACGCATAACGCATAACGCATAACGCGTAACGCATAACGCATAACGCACAACGCATAACGCATAACGCATAACGTATAACTCATAACGCATAACGAATAAAGCATAACGCATAACGCATAACGCATAACGCATAACGCATAACGCATAACGCAAACGCATAACGCATAACGCATACCGTATAACGCATAACGCATAACGCATAACGCAAACGTATAACGCACAACGCATAACGCATAACGCATAACGCATAACGCATAACGCATAACGCATAACGCATAACGCATAACATATAACGCATAACGCATAACGCATAACGCATAATGCATAACGCATAACGTATAACTCATAACGCATAACGCATAAAGCATAACGCATAACGCATAACGTATAACGCATAACGCATAACCCGTAACGCATAACGCATAACGTATAACTCATAACGCATAACGCATAACGCATAACGCATAACGCCTAACGCATAACGCATAACGCATAACCCCTAACGCATAACGCATAACGCATAACGCATAACGTGTAACTAATAACGCACAACGCATAAAGCATAACGCATAACGCATAACGCATATCGCATAACGCATAACGCATAACGTATAACGCATAACGCATACCGTATAACGCATAACGCATAACGCAAACGTATAACGCACAACGCATAACGCATAACGAACAACGGATAACGCATAACGCATAACGCATAACGCATAACGAATACCGCAAAACGTATATCGCCTAACACATAACGGGTCACGCATAACGCATAACGCATAACGTATAACGCATAACGCATAACGCATAACACATAACGCATAACACATAATGCACAACGCATTACGAATACAGCAAAACGCATAACGCTTAACGCATAACGCATAACGCATAACGCATAATGCATAACGCATAACGCTTAACGCATAACGCATAACGCATAACGCATAACGCATAACACATAACGCATAACGCATAATGCTCAACGCATAACGAATACAGCAAAACGCATAACGCTTAACGCATAACGCATCACGCATAACGCATAACGCATAATGCATAACGCATAACGCATAACGCATAATGCATAACGCATAAAGCGTAACGCATAACGCATAACGCATAACGCATAACGCATAAAGCATAACGCATAACGCATAACGCATTACGCATAACTTATAACTCATAACTCATAAGGAGTAACGCATATCGCATAAAGCATAACGCATAACGCATAACGCATAACGCATAACGCATAACGCACAACGCATAACGCATAACGCATAACGTATAACTCATAACGCATAACGAATAAAGCATAACGCATAACGCATAACGCATAACGCATAACGCAAACGCATAACGCATAACGCATACCGTATAACGCATAACGCATAACGCATAACGCAAACGTATAACGCACAACGCATAACGCATAACGCATAAAGCATAACGCATAACGCATAACATATAACGCATAACGCATAACGCATAATGCATAACGCATAACGTATAACTCATAACGCATAACGCATAAAGCATAACGCATAACGCATAACGCATAACGCATAACGCATAACGCATAACGCATAACGCATAACGCATAACGCATAACGCATAACGCATAACGAATACCGCAAAACGTATATCGCCTAACACATAACGAATAACGCATAACGCATAACGCATAACGCATAACGCATAACTCATAACGCATAATGCATAACGCATAACGCATAACGCATAACGCATAACGCATAACGCATAAAGCATAACGCATAACGCATAACGCATTACGCATAACTTATAACTCATAACTCATAAGGAGTAACGCATAACGCATAAAGCATAACGCATAACGCATAAGGCATAACGCATAACGCATAACGCATAACGCATAATGCATAAAGCATAACGCATAACGCATAACTTATAACTCATTACTCGTAACGAATAACGCATAACGCATAACGCATAACGCATAATGCATAATGCATAACGCATAACGCATAACGCATAACGCGTAACGCATAACGCATAACGCACAACGCATAACGCATAACGCATAACGTATAACTCATAACGCATAACGAATAAAGCATAACGCATAACGCATAACGCATAACGCATAACGCATAACGCATAACGCAAACGCATAACGCATAACGCATACCGTATAACGCATAACGCATAACGCATAACGCAAACGTATAACGCACAACGCATAACGCATAACGCATAACGCATAACGCATAACGCATAACGCATAACGCATAACGCATAACGTATAACGCATAACGCATAACGCATAACGCATAATGCATAACGCATAACGTATAACTCATAACGCATAACGCATAACGCATAACGCATAACGCATAACGTATAACGCATAACGCATAACCCGTAACGCATAACGCATAACGTATAACTCATAACGCATAACGCATAACGCATAACGCATAACGCCTAACGCATAACGCATAACGCATAACCCCTAACGCATAACGCATAACGCATAACGCATAACGTGTAACTAATAACGCACAACGCATAAAGCATAACGCATAACGCATAACGCATATCGCATAACGCATAACGCATAACGTATAACGCATAACGCATACCGTATAACGCATAACGCATAACGCAAACGTATAACGCACAACGCATAACGCATAACGAACAACGGATAACGCATAACGCATAACGCATAACGCATAACGAATACCGCAAAACGTATATCGCCTAACACATAACGGGTCACGCATAACGCATAACGCATAACGTATAACGCATAACGCATAACGCATAACACATAACGCATAACACATAATGCACAACGCATTACGAATACAGCAAAACGCATAACGCTTAACGCATAACGCATAACGCATAACGCATAATGCATAACGCATAACGCATAACGCATAACGCATAACGCATAATGCATAACGCATAACACATAACGCATAACGCATAATGCACAACGCATAACGAATACAGCAAAACGCATAACGCTTAACGCATAACGCATCACGCATAACGCATAACGCATAATGCATAACGCATAACGCATAACGCATAATGCATAACGCATAAAGCGTAACGCATAACGCATAACGCATAACGCATAACGCATAAAGCATAACGCATAACGCATAACGCATTACGCATAACTTATAACTCATAACTCATAAGGAGTAACGCATATCGCATAAAGCATAACGCATAACGCATAACGCGTAACGCATAACGCATAACGCACAACGCATAACGCATAACGCATAACGTATAACTCATAACGCATAACGAATAAAGCATAACGCATAACGCATAACGCATAACGCATAACGCAAACGCATAACGCATAACGCATACCGTATAACGCATAACGCATAACGCATAACGCAAACGTATAACGCACAACGCATAACGCATAACGCATAAAGCATAACGCATAACGCATAACATATAACGCATAACGCATAACGCATAATGCATAACGCATAACGTATAACTCATAACGCATAACGCATAAAGCATAACGCATAACGCATAACGCATAACGCATAACGCATAACGCATAACGCATAACGCATTACGCATAACTTATAACTCATAACTCATAAGGAGTAACGCATAACGCATAAAGCATAACGCATAACGCATAACGCATAACGCATAACGCATAACGCATAACGCATAACGCATAATGCATAAAGCATAACGCATAACGCATAACTTATAACTCATTACTCATAACGAATAACGCATAACGCATAACGCATAACGAATACCGCAAAACGTATATCGCCTAACACATAACGAATAACGCATAACGCATAACGCATAACGCATAACGCATAACGCATAACGCATAACGCATAACGCATAACGCATAACGCATAACGCATAAAGCATAACGCATAACGCATAACGCATTACGCATAACTTATAACTCATAACTCATAAGGAGTAACGCATAACGCATAAAGCATAACGCATAACGCATAAGGCATAACGCATAACGCATAACGCATAACGCATAATGCATAAAGCATAACGCATAACGCATAACTTATAACTCATTACTCGTAACGAATAACGCATAACGCATAACGCATAACGCATAATGCATAATGCATAACGCATAACGCATAACGCATAACGCGTAACGCATAACGCATAACGCACAACGCATAACGCATAACGCATAACGTATAACTCATAACGCATAACGAATAAAGCATAACGCATAACGCATAACGCATAACGCATAACGCATAACGCATAACGCAAACGCATAACGCATAACGCATACCGTATAACGCATAACGCATAACGCATAACGCAAACGTATAACGCACAACGCATAACGCATAACGCATAACGCATAACGCATAACGCATAACGCATAACATATAACGCATAACGCATAACGCATAACGCATAATGCATAACGCATAACGTATAACTCATAACGCATAACGCATAAAGCATAACGCATAACGCATAACGTATAACGCATAACGCATAACCCGTAACGCATAACGCATAACGTATAACTCATAACGCATAACGCATAACGCATAACGCATAACGCATAACGCATAACGCCTAACGCATAACGCATAACGCATAACCCCTAACGCATAACGCATAACGCATAACGCATAACGTGTAACTAATAACGCACAACGCATAAAGCATAACGCATAACGCATAACGCATATCGCATAACGCATAACGCATAACGTATAACGCATAACGCATACCGTATAACGCATAACGCATAACGCAAACGTATAACGCACAACGCATAACGCATAACGAACAACGGATAACGCATAACGCATAACGCATAACGCATAACGAATACCGCAAAACGTATATCGCCTAACACATAACGGATCACGCATAACGCATAACGCATAACGTATAACGCATAACGCATAACGCATAACACATAACGCATAACACATAATGCACAACGCATTACGAATACAGCAAAACGCATAACGCTTAACGCATAACGGATCACGCATAACGCATAACGCATAACGCATAACGCATAACGCATAACGCATAACGCATAATGCATAACGCATAAAGTGTAACGCATAACGCATAACGCATAAAGCATAACACATAACGCATAACTCATAATGCACAACGCATAATGAATACAGCAAAACGCATAACGCTTAACGCATAACGCATAACGCATAACGCATAATGCATAACGCATAACGCATAACGCATAACGCATAACGCATAACGTATAAGGTATAACGCATACCGCATTACGCATAACTTATAACGCATAACGCATAACGCATAACGCATAACGCATAAAGCATAACGCATAACGCATAACGGATAAAGCATAATGCATAACGAATAACGCATAACGCATAACGCATAACGCATAACGCATAACGCACAACGCATAACGCATAACGCATAAAGCATAACGCATAACGCATAACATATAACGCATAACGCATAACGCATAACGCATAATGCATAACGCATAACGTATAACTCATAACGCATAACGCATAAAGCATAACGCATAACGCATAACGCATAACGCATAACGCATAACGCATAACGCATAACGCATAACGCATTACGCATAACTCATAAGGAGTAACGCATAACGCATAAAGCATAACGCATAACGCATAACGCATAACGCATAAAGCATAACGCATAACGCATAACGCATTACGCATAACTTATAACGCATAACGCATAACGCATAACGCATAAAGCATAACGCATAACGCATAAGGCATAACGCATAACGCATAACGCATAATGCATAAAGCATAACGCATAACGCATAACGCATAACGCATAACGTATAACGTATAACGCATACCGCATTACGCATAACTTATAACGCATAACGCATAACGCATAACGCATAACGCATAAAGCATAACGCATAACGCATAACGGATAAAGCATAATGCATAACGAATAACGCATAACGCATAACGCATAACGCATAACTTATAACTCATTACTCATAACGAATAACGCATAACGCATAACGAATACCGCAAAACGTATATCGCCTAACACATAACGAATAACGCATAACGCATAACGCATAACGCATAACGCATAACGCATAACGCATAACGCATAACGCATAACGCATAACGCATAACGCATAAAGCATAACGCATAACGCATAACGCATTACGCATAACTTATAACTCATAACTCATAAGGAGTAACGCATAACGCATAAAGCATAACGCATAACGCATAAGGCATAACGCATAACGCATAACGCATAACGCATAATGCATAAAGCATAACGCATAACGCATAACTTATAACTCATTACTCGTAACGAATAACGCATAACGCATAACGCATAACGCATAATGCATAATGCATAACGCATAACGCATAACGCATAACGCGTAACGCATAACGCATAACGCACAACGCATAACGCATAACGCATAACGTATAACTCATAACGCATAACGAATAAAGCATAACGCATAACGCATAACGCATAACGCATAACGCATAACGCATAACGCAAACGCATAACGCATAACGCATACCGTATAACGCATAACGCATAACGCATAACGCAAACGTATAACGCACAACGCATAACGCATAACGCATAACGCATAACGCATAACGCATAACGCATAACATATAACGCATAACGCATAACGCATAACGCATAATGCATAACGCATAACGTATAACTCATAACGCATAACGCATAACGCATAAAGCATAACGCATAACGCATAACGTATAACGCATAACGCATAACCCGTAACGCATAACGCATAACGTATAACTCATAACGCATAACGCATAACGCATAACGCATAACGCATAACGCCTAACGCATAACGCATAACGCATAACCCCTAACGCATAACGCATAACGCATAACGCATAACGTGTAACTAATAACGCACAACGCATAAAGCATAACGCATAACGCATAACGCATATCGCATAACGCATAACGCATAACGTATAACGCATAACGCATACCGTATAACGCATAACGCATAACGCAAACGTATAACGCACAACGCATAACGCATAACGAACAACGGATAACGCATAACGCATAACGCATAACGCATAACGAATACCGCAAAACGTATATCGCCTAACACATAACGGATCACGCATAACGCATAACGCATAACGTATAACGCATAACGCATAACGCATAACACATAACGCATAACACATAATGCACAACGCATTACGAATACAGCAAAACGCATAACGCTTAACGCATAACGGATCACGCATAACGCATAACGCATAATGCATAACGCATAACGCATAACGCATAACGCATAATGCATAACGCATAAAGTGTAACGCATAACGCATAACGCATAAAGCATAACACATAACGCATAACTCATAATGCACAACGCATAATGAATACAGCAAAACGCATAACGCTTAACGCATAACGCATAACGCATAACGCATAATGCATAACGCATAACGCATAACGCATAACGCATAACGCATAACGTATAAGGTATAACGCATACCGCATTACGCATAACTTATAACGCATAACGCATAACGCATAACGCATAACGCATAAAGCATAACGCATAACGCATAACGGATAAAGCATAATGCATAACGAATAACGCATAACGCATAACGCATAACGCATAACTTATAACTCATTACTCATAACGAATAACGCATAACGCATAACGCATAACGCATAACGCATAAAGCATAACGCATAACGCATAACGCATTACGCATAACTTATAACTCATAACTCATAAGGAGTAACGCATATCGCATAAAGCATAACGCATAACGCATAACGCGTAACGCATAACGCATAACGCACAACGCATAACGCATAACGCATAAAGCATAACGCATAACGCATAACATATAACGCATAACGCATAACGCATAACGCATAATGCATAACGCATAACGTATAACTCATAACGCATAACGCATAAAGCATAACGCATAACGCATAACGCATAACGCATAACGCATAACGCATAACGCATAACGCATAACGCATAACGCATTACGCATAACTCATAAGGAGTAACGCATAACGCATAAAGCATAACGCATAACGCATAACGCATAACGCATAAAGCATAACGCATAACGCATAACGCATTACGCATAACTTATAACGCATAACGCATAACGCATAACGCATAAAGCATAACGCATAACGCATAAGGCATAACGCATAACGCATAACGCATAATGCATAAAGCATAACGCATAACGCATAACGCATAACGCATAACGTATAACGTATAACGCATACCGCATTACGCATAACTTATAACGCATAACGCATAACGCATAACGCATAACGCATAAAGCATAACGCATAACGCATAACGGATAAAGCATAATGCATAACGAATAACGCATAACGCATAACGCATAACGCATAACACATAACGCATAACACATAATGCACAACGCATTACGAATACAGCAAAACGCATAACGCTTAACGCATAACGGATCACGCATAACGCATAACGCATAATGCATAACGCATAACGCATAACGCATAACGCATAATGCATAACGCATAAAGTGTAACGCATAACGCATAACGCATAAAGCATAACACATAACGCATAACTCATAATGCACAACGCATAATGAATACAGCAAAACGCATAACGCTTAACGCATAACGCATAACGCATAACGCATAATGCATAACGCATAACGCATAACGCATAACGCATAACGCATAACGTATAAGGTATAACGCATACCGCATTACGCATAACTTATAACGCATAACGCATAACGCATAACGCATAACGCATAAAGCATAACGCATAACGCATAACGGATAAAGCATAATGCATAACGAATAACGCATAACGCATAACGCATAACGCATAACTTATAACTCATTACTCATAACGAATAACGCATAACGCATAACGCATAACGCATAAAGCATAACGCATAACGCATAACGCATTACGCATAACTTATAACTCATAACTCATAAGGAGTAACGCATATCGCATAAAGCATAACGCATAACGCATAACGCGTAACGCATAACGCATAACGCACAACGCATAACGCATAACGCATAAAGCATAACGCATAACGCATAACATATAACGCATAACGCATAACGCATAATGCATAACGCATAACGTATAACTCATAACGCATAACGCATAAAGCATAACGCATAACGCATAACGCATAACGCATAACGCATAACGCATAACGCATAACGCATAACGCATTACGCATAACTCATAAGGAGTAACGCATAACGCATAAAGCATAACGCATAACGCATAACGCATAACGCATAAAGCATAACGCATAACGCATAACGCATTACGCATAACTTATAACGCATAACGCATAACGCATAACGCATAAAGCATAACGCATAACGCATAACGCATAACGCATAACGCATAACGCATAATGCATAAAGCATAACGCATAACGCATAACGCATAACGCATAACGTATAACGTATAACGCATACCGCATTACGCATAACTTATAACGCATAACGCATAACGCATAACGCATAACGCATAAAGCATAACGCATAACGCATAACGGATAAAGCATAATGCATAACGAATAACGCATAACGCATAACGCATAACGCATAACTTATAACTCATTACTCATAACGAATAACGCATAACGCATAACGAATACCGCAAAACGTATATCGCCTAACACATAACGAATAACGCATAACGCATAACGCATAACGCATAACGCATAACGCATAACGCATAACGCATAACGCATAACGCATAACGCATAACGCATAACGCATAAAGCATAACGCATAACGCATAACGCATTACGCATAACTTATAACTCATAACTCATAAGGAGTAACGCATAACGCATAAAGCATAACGCATAACGCATAAGGCATAACGCATAACGCATAACGCACAACGCATAACGCATAACGCATAAAGCATAACGCATAACGCATAACATATAACGCATAACGCATAACGCATAACGCATAATGCATAACGCATAACGTATAACTCATATCGCATAACGCATAAAGCATAACGCATAACGCATAACGCATAACGCATAACGCATAACGCATAACGCATAACGCATAACGCATTACGCATAACTCATAAGGAGTAACGCATAACGCATAAAGCATAACGCATAACGCATAACGCATAACGCATAAAGCATAACGCATAACGCATAACGCATTACGCATAACTTATAACGCATAACGCATAACGCATAACGCATAAAGCATAACGCATAACGCATAAGGCATAACGCATAACGCATAACGCATAATGCATAAAGCATAACGCATAACGCATAACGCATAACGCATAACGTATAACGTATAACGCATACCGCATTACGCATAACTTATAACGCATAACGCATAACGCATAACGCATAACGCATAAAGCATAACGCATAACGCATAACGGATAAAGCATAATGCATAACGAATAACGCATAACGCATAACGCATAACGCATAACTTATAACTCATTACTCATAACGAATAACGCATAACGCATAACGCATAACGCATAACTTATAACTCATAACTCATAAGGAGTAACGCATATCGCATAAAGCATAACGCATAACGCATAACGCGTAACGCATAACGCATAACGCACAACGCATAACGCATAACGCATAACGTATAACTCATAACGCATAACGAATAAAGCATAACGCATAACGCATAACGCATAACGCAAACGCATAACGCATAACGCATACCGTATAACGCATAACGCATAACGCATAACGCAAACGTATAACGCACAACGCATAACGCATAACGCATAACGCATAACGCATAACGCATAATGCATAAAGCATAACGCATAACGCATAACTTATAACTCATTACTCATAACGAATAACGCATAACGCATAACGCATAACGAATACCGCAAAACGTATATCGCCTAACACATAACGAATAACGCATAACGCATAACGCATAACGCATAACGCATAACGCATAACGCATAACGCATAACGCATAACGCATAACGCATAACGCATAACGCATAACGCATAACGCATAACGCATAAAGCATAACGCATAACGCATAACGCATTACGCATAACTTATAACTCATAACTCATAAGGAGTAACGCATAACGCATAAAGCATAACGCATAACGCATAAGGCATAACGCATAACGCATAACGCATAACGCATAACGCATAACGCATAATGCATAAAGCATAACGCATAACGCATAACTTATAACTCATTACTCGTAACGAATAACGCATAACGCATAACGCATAACGCATAATGCATAATGCATAACGCATAACGCATAACGCATAACGCGTAACGCATAACGCATAACGCACAACGCATAACGCATAACGCATAACGTATAACTCATAACGCATAACGAATAAAGCATAACGCATAACGCATAACGCATAACGCATAACGCATAACGCATAACGCATAACGCATAACGCAAACGCATAACGCATAACGCATACCGTATAACGCATAACGCATAACGCATAACGCAAACGTATAACGCACAACGCATAACGCATAACGCATAACGCATAACGCATAACGCATAACATATAACGCATAACGCATAACGCATAACGCATAATGCATAACGCATAACGTATAACTCATAACGCATAACGCATAAAGCATAACGCATAACGCATAAGGTATAACGCATAACGCATAACCCGTAACGCATAACGCATAACGCATAAGGCATAACGCATAACGCATAACGCATAACGCATAATGCATAAAGCATAACGCATAACGCATAACTTATAACTCATTACTCGTAACGAATAACGCATAACGCATAACGCATAACGCCTAACGCATAACGCATAACGCATAACCCCTAACGCATAACGCATAACGCATAACGCATAACGTGTAACTAATAACGCACAACGCATAAAGCATAACGCATAACGCATAACGCATATCGCATAACGCATAACGCATAACGTATAACGCATAACGCATACCGTATAACGCATAACGCATAACGCAAACGTATAACGCACAACGCATAACGCATAACGAACAACGGATAACGCATAACGCATAACGCATAACGCATAACGAATACCGCAAAACGTATATCGCCTAACACATAACGGATCACGCATAACGCATAACGCATAACGTATAACGCATAACGCATAACGCATAACACATAACGCATAACACATAATGCACAACGCATTACGAATACAGCAAAACGCATAACGCTTAACGCATAACGGATCACGCATAACGCATAACGCATAATGCATAACGCATAACGCATAACGCATAACGCATAATGCATAACGCATAAAGCGTAACGCATAACGCATAACGCATAAAGCATAACACATAACGCATAACTCATAATGCACAACGCATAATGAATACAGCAAAACGCATAACGCTTAACGCATAACGCATAACGCATAACGCATAATGCATAACGCATAGCGCATAACGCATAACGCATAACGCATAACGTATAACGTATAACGCATACCGCATTACGCATAACTTATAACGCATAACGCATAACGCATAACGCATAACGCATAAAGCATAACGCATAACGCATAACGGATAAAGCATAATGCATAACGAATAACGCATAACGCATAACGCATAACGCATAACTTATAACTCATTACTCATAACGAATAACGCATAACGCATAACGCATAACGCATAACGCATAAAGCATAACGCATAACGCATAACGCATTACGCATAACGTATAACTCATAACGCATAACGAATAAAGCATAACGCATAACGCATAACGCATAACGCATAACGCAAACGCATAACGCATAACGCATACCGTATAACGCATAACGCATAACGCATAACGCATAACGCAAACGCATAACGCATAACGCATACCGTATAACGCATAACGCATAACGCAAACGTATAACGCACAACGCATAACGCATAACGCATAAAGCATAACGCATAACGCATAACATATAACGCATAACGCATAACGCATAACGCATAATGCATAACGCATAACGTATAACTCATAACGCATAACGCATAAAGCATAACGCATAACGCATAACGCATAACGCATAACGCATAACGCATAACGCATTACGCATAACTCATAAGGAGTAACGCATAACGCATAAAGCATAACGCATAACGCATAACGCGTAACGCATAACGCATAACGCACAACGCATAACGCATAACGTATAACTCATAACGCATAACGAATAAAGCATAACGCATAACGCATAACGCATAACGCATAACGCAAACGCATAACGCATAACGCATACCGTATAACGCATAACGCATAACGCATAACGCAAACGTATAACGCACAACGCATAACGCATAACGCATAAAGCATAACGCATAACGCATAACATATAACGCATAACGCATAACGCATAATGCATAACGCATAACGTATAACTCATAACGCATAACGCATAAAGCATAACGCATAACGCATAACGCATAACGCATAACGCATAACGCATAACGCATAACGCATAACGCATTACGCATAACTTATAACTCATAACTCATAAGGAGTAACGCATAACGCATAAAGCATAACGCATAACGCATAACGCATAACGCATAACGCATAACGCATAACGCATAACGCATAAAGCATAACGCATAACGCATAACTTATAACTCATTACTCATAACGAATAACGCATAACGCATAACGCATAACGAATACCGCAAAACGTATATCGCCTAACACATAACGCATAACGCATAACGCATAACGCATAACGCATAACGCATAACGCATAACGCATAACGCATAACGCATAACGCATAACGCATAACGCATAACGCATAACGCATAAAGCATAACGCATAACGCATAACGCATTACGCATAACTTATAACTCATAACTCAGAAGGAGTAACGCATAACGCATAAAGCATAACGCATAACGCATAACGCATAACGCATAACGCATAACGCATAACGCATAATGCATAAAGCATAACGCATAACGCATAACTTATAACTCATTACTCATAACGAATAACGCATAACGCATAACGCATAACGCATAATGCATAATGCATAACGCATAACGCATAACGCATAACGCATAACGCATAACGCATAACGCATAACGCATAACGCATAAGGCATAACGCATATCGCATAACGCATAACGCATAACGCATAACGCATAACGCATAACGCATAAAGCATAACGCATAACGCACAACGCATAACGCATAACGCATAACGCAAAACGCATAACGCATAACGCATACCGCATAACGCATAACGCATAACGCATAACGCATAAAGCATAACGCATAACGCATAACTTATAACTCATTACTCATAACGAATAACGCATAACGCATAACGGATAACGCATATCGCATAACGCATAACGCATAATGCATAACGCATAAAGCATAACGTATAACGCATAACGCATAACCCGTAACGCATAACGCATAACGTATAACTCATAACGCATAACGCATAACGCATAACGCATAACGCCTAACGCATAACGCATAACGCATAACCCCTAACGCATAACGCATAACGCATAACGCATAACGTGTAACTAATAACGCACAACGCATAAAGCATAACGCATAACGCATAACGCATAACGCATAACGCATAACGCATAACGTATAACGCATAACGCATACCGTATAACGCATAACGCATAACGCAAACGTATAACGCACAACGCATAACGCATAACGAACAACGGATAACGCATAACGCATAACGCATAACGAATACCGCAAAACGTATATCGCCTAACACATAACGGATCACGCATAACGCATAACGCATAACGTATAACGCATAACGCATAACGCATAACACATAACGCATAACACATAATGCACAACGCATTACGAATACAGCAAAACGCATAACGCTTAACGCATAACGGATCACGCATAACGCATAACGCATAATGCATAACGCATAACGCATAACGCATAACGCATAATGCATAACGCATAAAGCGTAACGCATAACGCATAACGCATATAGCATAACACATAACGCATAACTCATAACGCATAAAGCATAACGCATAACGCATAACGCATTACGCATAACTTATAACTCATAACTCATAAGGAGTAACGCATAACGCATAAAGCATAACGCATAACGCATAAGGCATAACGCATAACGCATAACGCATAACGCATAATGCATAAAGCATAACGCATAACGCATAACTTATAACTCATTACTCATAACGAATAACGCATAACGCATAACGCATAACGCATAACGCATAAAGCATAACGCATAACGCATAACGCATTACGCATAACTTATAACTCATAACTCATAAGGAGTAACGCATATCGCATAAAGCATAACGCATAACGCATAACGCGTAACGCATAACGCATAACGCACAACGCATAACGCATAACGCATAAAGCATAACGCATAACGCATAACATATAACGCATAACGCATAACGCATAACGCATAATGCATAACGCATAACGTATAACTCATAACGCATAACGCATAACGCATAAAGCATAACGCATAACGCATTACGCATAACTCATAAGGAGTAACGCATAACGCATAAAGCATAACGCATAACGCATAACGCATAACGCATAAAGCATAACGCATAACGCATAACGCATAACGCATAACTTATAACTCATTACTCATAACGAATAACGCATAACGCATAACGCATAACGCATAATGCATAACGCATAACGCATAACGCATAACGCATAACGCATAACGTATAAGGTATAACGCATACCGCATTACGCATAACTTATAACGCATAACGCATAACGCACAACGCATAACGCATAACGCATAAAGCATAACGCATAACGCATAACATATAACGCATAACGCATAACGCATAACGCATAATGCATAACGCATAACGTATAACTCATAACGCATAACGCATAAAGCATAACGCATAACGCATTACGCATAACTCATAAGGAGTAACGCATAACGCATAAAGCATAACGCATAACGCATAACGCATAACGCATAATGCATAACGCATAACGCATAACGCATAACGCATAACGCATAACGCATAACGCATAACGCATAACGCATTACGCATAACTCATAAGGAGTAACGCATAACGCATAAAGCATAACGCATAACGCATAACGCATAACGCATAAAGCATAACGCATAACGCATAACGCATAACGCATAACTTATAACTCATTACTCATAACGAATAACGCATAACGCATAACGCATAACGAATACCGCAAAACGTATATCGCCTAACACATAACGAATAACGCATAACGCATAACGCATAACGCATAACGCATAACTCATAACGCATAATGCATAACGCATAACGCATAACGCATAACGCATAACGCATAACGCATAAAGCATAACGCATAACGCATAACGCATTACGCATAACTTATAACTCATAACTCATAAGGAGTTACGCATAACGCATAAAGCATAACGCATAACGCATAAGGCATAACGCATAACGCATAACGCATAACGCATAATGCATAAAGCATAACGCATAACGCATAACTTATAACTCATTACTCGTAACGAATAACGCATAACGCATAACGCATAACGCATAATGCATAATGCATAACGCATAACGCATAACGCATAACGCGTAACGCATAACGCATAACGCACAACGCATAACGCATAACGCATAACGTATAACTCATAACGCATAACGAATAAAGCATAACGCATAACGCATAACGCATAACGCATAACGCATAACGCAAACGCATAACGCATAACGCATACCGTATAACGCATAACGCATAACGCATAACGCAAACGTATAACGCACAACGCATAACGCATAACGCATAACGCATAACGCATAACGCATAACGCATAACGCATAACATATAACGCATAACGCATAACGCATAACGCATAATGCATAACGCATAACGTATAACTCATAACGCATAACGCATAAAGCATAACGCATAACGCATAACGTATAACGCATAACGCATAACCCGTAACGCATAACGCATAACGTATAACTCATAACGCATAACGCATAACGCATAACGCATAACGCCTAACGCATAACGCATAACGCATAACCCCTAACGCATAACGCATAACGCATAACGCATAACGTGTAACTAATAACGCACAACGCATAAAGCATAACGCATAACGCATAACGCATATCGCATAACGCATAACGCATAACGTATAACGCATAACGCATACCGTATAACGCATAACGCATAACGCAAACGTATAACGCACAACGCATAACGCATAACGAACAACGGATAACGCATAACGCATAACGCATAACGCATAACGAATACCGCAAAACGTATATCGCCTAACACATAACGGATCACGCATAACGCATAACGCATAACGTATAACGCATAACGCATAACGCATAACACATAACGCATAACACATAATGCACAACGCATTACGAATACAGCAAAACGCATAACGCTTAACGCATAACGCATAACGCATAACGCATAATGCATAACGCATAACGCTTAACGCATAACGCATAACGCATAACGCATAATGCATAACGCATAACACATAACGCATAACGCATAATGCTCAACGCATAACGAATACAGCAAAACGCATAACGCTTAACGCATAACGCATCACGCATAACGCATAACGCATAATGCATAACGCATAACGCATAACGCATAATGCATAACGCATAAAGCGTAACGCATAACGCATAACGCATAACGCATAACGCATAAAGCATAACGCATAACGCATAACGCATTACGCATAACTTATAACTCATAACTCATAAGGAGTAACGCATATCGCATAAAGCATAACGCATAACGCATAACGCGTAACGCATAACGCATAACGCACAACGCATAACGCATAACGCATAACGTATAACTCATAACGCATAACGAATAAAGCATAACGCATAACGCATAACGCATAACGCATAACGCAAACGCATAACGCATAACGCATACCGTATAACGCATAACGCATAACGCATAACGCAAACGTATAACGCACAACGCATAACGCATAACGCATAAAGCATAACGCATAACGCATAACATATAACGCATAACGCATAACGCATAATGCATAACGCATAACGTATAATTCATAACGCATAACGCATAAAGCATAACGCATAACGCATAACGCATAACGCATAACGCATAACGCATAACGCATTACGCATAACTTATAACTCATAACTCATAAGGAGTAACGCATAACGCATAAAGCATAACGCATAACGCATAACGCATAACGCATAACGCATAACGCATAACGCATAATGCATAAAGCATAACGCATAACGCATAACTTATAACTCATTACTCATAACGAATAACGCATAACGCATAACGCATAACGAATACCGCAAAACGTATATCGCCTAACACATAACGAATAACGCATAACGCATAACGCATAACGCATAACGCATAACGCATAACGCATAACGCATAACGCATAACGCATAACGCATAACGCATAACGCATAAAGCATAACGCATAACGCATAACGCATTACGCATAACTTATAACTCATAACTCATAAGGAGTAACGCATAACGCATAAAGCATAACGCATAACGCATAAGGCATAACGCATAACGCATAACGCATAACGCATAATGCATAAAGCATAACGCATAACGCATAACTTATAACTCATTACTCGTAACGAATAACGCATAACGCATAACGCATAACGCATAATGCATAATGCATAACGCATAACGCATAACGCATAACGCGTAACGCATAACGCATAACGCACAACGCATAACGCATAACGCATAACGTATAACTCATAACGCATAACGAATAAAGCATAACGCATAACGCATAACGCATAACGCATAACGCATAACGCATAACGCAAACGCATAACGCATAACGCATACCGTATAACGCATAACGCATAACGCATAACGCAAACGTATAACGCATAATGCATAACGCATAACGTATAACTCATAACGCATAACGCATAAAGCATAACGCATAACGCATAACGCATAACGTATAACGCATAACGCATAACCCGTAACGCATAACGCATAACGTATAACTCATAACGCATAACGCATAACGCATAACGCATAACGCATAACGCCTAACGCATAACGCATAACGCATAACCCCTAACGCATAACGCATAACGCATAACGCATAACGTGTAACTAATAACGCACAACGCATAAAGCATAACGCATAACGCATAACGCATATCGCATAACGCATAACGCATAACGTATAACGCATAACGCATACCGTATAACGCATAACGCATAACGCAAACGTATAACGCACAACGCATAACGCATAACGAACAACGGATAACGCATAACGCATAACGCATAACGCATAACGAATACCGCAAAACGTATATCGCCTAACACATAACGGATCACGCATAACGCATAACGCATAACGTATAACGCATAACGCATAACGCATAACACATAACGCATAACACATAATGCACAACGCATTACGAATACAGCAAAACGCATAACGCTTAACGCATAACGGATCACGCATAACGCATAACGCAAACGCATAACGCATAACGCATAACGCATAACGCATAATGCATAACGCATAAAGTGTAACGCATAACGCATAACGCATAAAGCATAACACATAACGCATAACTCATAATGCACAACGCATAATGAATACAGCAAAACGCATAACGCTTAACGCATAACGCATAACGCATAACGCATAATGCATAACGCATAACGCATAACGCATAACGCATAACGCATAACGTATAAGGTATAACGCATACCGCATTACGCATAACTTATAACGCATAACGCATAACGCATAACGCATAACGCATAAAGCATAACGCATAACGCATAACGGATAAAGCATAACGCATAACGCATAACGCATAACGCACAACGCATAACGCATAACGCATAACGTATAACTCATAACGCATAACGAATAAAGCATAACGCATAACGCATAACGCATAACGCAAACGCATAACGCATAACGCATACCGTATAACGCATAACGCATAACGCATAACGCAAACGTATAACGCACAACGCATAACGCATAACGCATAACGCATAACGCATAACGCATAATGCATAAAGCATAACGCATAACGCATAACTTATAACTCATTACTCATAACGAATAACGCATAACGCATAACGCATAACGAATACCGCAAAACGTATATCGCCTAACACATAACGAATAACGCATAACGCATAACGCATAACGCATAACGCATAACGCATAACGCATAACGCATAACGCATAACGCATAACGCATAACGCATAACGCATAACGCATAACGCATAAAGCATAACGCATAACGCATAACGCATTACGCATAACTTATAACTCATAACTCATAAGGAGTAACGCATAACGCATAAAGCATAACGCATAACGCATAAGGCATAACGCATAACGCATAACGCATAACGCATAACGCATAACGCATAATGCATAAAGCATAACGCATAACGCATAACTTATAACTCATTACTCGTAACGAATAACGCATAACGCATAACGCATAACGCATAATGCATAATGCATAACGCATAACGCATAACGCATAACGCGTAACGCATAACGCATAACGCACAACGCATAACGCATAACGCATAACGTATAACTCATAACGCATAACGAATAAAGCATAACGCATAACGCACAACGCATAACGCATAACGCATAACGCATAACGCATAACGCATAACATATAACGCATAACGCATAACGCATAACGCATAATGCATAACGCATAACGTATAACTCATAACGCATAACGCATAAAGCATAACGCATAACGCATAACGTATAACGCATAACGCATAACCCGTAACGCATAACGCATAACGCATAAGGCATAACGCATAACGCATAACGCATAACGCATAATGCATAAAGCATAACGCATAACGCATAACTTATAACTCATTACTCGTAACGAATAACGCATAACGCATAACGCATAACGCCTAACGCATAACGCATAACGCATAACCCCTAACGCATAACGCATAACGCATAACGCATAACGTGTAACTAATAACGCACAACGCATAAAGCATAACGCATAACGCATAACGCATAACGCATAACGCATAACGCATAACGTATAACGCATAACGCATACCGTATAACGCATAACGCATAACGCAAACGTATAACGCACAACGCATAACGCATAACGAACAACGGATAACGCATAACGCATAACGCATAACGCATAACGAATACCGCAAAACGTATATCGCCTAACACATAACGGATCACGCATAACGCATAACGCATAACGTATAACGCATAACGCATAACGCATAACACATAACGCATAACACATAATGCACAACGCATTACGAATACAGCAAAACGCATAACGCTTAACGCATAACGGATCACGCATAACGCATAACGCATAATGCATAACGCATAACGCATAACGCATAACGCATAATGCATAACGCATAAAGCGTAACGCATAACGCATAACGCATAAAGCATAACACATAACGCATAACTCATAATGCACAACGCATAATGAATACAGCAAAACGCATAACGCTTAACGCATAACGCATAACGCATAACGCATAATGCATAACGCATAGCGCATAACGCATAACGCATAACGCATAACGTATAACGTATAACGCATACCGCATTACGCATAACTTATAACGCATAACGCATAACGCATAACGCATAACGCATAAAGCATAACGCATAACGCATAACGGATAAAGCATAATGCATAACGAATAACGCATAACGCATAACGCATAACGCATAACTTATAACTCATTACTCATAACGAATAACGCATAACGCATAACGCATAACGCATAACGCATAACGCATAAAGCATAACGCATAACGCATTACGCATTACGCATAACGTATAACTCATAACGCATAACGAATAAAGCATAACGCATAACGCATAACGCATAACGCATAACGCAAACGCATAACGCATAACGCATACCGTATAACGCATAACGCATAACGCATAACGCATAACGCAAACGCATAACGCATAACGCATACCGTATAACGCATAACGCATAACGCAAACGTATAACGCACAACGCATAACGCATAACGCATAAAGCATAACGCATAACGCATAACATATAACGCATAACGCATAACGCATAACGCATAATGCATAACGCATAACGTATAACTCATAACGCATAACGCATAAAGCATAACGCATAACGCATAACGCATAACGCATAACGCATAACGCATAACGCATTACGCATAACTCATAAGGAGTAACGCATAACGCATAAAGCATAACGCATAACGCATAACGCGTAACGCATAACGCATAACGCATAACGCATAATGCATAACGTATAACTCATAACGCATAACGCATAAAGCATAACGCATAACGCATAACGCATAACGCATAACGCATAACGCATAACGCATTACGCATAACTTATAACTCATAACTCATAAGGAGTAACGCATAACGCATAAAACATAACGCATAACGCATAACGCATAACGCATAACGCATAACGCATAACGCATAATGCATAAAGCATAACGCATAACGCATAACTTATAACTCATTACTCATAACGAATAACGCATAACGCATAACGCATAACGAATACCGCAAAACGTATATCGCCTAACACATAACGAATAACGCATAACGCATAACGCATAACGCATAACGCATAACGCATAACGCATAACGCATAACGCATAACGCATAACGCATAACGCATAACGCATAACGCATAAAGCATAACGCATAACGCATAACGCATTACGCATAACTTATAACTCATAACTCAGAAGGAGTAACGCATAACGCATAAAGCATAACGCATAACGCATAAGGCATAACGCATAACGCATAACGCATAACGCATAATGCATAAAGCATAACGCATAACGCATAACTTATAACTCATTACTCATAACGAATAACGCATAACGCATAACGCATAACGCATAATGCATAATGCATAACGCATAACGCATAACGCATAACGCATAACGCATAACGCATAACGCATAACGCATAACGCATAAGGCATAACGCATATCGCATAACGCATAACGCATAACGCATAACGCATAACGCATAACGCATAAAGCATAACGCATAACGCACAACGCATAACGCATAACGCATAACGCAAAACGCATAACGCATAACGCATACCGCATAACGCATAACGCATAACGCATAACGCATAAAGCATAACGCATAACGCATAACTTATAACTCATTACTCATAACGAATAACGCATAACGCATAACGGATAACGCATATCGCATAACGCATAACGCATAATGCATAACGCATAAAGCATAACGTATAACGCATAACGCATAACCCGTAACGCATAACGCATAACGTATAACTCATAACGCATAACGCATAACGCATAACGCATAACGCCTAACGCATAACGCATAACGCATAACCCCTAACGCATAACGCATAACGCATAACGCATAACGTGTAACTAATAACGCACAACGCATAAAGCATAACGCATAACGCATAACGCATATCGCATAACGCATAACGCATAACGTATAACGCATAACGCATACCGTATAACGCATAACGCATAACGCAAACGTATAACGCACAACGCATAACGCATAACGAACAACGGATAACGCATAACGCATAACGCATAACGAATACCGCAAAACGTATATCGCCTAACACATAACGGATCACGCATAACGCATAACGCATAACGTATAACGCATAACGCATAACGCATAACACATAACGCATAACACATAATGCACAACGCATTACGAATACAGCAAAACGCATAACGCTTAACGCATAACGGATCACGCATAACGCATAACGCATAATGCATAACGCATAACGCATAACGCATAACGCATAATGCATAACGCATAAAGCGTAACGCATAACGCATAACGCATAAAGCATAACACATAACGCATAACTCATAACGCATAAAGCATAACGCATAACGCATAACGCATTACGCATAACTTATAACTCATAACTCATAAGGAGTAACGCATAACGCATAAAGCATAACGCATAACGCATAACGCATAACGCATAACGCATAACGCATAACGCATAATGCATAAAGCATAACGCATAACGCATAACTTATAACTCATTACGCATAACGCAAACGCATAACGCATAACGCATACCGTATAACGCATAACGCATAACGCATAACGCAAACGTATAACGCACAACGCATAACGCATAACGCATAACGCATAACGCATAACGCATAACGCATAACATATAACGCATAACGCATAACGCACAACGCATAATGAATACAGCAAAACGCATAACGCTTAACGCATAACGCATAACGCATAACGCATAATGCATAACGCATAACGCATAACGCATAACGCATAACGCATAACGTATAACGTATAACGCATACCGCATTACGCATAACTTATAACGCATAACGCATAACGCATAACGCATAACGCATAAAGCATAACGCATAACGCATAACGGATAAAGCATAATGCATAACGAATAACGCATAACGCATAACGCATAACGCATAACTTATAACTCATTACTCATAACGAATAACGCATAACGCATAACGCATAACGCATAACGCATAATGCATAACGCATAACGCATAACGCATAACGCATAACGTATAACGCATAACGCATAACGCATAACACATAACGCATAACACATAATGCACAACGCATTACGAATACAGCAAAACGCATAACGCTTAACGCATAACGGATCACGCATAACGCATAACGCATAATGCATAACGCATAACGCATAACGCATAACGCATAATGCATAACGCATAAAGCGTAACGCATAACGCATAACGCATAAAGCATAACACATAACGCATAACTCATAACGCATAAAGCATAACGCATAACGCATAACGCATTACGCATAACTTATAACTCATAACTCATAAGGAGTAACGCATAACGCATAAAGCATAACGCATAACGCATAAGGCATAACGCATAACGCATAACGCATAACGCATAATGCATAAAGCATAACGCATAACGCATAACTTATAACTCATTACGCATAACGCAAACGCATAACGCATAACGCATACCGTATAACGCATAACGCATAACGCATAACGCAAACGTATAACGCACAACGCATAACGCATAACGCATAACGCATAACGCATAACGCATAACGCATAACATATAACGCATAACGCATAACGCACAACGCATAATGAATACAGCAAAACGCATAACGCTTAACGCATAACGCATAACGCATAACGCATAATGCATAACGCATAACGCATAACGCATAACGCATAACGCATAACGTATAACGTATAACGCATACCGCATTACGCATAACTTATAACGCATAACGCATAACGCATAACGCATAACGCATAAAGCATAACGCATAACGCATAACGCATAACGCATAATGCATAACGCATAACGCATAACGCATAACGCATAACGCATAACGCATATCGCATAACGCATAACGCATAACCCATAACGCATAACGCATAACGCATAACGCATAACGCATAACGCATAACGCATAACGCATAACGCATAACGCGTAACGCATAACGCATAACGCACAACGCATAACGCATAACGCATAACGTATAACGCATAACGCATAACGCATAACGGATCACGCATACCGTATAACGCATAACGCATAACGCAAACGTATAACGCACAACGCATAACGCATAACGCATAACGCATAACGCATAACGCATAACGCATAACATATAACGCATAATGCATAACGCATAACGTATAACTCATAACGCATAACGCATAAAGCATAACGCATAACGCATAACGCATAACGCATAACGCATAACGCATAACGCATAACGCAAAACGCATCACGCATAAAGCATAATGCATAAAGCATAACGCATAACGCATAACTTATAACTCATTACTCATAACGAATAACGCATAACGCATAACGCATAACGCATAACGCATAACGCATAACGCATAACGCATAACGGATCACGCATAACGCATAACGCATAACGCATAACGCATAACGCATAACGCATAACGCAAACGCATAACGCATAACGCATACCGTATAACGCATAACATATAACGCATAACGCATAACTTATAACTCATTACTCATAACGAATAACGCATAACGCATAACGCATAACGCATAACGCATAACGCATAACGCATAACGTATAACTCATAACGCATAACGAATAAAGCATAACGCATAACGCATAACGCATAACGCATAACGCAAACGCATAACGCATAACGCATACCGTATAACGCATAACGCATAACGCATAACGCAAACGTATAACGCACAACGCATAACGCATAACGCATAAAGCATAACGCATAACGCATAACATATAACGCATAACGCATAACGCATAATGCATAACGCATAACGTATAACTCATAACGCATAACGCATAAAGCATAACGCATAACGCATAACGCATAACGCATAACGCATAACGCATAACGCATTACGCATAACTTATAACTCATAACTCATAAGGAGTAACGCATAACGCATAAAGCATAACGCATAACGCATAACGCATAACGCATAACGCATAACGCATAACGCATAATGCATAAAGCATAACGCATAACGCATAACTTATAACTCATTACTCATAACGAATAACGCATAACGCATAACGCATAACGAATACCGCAAAACGTATATCGCCTAACACATAACGAATAACGCATAACGCATAACGCATAACGCATAACGCATAACGCATAACGCATAACGCATAACGCATAACGCATAACGCATAACGCATAACGCATAACGCATAAAGCATAACGCATAACGCATAACGCATTACGCATAACTTATAACTCATAACTCAGAAGGAGTAACGCATAACGCATAAAGCATAACGCATAACGCATAAGGCATAACGCATAACGCATAACGCATAACGCATAATGCATAAAGCATAACGCATAACGCATAACTTATAACTCATTACTCATAACGAATAACGCATAACGCATAACGCATAACGCATAATGCATAATGCATAACGCATAACGCATAACGCATAACGCATAACGCATAACGCATAACGCATAACGCATAACGCATAAGGCATAACGCATATCGCATAACGCATAACGCATAACGCATAACGCATAACGCATAACGCATAAAGCATAACGCATAACGCACAACGCATAACGCATAACGCATAACGCAAAACGGATAACGCATATCGCATAACGCGTAACGCATAATGCATAACGCATAAAGCATAACGTATAACGCATAACGCATAACCCGTAACGCATAACGCATAACGTATAACTCATAACGCATAACGCATAACGCATAACGCATAACGCCTAACGCATAATGCATAACGCATAAAGCGTAACGCATAACGCATAACGCATAAAGCATAACACATAACGCATAACTCATAACGCATAAAGCATAACGCATAACGCATAACGCATTACGCATAACTTATAACTCATAACTCATAAGGAGTAACCCATAACGCATAAAGCATAACGCATAACGCATAAGGCATAACGCATAACGCATAACGCATAACGCATAATGCATAAAGCATAACGCATAACGCATAACTTATAACTCATTACGCATAACGCAAACGCATAACGCATAACGCATACCGTATAACGCATAACGCATAACGCATAACGCAAACGTATAACGCACAACGCATAACGCATAACGCATAACGCATAACATATAACGCATAACGCATAACGCACAACGCATAATGAATACAGCAAAACGCATAACGCTTAACGCATAACGCATAACGCATAACGCATAATGCATAACGCATAACGCATAACGCATAACGCATAACGCATAACGTATAACGTATAACGCATACCGCATTACGCATAACTTATAACGCATAACGCATAACGCATAACGCATAACGCATAAAGCATAACGCATAACGCAAAACGGATAAAGCATAATGCATAACGAATAACGCATAACGCATAACGCATAACGCATAACTTATAACTCATTACTCATAACGAATAACGCATAACGCATAACGCATAACGCATAACGCATAACGCATAACGCATAACGCATAACGCATAACGCATAACGCATAACGTATAACGCATAACGCATAACGCATAACACATAACGCATAACACATAATGCACAACGCATTACGAATACAGCAAAACGCATAACGCTTAACGCATAACGGATCACGCATAACGCATAACGCATAATGCATAACGCATAACGCATAACGCATAACGCATAATGCATAACGCATAAAGCGTAACGCATAACGCATAACGCATAAAGCATAACACATAACGCATAACTCATAACGCATAACGCATAACGCATAACGCATAACGCATTACGCATAACTTATAACTCATAACTCATAAGGAGTAACGCATAACGCATAAAGCATAACGCATAACGCATAACGCATAACGCATAACGCATAACGCATAACGCATAATGCATAAAGCATAACGCATAACGCATAACTTATAACTCATTACGCATAACGCAAACGCATAACGCATAACGCATACCGTATAACGCATAACGCATAACGCATAACGCAAACGTATAACGCACAACGCATAACGCATAACGCATAACGCATAACGCATAACGCATAACGCATAACGCATAACGCATAACGCATAACATATAACGCATAACGCATAACGCACAACGCATAATGAATACAGCAAAACGCATAACGCTTAACGCATAACGCATAACGCATAACGCATAATGCATAACGCATAACGCATAACGCATAACGCATAACGCATAACGTATAACGTATAACGCATACCGCATTACGCATAACTTATAACGCATAACGCATAACGCATAACGCATAACGCATAACGCATAACGCATAACGCATAACGGATAAAGCATAATGCATAACGAATAACGCATAACGCATAACGCATAACGCATAACTTATAACTCATTACTCATAACGAATAACGCATAACGCATAACGCATAACGCATAACGCATAATGCATAACGCATAACGCATAACGCATAACGCATAACGCATAACGCATATCGCATAACGCATAACGCATAACCCATAACGCATAACGCATAACGCATAACGCATAACGCATAACGCATAACGCATAACGCATAACGCATAACGCGTAACGCATAACGCATAACGCACAACGCATAACGCATAACGCATAACGTATAACTCATAACGCATAACGAATAAAGCATAACGCATAACGCATAACGCATAACGCATAACGCATAACGCATAACGCATAACGCAAACGCATAACGCATAACGCATACCGTATAACGCATAACGCATAACGCATAACGCAAACGTATAACGCACAACGCATAACGCATAACGCATAACGCATAACGCATAACGCATAACGCATAACATATAACGCATAATGCATAACGCATAACGTATAACTCATAACGCATAACGCATAAAGCATAACGCATAACGCATAACGCATAACGCATAACGCATAACGCATAACGCATAACGCAAAACGCATCACGCATAAAGCATAATGCATAAAGCATAACGCATAACGCATAACTTATAACTCATTACTCATAACGAATAACGCATAACGCATAACGCATAACGCATAACGCATAACGCATAACGCATAACGCATAACGCATAACGGATCACGCATAACGCATAACGCATAACGCATAACGCATAACGCATAACGCATAACGCCTAACGCAAAACGCATAACGCATAACGCATAACGCATAACGCATAACGCCTAACGCATAAAGCATAACGCATAACGCATAACTTATAACTCATTACTCATAACGAATAACGCATAACGCATAACGCATAACGGATAACGCATATCGCATAACGCATAACGCATAATGCATAACGCATAAAGCATAACGCATAACGCATAACGCATAACCCCTAACGCATAACGCATAACGTATAACTCATAACGCATAACGCATAACGCATAACGCATAACGCCTAACGCATAACGCATAACGCATAACGCATAACGCATAACGCATAACGCATAACGCATAACGTGTAACTAATAACGCACAACGCATAAAGCATAACGCATGACACATAACGCATATCGCATAACGCATAACGCATAACGTATAACGCATAACGCATACCGTATAACGCATAACGCATAACGCAAACGTATAACGCACAACGCATAACGCATAACGAACAACGGATAACGCATAACGCATAACGCATAACGCATAACGAATACCGCAAAACGCATAACGCATAACGTATAACGCATAACGCATAACACATAACGCATAACACATAATGCACAACGCATTACGAATACAGCAAAACGCATAACGCTTAACGCATAACGGATCACGCATAACGCATAACGCATAATGCATAACGCATAACGCATAACGCATAATGCATAACGCATAAAGCGTAACGCATAACGCATAACGCATAAAGCATAACACATAACGCATAACTCATAATGCATAACGCATAACGCATAACGCATAACGCATAACGTATAACGTATAACGCATACCGCTTTACGCATAACTTATAACTCATAACTCATAAGGAGTAACGCATAACGCATAATGCATAACGCATAACGCATAACGCATAACGCATAACGCATAACGCATAACGCATAACGCATAACGCATAACGCATAACGCATAACGCATAACGCATAACGCATAACGCATAACGCATAAAGCATAACGCATAACGCAAACGTATAACGCACAACGCATAACGCATAACTTATAACTCATTACTCATAACGAATAACGCATAACGCATAACGCATAACGCATAACGCATAATGCATAACGCATAACGCATAACGCATAACGCATAACGCATAACGCATAACGCATAACGCATAACGCATAACGCATAACGCATAACGCATAACGCATAACGCATAACGCATAACGCATAACGCATAACGCATATCGCATAACGCATAACGCATAACGCATAACGCATAACGCATAACGCATAAAGCATAACGCATAACGCATAACGCAAACGTATAACGCACAACGCATAACGCATAACGCCTAACGCAAAACGCATAACGCATAACGCATAACGCATAACGCATAACGCGTAACGCATAAAGCATAACGCATAACGCATAACTTATAACTCATTACTCATAACGAATAACGCATAACGCATAACGCATAACGGATAACGCATATCGCATAACGCATAACGCATAATGCATAACGCATAAAGCATAACGCATAACGCATAACGCATAACCCCTAACGCATAACACATAACGTATAACTCATAACGCATAACACATAACGCATAACGCATAACGCATAACGCATAACGCATAACGCATAACCCCTAACGCATAACGCATAACGCATGACGTGTAACTAATAACGCACAACGCATAAAGCATAACGCATAACACATAACGCATATCGCATAACGCATAACGCATAACGTATAACGCATAACGCATACCGTATAACGCATAACGCATAACGCATAACGCAAACGTATAACGCACAACGCATAACGCATAACGACCAACGGATAACGCATAACGCATAACGCATAACGAATACCGCAAAACGCATAACGCATAACGTATAACGCATAACGCATAACGCATAACACATAACGCATAACACATAATGCACAACGCATTACGAATACAGCAAAACGCATAACGCTTAACGCATAAAGGATCACGCATAACGCATAACGCATAATGCATAACGCATAACGCATAACGCATAATGCATAACGCATAACGCATAACGCATAACGCATAACTTATAACTCATTACTCGTAACGAATAACGCATAACGCATAACGCATAACGCATAACGCATAAAGCATAACGCAGAACGCATAACGCATTACGCATAACGCCTAACGCATAACGCATAACGCATAACGCCTAACGCATAACGCATAACGCATAACCCCTAACGCATAACGCATAACGCATGACGTGTAACTAATAACGCACAACGCATAAAGCATAACGCATAACACATAACGCATATCGCATAACGCATAACGAATACCGCATAACGCATAACGTATAACGCATAACGCATAACACATAACGCATAAGACATAATGCACAACGCATTACGAATACAGCAAAACGCATAACGCTTAACGCATAACGGATCACGCATAACGCATAACGCATAATGCATAACGCATAACGCAAACGTATAACGCACAACGCATAACGCATAACGCATAACGCATAACGCATAACGGATCACGCATAACGCATAACGCATAACGCATAACGCATAACGCATAAAGCATAACGCATAACGCATTACGCATAACTTATAACTCATAACTCATAAGGAGTAACGCATAACGCATAAAACATAACGCATAACGCATAACGCATAACGCATAACGCATAACGCATAACGCATAATGCATAAAGCATAACGCATAACGCATAACTTATAACTCATTACTCATAACGAATAACGCATAACGCATAACGCATAACGCATAACGCATAACGTATAACTCATAACGCATAACGCATAACGCATAACGCATAACGCCTAACGCATAATGCATAACGCATAAAGCGTAACGCATAACGCATAACGCATAAAGCATAACACATAACGCATAACTCATAACGCATAAAGCATAACGCATAACGCATAACGCATTACGCATAACTTATAACTCATAACTCATAAGGAGTAACCCATAACGCATAAAGCATAACGCATAACGCATAAGGCATAACGCATAACGCATAACGCATAACGCATAATGCATAAAGCATAACGCATAACGCATAACTTATAACTCATTACGCATAACGCAAACGCATAACGCATAACGCATACCGTATAACGCATAACGCATAACGCATAACGCAAACGTATAACGCACAACGCATAACGCATAACGCATAACGCATAACATATAACGCATAACGCATAACGCACAACGCATAATGAATACAGCAAAACGCATAACGCTTAACGCATAACGCATAACGCATAACGCATAATGCATAACGCATAACGCATAACGCATAACGCATAACGCATAACGTATAACGTATAACGCATACCGCATTACGCATAACTTATAACGCATAACGCATAACGCATAACGCATAACGCATAAAGCATAACGCATAACGCAAAACGGATAAAGCATAATGCATAACGAATAACGCATAACGCATAACGCATAACGCATAACTTATAACTCATTACTCATAACGAATAACGCATAACGCATAACGCATAACGCATAACGCATAACGCATAATGCATAACGCATAACGCATAACGCATAACGCATAACGTATAACGCATAACGCATAACGCATAACACATAACGCATAACACATAATGCACAACGCATTACGAATACAGCAAAACGCATAACGCTTAACGCATAACGGATCACGCATAACGCATAACGCATAATGCATAACGCATAACGCATAACGCATAACGCATAATGCATAACGCATAAAGCGTAACGCATAACGCATAACGCATAAAGCATAACACATAACGCATAACTCATAACGCATAAAGCATAACGCATAACGCATAACGCATTACGCATAACTTATAACTCATAACTCATAAGGAGTAACGCATAACGCATAAAGCATAACGCATAACGCATAAGGCATAACGCATAACGCATAACGCATAACGCATAATGCATAAAGCATAACGCATAACGCATAACTTATAACTCATTACGCATAACGCAAACGCATAACGCATAACGCATAACGCATACCGTATAACGCATAACGCATAACGCATAACGCAAACGTATAACGCACAACGCATAACGCATAACGCATAACGCATAACGCATAACGCATAACGCATAACGCATAACGCATAACGCATAACATATAACGCATAACGCATAACGCACAACGCATAATGAATACAGCAAAACGCATAACGCTTAACGCATAACGCATAACGCATAACGCATAATGCATAACGCATAACGCATAACGCATAACGCATAACGCATAACGTATAACGTATAACGCATACCGCATTACGCATAACTTATAACGCATAACGCATAACGCATAACGCATAACGCATAAAGCATAACGCATAACGCATAACGGATAAAGCATAATGCATAACGAATAACGCATAACGCATAACGCATAACGCATAACTTATAACTCATTACTCATAACGAATAACGCATAACGCATAACGCATAACGCATAACGCATAATGCATAACGCATAACGCATAACGCATAACGCATAACGCATAACGCATATCGCATAACGCATAACGCATAACCCATAACGCATAACGCATAACGCATAACGCATAACGCATAACGCATAACGCATAACGCATAACGCATAACGCATAACGCGTAACGCATAACGCATAACGCACAACGCATAACGCATAACGCATAACGTATAACTCATAACGCATAACGAATAAAGCATAACGCATAACGCATAACGCATAACGCATAACGCATAACGCATAACGCATAACGCAAACGCATAACGCATAACGCATACCGTATAGCGCATAACGCATAACGCATAACGCAAACGTATAACGCACAACGCATAACGCATAACGCATAACGCATAACGCATAACGCATAACGCATAACATATAACGCATAATGCATAACGCATAACGTATAACTCATAACGCATAACGCATAAAGCATAACGCATAACGCATAACGCATAACGCATAACGCATAACGCATAACGCAAAACGCATCACGCATAAAGCATAATGCATAAAGCATAACGCATAACGCATAACTTATAACTCATTACTCATAACGAATAACGCATAACGCATAACGCATAACGCATAACGCATAACGCATAACGCATAACGCATAACGCATAACGGATCACGCATAACGCATAACGCATAACGCATAACGCATAACGCATAACGCATAACGCCTAACGCAAAACGCATAACGCATAACGCATAACGCATAACGCATAACGCCTAACGCATAAAGCATAACGCATAACGCATAACTTATAACTCATTACTCATAACGAATAACGCATAACGCATAACGCATAACGGATAACGCATATCGCATAACGCATAACGCATAATGCATAACGCATAAAGCATAACGCATAACGCATAACGCATAACCCCTAACGCATAACGCATAACGTATAACTCATAACGCATAACGCATAACGCATAACGCATAACGCCTAACGCATAACGCATAACGCATAACCCCTAACGCATAACGCATAACGCATAACGCATAACGTGTAACTAATAACGCACAACGCATAAAGCATCACGCATGACACATAACGCATATCGCATAACGCATAACGCATAACGTATAACGCATAACGCATACCGTATAACGCAAAACGCATAACGCAAACGTATAACGCACAACGCATAACGCATAACGAACAACGGATAACGCATAACGCATAACGCATAACGCATAACGAATACCGCAAAACGCATAACGCATAACGTATAACGCATAACGCATAACACATAACGCATAACACATAATGCACAACGCATTACGAATACAGCAAAACGCATAACGCTTAACGCATAACGGATCACGCATAACGCATAACGCATAATGCATAACGCATAACGCATAACGCATAATGCATAACGCATAAAGCGTAACGCATAACGCATAACGCATAAAGCATAACACATAACGCATAACTCATAATGCATAACGCATAACGCATAACGCATAACGCATAACGTATAACGTATAACGCATACCGCTTTACGCATAACTTATAACTCATAACTCATAAGGAGTAACGCATAACGCATAATGCATAACGCATAACGCATAACGCATAACGCATAACGCATAACGCATAACGCATAACGCATAACGCATAACGCATAACGCATAACGCATAACGCATAACGCATAACGCATAAAGCATAACGCATAACGCAAACGTATAACGCACAACGCATAACGCATAACTTATAACTCATTACTCATAACGAATAACGCATAACGCATAACGCATAACGCATAACGCATAACGCATAACGCATAACGCATAACGCATAACGCATAACGCATAACGCATAACGCATAACGCATAACGCATAACGCATAACGCATAACGCATAACGCATAACGCATAACGCATAACGCATAACGCATAACGCATACCGCATAACGCATAACGCATAACGCATAACGCATAACGCATAACGCATAAAGCATAACGCATAACGCATAACGCAAACGTATAACGCACAACGCATAACGCATAACGCCTAACGCAAAACGCATAACGCATAACGCATAACGCATAACGCATAACGCGTAACGCATAAAGCATAACGCATAACGCATAACTTATAACTCATTACTCATAACGAATAACGCATAACGCATAACGCATAACGGATAACGCATATCGCATAACGCATAACGCATAATGCATAACGCATAACGCATAACGCATAACGCATAACGCATAACCCCTAACGCATAACACATAACGTATAACTCATAACGCATAACACATAACGCATAACGCATAACGCATAACGCATAACGCATAACGCATAACGCATAACGCATAACGCATAACGCATGACGTGTAACTAATAACGCACAACGCATAAAGCATAACGCATAACACATAACGCATATCGCATAACGCATAACGCATAACGTATAACGCATAACGCATACCGTATAACGCATAACGCATAACGCATAACGCAAACGTATAACGCACAACGCATAACGCATAACGACCAACGGATAACGCATAACGCATAACGCATAACGAATACCGCAAAACGCATAACGCATAACGTATAACGCATAACGCATAACGCATAACACATAACGCATAACACATAATGCACAACGCATTACGAATACAGCAAAACGCATAACGCTTAACGCATAAAGGATCACGCATAACGCATAACGCATAATGCATAACGCATAACGCATAACGCATAATGCATAACGCATAACGCATAACGCATAACTTATAACTCATTACTCGTAACGAATAACGCATAACGCATAACGCATAACGCATAACGCATAAAGCATAACGCATAACGCATAACGCATAACGCATAACGCATAACGCATAACGCATAACGCATAACGCATAACGCATAACGCATAACGCATAACCCCTAACGCATAACGCATAACGCATGACGTGTAACTAATAACGCACAACGCATAAAGCATAACGCATAACACATAACGCATATCGCATAACGCATAACGAATACCGCAAAACGCATAACGTATAACGCATAACGCATAACACATAACGCATAAGACATAATGCACAACGCATTACGAATACAGCAAAACGCATAACGCTTAACGCATAACGGATCACGCATAACGCATAACGCATAATGCATAACGCATAACGCAAACGTATAACGCACAACGCATAACGCATAACGCATAACGCATAACGCATAACGGATCACGCATAACGCATAACGCATAACGCATAACGCATAACGCATAAAGCATAACGCATAACGCATTACGCATAACTTATAACTCATAACTCATAAGGAGTAACGCATAACGCATAAAACATAACGCATAACGCATAACGCATAACGCATAACGCATAACGCATAACGCATAACGCATAATGCATAAAGCATAACGCATAACGCATAACTTATAACTCATTACTCATAACGAATAACGCATAACGCATAACGCATAACGCATAACGCATAACGCATAACGCATAATGCATAAAGCATAACGCATAACGCATAACTTATAACTCATTACTCATAACGAATAACGCATAACGCATAACGCATAACGAATACCGCAAAACGTATATCGCCTAACACATAACGAATAACGCATAACGCATAACGCATAACGCATAACGCATAACGCATAACGCATAACGCATAACGCATAACGCATAACGCATAACGCATAACGCATAACGCATAAAGCATAACGCATAACGCATAACGCATTACGCATAACTTATAACTCATAACTCAGAAGGAGTAACGCATAACGCATAAAGCATAACGCATAACGCATAAGGCATAACGCATAACGCATAACGCATAACGCATAATGCATAAAGCATAACGCATAACGCATAACTTATAACTCATTACTCATAACGAATAACGCATAACGCATAACGCATAACGCATAATGCATAATGCATAACGCATAACGCATAACGCATAACGCATAACGCATAACGCATAACGCATAACGCATAACGCATAAGGCATAACGCATATCGCATAACGCATAACGCATAACGCATAACGCATAACGCATAACGCATAAAGCATAACGCATAACGCACAACGCATAACGCATAACGCATAACGCAAAACGCATAACGCATAACGCATACCGCATAACGCATAACGCATAACGCATAACGCATAAAGCATAACGCATAACGCATAACTTATAACTCATTACTCATAACGAATAACGCATAACGCATAACGGATAACGCATATCGCATAACGCATAACGCATAATGCATAACGCATAACGCATAACGCATAAAGCATAACGCATAACCCCTAACGCATAACGCATAACGTATAACTCATAACGCATAACGCATAACGCATAACGCATAACGCCTAACGCATAACGCATAACGCATAACCCCTAACGCATAACGCATAACGCATAACGCATAACGTGTAACTAATAACGCACAACGCATAAAGCATCACGCATGACACATAACGCATATCGCATAACGCATAACGCATAACGTATAACGCATAACGCATACCGTATAACGCATAACGCATAACGCAAACGTATAACGCACAACGCATAACGCATAACGAACAACGGATAACGCATAACGCATAACGCATAACGCATAACGAATACCGCAAAACGCATAACGCATAACGTATAACGCATAACGCATAACACATAACGCATAACACATAATGCACAACGCATTACGAATACAGCAAAACGCATAACGCTTAACGCATAACGGATCACGCATAACGCATAACGCATAATGCATAACGCATAACGCATAACGCATAATGCATAACGCATAAAGCGTAACGCATAACGCATAACGCATAAAGCATAACACATAACGCATAACTCATAATGCATAACGCATAACGCATAACGCATAACGCATAACGTATAACGTATAACGCATACCGCTTTACGCATAACTTATAACTCATAACTCATAAGGAGTAACGCATAACGCATAATGCATAACGCATAACGCATAACGCATAACGCATAACGCATAACGCATAACGCATAACGCATAACGCATAACGCATAACGCATAACGCATAACGCATAACGCATAACGCATAAAGCATAACGCATAACGCAAACGTATAACGCACAACGCATAACGCATAACTTATAACTCATTACTCATAACGAATAACGCATAACGCATAACGCATAACGCATAACGCATAATGCATAACGCATAACGCATAACGCATAACGCATAACGCATAACGCATAACGCATAACGCATAACGCATAACGCATAACGCATAACGCATAACGCATAACGCATAACGCATAACGCATAACGCATAACGCATATCGCATAACGCATAACGCATAACGCATAACGCATAACGCATAACGCATAAAGCATAACGCATAACGCATAACGCAAACGTATAACGCACAACGCATAACGCATAACGCATAACGCAAAACGCATAACGCATAACGCATAACGCATAACGCATAACGCGTAACGCATAAAGCATAACGCATAACGCATAACTTATAACTCATTACTCATAACGAATAACGCATAACGCATAACGCATAACGGATAACGCATATCGCATAACGCATAACGCATAATGCATAACGCATAAAGCATAACGCATAACGCATAACGCATAACCCCTAACGCATAACACATAACGTATAACTCATAACGCATAACACATAACGCATAACGCATAACGCCTAACGCATAACGCATAACGCATAACCCCTAACGCATAACGCATAACGCATGACGTGTAACTAATAACGCACAACGCATAAAGCATAACGCATAACACATAACGCATATCGCATAACGCATAACGCATAACGTATAACGCATAACGCATACCGTATAACGCATAACGCATAACGCATAACGCAAACGTATAACGCACAACGCATAACGCATAACGACCAACGGATAACGCATAACGCATAACGCATAACGAATACCGCAAAACGCATAACGCATAACGTATAACGCATAACGCATAACGCATAACACATAACGCATAACACATAATGCACAACGCATTACGAATACAGCAAAACGCATAACGCTTAACGCATAAAGGATCACGCATAACGCATAACGCATAATGCATAACGCATAACGCATAACGCATAACGCATAACGCATAACGCATAACGCATAACTTATAACTCATTACTCGTAACGAATAACGCATAACGCATAACGCATAACGCATAACGCATAAAGCATAACGCAGAACGCATAACGCATTACGCATAACGCCTAACGCATAACGCATAACGCATAACGCCTAACGCATAACGCATAACGCATAACCCCTAACGCATAACGCATAACGCATGACGTGTAACTAATAACGCACAACGCATAAAGCATAACGCATAACACATAACGCATATCGCATAACGCATAACGAATACCGCAAAACGCATAACGTATAACGCATAACGCATAACACATAACGCATAAGACATAATGCACAACGCATTACGAATACAGCAAAACGCATAACGCTTAACGCATAACGGATCACGCATAACGCATAACGCATAATGCATAACGCATAACGCAAACGTATAACGCACAACGCATAACGCATAACGCATAACGCATAACGCATAACGGATCACGCATAACGCATAACGCATAACGCATAACGCATAACGCATAAAGCATAACGCATAACGCATTACGCATAACTTATAACTCATAACTCATAAGGAGTAACGCATAACGCATAAAACATAACGCATAACGCATAACGCATAACGCATAACGCATAACGCATAACGCATAACGCATAATGCATAAAGCATAACGCATAACGCATAACTTATAACTCATTACTCATAACGAATAACGCATAACGCATAACGCATAACGCATAACGCATAACGCATAACGCATAATGCATAAAGCATAACGCATAACGCATAACTTATAACTCATTACTCATAACGAATAACGCATAACGCATAACGCATAACGAATACCGCAAAACGTATATCGCCTAACACATAACGAATAACGCATAACGCATAACGCATAACGCATAACGCATAACGCATAACGCATAACGCATAACGCATAACGCATAACGCATAACGCATAACGCATAACGCATAAAGCATAACGCATAACGCATAACGCATTACGCATAACTTATAACTCATAACTCAGAAGGAGTAACGCATAACGCATAAAGCATAACGCATAACGCATAAGGCATAACGCATAACGCATAACGCATAACGCATAATGCATAAAGCATAACGCATAACGCATAACTTATAACTCATTACTCATAACGAATAACGCATAACGCATAACGCATAACGCATAATGCATAATGCATAACGCATAACGCATAACGCATAACGCATAACGCATAACGCATAACGCATAACGCATAACGCATAAGGCATAACGCATATCGCATAACGCATAACGCATAACGCATAACGCATAACGCATAACGCATAAAGCATAACGCATAACGCACAACGCATAACGCATAACGCATAACGCAAAACGCATAACGCATAACGCATACCGCATAACGCATAACGCATAACGCATAACGCATAAAGCATAACGCATAACGCATAACTTATAACTCATTACTCATAACGAATAACGCATAACGCATAACGGATAACGCATATCGCATAACGCATAACGCATAATGCATAACGCATAAAGCATAACGTATAACGCATAACGCATAACCCGTAACGCATAACGCATAACGTATAACTCATAACGCATAACGCATAACGCATAACGCATAACGCCTAACGCATAACGCATAACGCATAACCCCTAACGCATAACGCATAACGCATAAAGCATAACGTGTAACTAATAACGCACAACGCATAAAGCATAACGCATAACGCATAACGCATATCGCATAACGCATAACGCATAACGTATAACGCATAACGCATACCGTATAACGCATAACGCATAACGCAAACGTATAACGCACAACGCATAACGCATAACGAACAACGGATAACGCATAACGCATAACGCATAACGCATAACGAATACCGCAAAACGTATATCGCCTAACACATAACGGATCACGCATAACGCATAACGCATAACGTATAACGCATAACGCATAACGCATAACACATAACGCATAACACATAATGCACAACGCATTACGAATACAGCAAAACGCATAACGCTTAACGCATAACGGATCACGCATAACGCATAACGCATAATGCATAACGCATAACGCATAACGCATAACGCATAATGCATAACGCATAAAGCGTAACGCATAACGCATAACGCATAAAGCATAACACATAACGCATAACTCATAACGCATAAAGCATAACGCATAACGCATAACGCATTACGCATAACTTATAACTCATAACTCATAAGGAGTAACGCATAACGCATAAAGCATAACGCATAACGCATAAGGCATAACGCATAACGCATAACGCATAACGCATAATGCATAAAGCATAACGCATAACGCATAACTTATAACTCATTACGCATAACGCAAACGCATAACGCATAACGCATACCGTATAACGCATAACGCATAACGCATAACGCAAACGTATAACGCACAACGCATAACGCATAACGCATAACGCATAACGCATAACGCATAACGCATAACGCATAACATATAACGCATAACGCATAACGCACAACGCATAATGAATACAGCAAAACGCATAACGCTTAACGCATAACGCATAACGCATAACGCATAATGCATAACGCATAACGCATAACGCATAACGCATAACGCATAACGTATAACGTATAACGCATACCGCATTACGCATAACTTATAACGCATAACGCATAACGCATAACGCATAACGCATAAAGCATAACGCATAACGCATAACGGATAAAGCATAATGCATAACGAATAACGCATAACGCATAACGCATAACGCATAACTTATAACTCATTACTCATAACGAATAACGCATAACGCATAACGCATAACGCATAACGCATAATGCATAACGCATAACGCATAACGCATAACGCATAACGCATAACGCATATCGCATAACGCATAACGCATAACCCATAACGCATAACGCATAACGCATAACGCATAACGCATAACGCATAACGCATAACGCATAACGCATAACGCATAACGCATAACGCGTAACGCATAACGCATAACGCACAACGCATAACGCATAACGCATAACGTATAACTCATAACGCATAACGAATAAAGCATAACGCATAACGCATAACGCATAACGCATAACGCATAACGCATAACGCAAACGCATAACGCATAACGCATACCGTATAACGCATAACGCATAACGCATAACGCAAACGTATAACGCACAACGCATAACGCATAACGCATAACGCATAACGCATAACGCATAACGCATAACGCATAACATATAACGCATAATGCATAACGCATAACGTATAACTCATAACGCATAACGCATAAAGCATAACGCATAACGCATAACGCATAACGCATAACGCATAACGCAAAACGCATCACGCATAAAGCATAATGCATAAAGCATAACGCATAACGCATAACTTATAACTCATTACTCATAACGAATAACGCATAACGCATAACGCATAACGCATAACGCATAACGCATAATGCATAAAGCATAACGCATAACGCATAACTTATAACTCATTACTCATAACGAATAACGCATAACGCATAACGCATAACGCATAATGCATAATGCATAACGCATAACGCATAACGCATAACGCATAACGCATAACGCATAACGCATAACGCATAACGCATAAGGCATAACGCATATCGCATAACGCATAACGCATAACGCATAACGCATAACGCATAACGCATAAAGCATAACGCATAACGCACAACGCATAACGCATAACGCATAACGCAAAACGCATAACGCATAACGCATACCGCATAACGCATAACGCATAACGCATAACGCATAAAGCATAACGCATAACGCATAACTTATAACTCATTACTCATAACGAATAACGCATAACGCATAACGGATAACGCATATCGCATAACGCATAACGCATAATGCATAACGCATAAAGCATAACGTATAACGCATAACGCATAACCCGTAACGCATAACGCATAACGTATAACTCATAACGCATAACGCATAACGCATAACGCATAACGCCTAACGCATAACGCATAACGCATAACCCCTAACGCATAACGCATAACGCATAACGCATAACGTGTAACTAATAACGCACAACGCATAAAGCATAACGCATAACGCATAACGCATATCGCATAACGCATAACGCATAACGTATAACGCATAACGCATACCGTATAACGCATAACGCATAACGCAAACGTATAACGCACAACGCATAACGCATAACGAACAACGGATAACGCATAACGCATAACGCATAACGCATAACGAATACCGCAAAACGTATATCGCCTAACACATAACGGATCACGCATAACGCATAACGCATAACGTATAACGCATAACGCATAACGCATAACACATAACGCATAACACATAATGCACAACGCATTACGAATACAGCAAAACGCATAACGCTTAACGCATAACGGATCACGCATAACGCATAACGCATAATGCATAACGCATAACGCATAACGCATAACGCATAATGCATAACGCATAAAGCGTAACGCATAACGCATAACGCATAAAGCATAACACATAACGCATAACTCATAACGCATAAAGCATAACGCATAACGCATAACGCATTACGCATAACTTATAACTCATAACTCATAAGGAGTAACGCATAACGCATAAAGCATAACGCATAACGCATAAGGCATAACGCATAACGCATAACGCATAACGCATAACGCATAATGCATAAAGCATAACGCATAACGCATAACTTATAACTCATTACGCATAACGCAAACGCATAACGCATAACGCATACCGTATAACGCATAACGCATAACGCATAACGCAAACGTATAACGCACAACGCATAACGCATAACGCATAACGCATAACGCATAACGCATAACGCATAACGCATAACGCATAACGCATAACGCATAACGCACAACGCATAATGAATACAGCAAAACGCATAACGCTTAACGCATAACGCATAACGCATAACGCATAATGCATAACGCATAACGCATAACGCATAACGCATAACGCATAACGTATAACGTATAACGCATACCGCATTACGCATAACTTATAACGCATAACGCATAACGCATAACGCATAACGCATAAAGCATAACGCATAACGCATAACGGATAAAGCATAATGCATAACGAATAACGCATAACGCATAACGCATAACGCATAACTTATAACTCATTACTCATAACGAATAACGCATAACGCATAACGCATAACGCATAACGCATAATGCATAACGCATAACGCATAACGCATAACGCATAACGCATAACGCATATCGCATAACGCATAACGCATAACCCATAACGCATAACGCATAACGCATAACGCATAACGCATAACGCATAACGCATAACGCATAACGCATAACGCATAACGCATAACGCGTAACGCATAACGCATAACGCACAACGCATAACGCATAACGCATAACGTATAACTCATAACGCATAACGAATAAAGCATAACGCATAACGCATAACGCATAACGCATAACGCATAACGCATAACGCAAACGCATAACGCATAACGCATACCGTATAACGCATAACGCATAACGCATAACGCAAACGTATAACGCACAACGCATAACGCATAACGCATAACGCATAACGCATAACGCATAACGCATAACGCATAACATATAACGCATAATGCATAACGCATAACGTATAACTCATAACGCATAACGCATAAAGCATAACGCATAACGCATAACGCATAACGCATAACGCATAACGCAAAACGCATCACGCATAAAGCATAATGCATAAAGCATAACGCATAACGCATAACTTATAACTCATTACTCATAACGAATAACGCATAACGCATAACGCATAACGCATAACGCATAACGCATAACGCATAACGCATAACGCATAACGGATCACGCATAACGCATAACGCATAACGCATAACGCATAACGCATAACGCCTAACGCAAAACGCATAACGCATAACGCATAACGCATAACGCATAACGCCTAACGCATAAAGCATAACGCATAACGCATAACTTATAACTCATTACTCATAACGAATAACGCATAACGCATAACGCATAACGGATAACGCATATCGCATAACGCATAACGCATAATGCATAACGCATAAAGCATAACGCATAACGCATAACGCATAACCCCTAACGCATAACGCATAACGTATAACTCATAACGCATAACGCATAACGCATAACGCATAACGCATAACGCATAACGCATAACGCATAACCCCTAACGCATAACGCATAACGCATAACGCATAACGTGTAACTAATAACGCACAACGCATAAAGCATAACGCATGACACATAACGCATATCGCATAACGCATAACGCATAACGTATAACGCATAACGCATACCGTATAACGCATAACGCATAACGCAAACGTATAACGCACAACGCATAACGCATAACGAACAACGGATAACGCATAACGCATAACGCATAACGCATAACGAATACCGCAAAACGCATAACGCATAACGTATAACGCATAACGCATAACACATAACGCATAACACATAATGCACAACGCATTACGAATACAGCAAAACGCATAACGCTTAACGCATAACGGATCACGCATAACGCATAACGCATAATGCATAACGCATAACGCATAACGCATAATGCATAACGCATAAAGCGTAACGCATAACGCATAACGCATAAAGCATAACACATAACGCATAACTCATAATGCATAACGCATAACGCATAACGCATAACGCATAACGTATAACGTATAACGCATACCGCTTTACGCATAACTTATAACTCATAACTCATAAGGAGTAACGCATAACGCATAATGCATAACGCATAACGCATAACGCATAACGCATAACGCATAACGCATAACGCATAACGCATAACGCATAACGCATATCGCATAACGCATAACGCATAACGCATAACGCATAACGCATAACGCATAACGCATAAAGCATAACGCATAACGCAAACGTATAACGCACAACGCATAACGCATAACGCATAACTTATGCGTTATGCGTTATGCGTTATGCGTTATTCGTTATGAGTAATGAGTTATAAGTTATGCGTTATGCGTTATGCGTTATGCGTTATTCGTTATGAGTAATGAGTTATAACGCATAATGCATAACGCATAACGCATAACGCATAACGCATAACGCATAACGCATAACGCATAACGCATAACGCATAACGCATAACGCATAACGCATAACGCATAACGCATAACGCATAACGCATAACGCATAACGCATAACGCATATCGCATAACGCATAACGCATAACGCATAACGCATAACGCATAACGCATAAAGCATAACGCATAACGCATAACGCAAACGTATAACGCACAACGCATAACGCATAACGCCTAACGCAAAACGCATAACGCATAACGCATAACGCATAACGCATAACGCGTAACGCATAAAGCATAACGCATAACGCATAACTTATAACTCATTACTCATAACGAATAACGCATAACGCATAACGCATAACGGATAACGCATATCGCATAACGCATAACGCATAATGCATAACGCATAAAGCATAACGCATAACGCATAACGCATAACCCCTAACGCATAACACATAACGTATAACTCATAACGCATAACACATAACGCATAACGCATAACGCCTAACGCATAACGCATAACGCATAACCCCTAACGCATAACGCATAACGCATGACGTGTAACTAATAACGCACAACGCATAAAGCATAACGCATAACACATAACTCATATCGCATAACGCATAACGCATAACGTATAACGCATAACGCATACCGTATAACGCATAACGCATAACGCATAACGCAAACGTATAACGCACAACGCATAACGCATAACGACCAACGGATAACGCATAACGCATAACGCATAACGAATACCGCAAAACGCATAACGCATAACGTATAACGCATAACGCATAACGCATAACACATAACGCATAACACATAATGCACAACGCATTACGAATACAGCAAAACGCATAACGCTTAACTCATAAAGGATCACGCATAACGCATAACGCATAATGCATAACGCATAACGCATAACGCATAATGCATAACGCATAACGCATAACGCATAACTTATAACTCATTACTCGTAACGAATAACGCATAACGCATAACGCATAACGCATAACGCATAAAGCATAACGCAGAACGCATAACGCATTACGCATAACGCCTAACGCATAACGCATAACGCATAACGCCTAACGCATAACGCATAACGCATAACCCCTAACGCATAACGCATAACGCATGACGTGTAACTAATAACGCACAACGCATAAAGCATAACGCATAACACATAACGCATATCGCATAACGCATAACGAATACCGCAAAACGCATAACGCATAACGTATAACGCATAACGCATAACACATAACGCATAACACATAATGCACAACGCATTACGAATACAGCAAAACGCATAACGCTTAACGCATAACGGATCACGCATAACGCATAACGCATAATGCATAACGCATAACGCATAACGCAAACGTATAACGCACAACGCATAACGCATAACGCATAACGCATAACGCATAACGGATCACGCATAACGCATAACGCATAACGCATAACGCATAACGCATAAAGCATAACGCATAACGCAGTACGCATAACTTATAACTCATAACTCATAAGGAGTAACGCATAACGCATAAAACATAACGCATAACGCATAACGCATAACGCATAACGCATAACGCATAACGCATAACGCATAACGCATAATGCATAAAGCATAACGCATAACGCATAACTTATAACTCATTACTCATAACGAATAACGCATAACGCATAACGCATAACGCATAACGCATAATGCATAACGCATAACGCATAACGCATAACGCATAACGCATAACGCATAACGCATAACGCATAACGCATAACGCATATCGCAAAACGCATAACGCATAACGCATAACGCATAACGCATAACGCATAACGCATAACGCATAAAGCATAACGCATAACGCATAACGCAAACGTATAACGCACAACGCATAACGCATAACTTATAACTCATTACTCATAACGAATAACGCATAACGCATAACGCATAACGCATAACGCATAATGCATAACGCATAACGCATAACGCATAACGCATAACGCATAACGCATAACGCATAACGCATAACGCATAACGCATAACGCATAACGCATAACGCATAACGCATATCGCATAACGCATAACGCATAACGCATAACGCATAACGCATAACGCATAACGCATAACGCATAACGCATAACGCATATCGCATAACGCATAACGCATAACGCATAACGCATAACGCATAACGCATAAAGCATAACGCATAACGCATAACGCAAACGTATAACGCACAACGCATAACGCATAACGCCTAACGCAAAACGCATAACGCATAACGCATAACGCATAACGCATAACGCATAACGCCTAACGCATAAAGCATAACGCATAACGCATAACTTATAACTCATTACTCATAACGAATAACGCATAACGCATAACGCATAACGGATAACGCATATCGCATAACGCATAAGGCATAATGCATAACGCATAAAGCATAACGCATAACGCATAACGCATAACCCCTAACGCATAACACATAACGTATAACTCATAACGCATAACACATAACGCATAACGCATAACGCCTAACGCATAACGCATAACGCATAACCCCTAACGCATAACGCATAACGCATAACGCATAACGTGTAACTAATAACGCATAACGCCTAACGCATAAAGCATAACGCATAACGCATAACTTATAACTCATTACTCATAACGAATAACGCATAACGCATAACGCATAACGGATAACGCATATCGCATAACGCATAAGGCATAATGCATAACGCATAAAGCATAACGCATAACGCATAACGCATAACCCCTAACGCATAACACATAACGCATAAAGCATAACGCATAACACATAACGCATAACGCATAACGCCTAACGCATAACGCATAACGCATAACCCCTAACGCATAACGCATAACGCATAACGCATAACGTGTAACTAATAACGCACAACGCATAAAGCATAACGCATAACACATAACGCATATCGCATAACGCATAACGCATAACGTATAACGCATAACGCATACCGTATAACGCATAACGCATAACGCAAACGTATAACGCACAACGCATAACGCATAACGAACAACGGATAACGCATAACGCATAACGCATAACGCATAACGAATACCGCAAAACGCATAACGCATAACGTATAACGCATAACGCATAACGCATAACACATAACGCATAACACATAATGCACAACGCATTACGAATACAGCAAAACGCATAACGCTTAACGCATAAAGGATCACGCATAACGCATAACGCATAATGCATAACGCATAACGCATAACGCATAATGCATAACGCATAACGCATAACGCATAACTTATAACTCATTACTCGTAACGAATAACGCATAACGCATAACGCATAACGCATAACGCATAAAGCATAACGCATAACGCATAACGCATTACGCATAACTTATAACTCATAACTCATAAGGAGTAACGCATAACGCATAAAGCATAACGCATAACGCATAAGGCATAACGCATAACGCATAACGCATAACGCATAATGCATAAAGCATAACGCATAACGCATAACTTATAACTCATTACTCGTAACGAATAACGCATAACGCATAACGCATAACGCATAATGCATAATGCATAACGCATAACGCATAACGCATAACGCGTAACGCATAACGCATAACGCACAACGCATAACGCATAACGCATAACGTATAACTCATAACGCATAACGAATAAAGCATAACGCATAACGCCTAACGCATAACGCATAACGCATAACGCATAACGCAAACGCATAACGCATAACGCATACCGTATAACGCATAACGCATAACGCATAACGCAAACGTATAACGCACAACGCATAACGCATAACGCATAACGCATAACGCATAACGCATAACATATAACGCATAACGCATAACGCATAACGCATAATGCATAACGCATAACGTATAACTCATAACGCATAACGCATAAAGCATAACGCATAACGCATAACGTATAACGCATAACCCGTAACGCATAACGCATAACGTATAACTCATAACGCATAACGCATAACGCATAACGCATAACGCATAACGCCTAACGCATAACGCATAACGCATAACCCCTATCGCATAACGCATAACGCATAACGCATAACGTGTAACTAATAACGCACAACGCATAAAGCATAACGCATAACGCATAACGCATATCGCATAACGCATAACGCATAACGTATAACGCATAACGCATACCGTATAACGCATAACGCATAACGCAAACGTATAACGCACAACGCATAACGCATAACGAACAACGGATAACGCATAACGCATAACGCATAACGCATAACGAATACCGCAAAACGTATATCGCCTAACACATAACGGATCACGCATAACGCATAACGCATAACGTATAACGCATAACGCATAACGCATAACACATAACGCATAACACATAATGCACAACGCATTACGAATACAGCAAAACGCATAACGCTTAACGCATAACGGATCACGCATAACGCATAACGCATAATGCATAACGCATAACGCATAACGCATAATACATAACGCATAAAGCGTAACGCATAACGCATAACGCATAAAGCATAACACATAACGCATAACTCATAATGCACAACGCATAATGAATACAGCAAAACGCATAACGCTTAACGCATAACGCATAACGCATAACGCATAATGCATAACGCATAACGCATAACGCATAACGCATAACGCATAACGTATAACGTATAACGCATACCGCATTACGCATAACTTATAACGCATAACGCATAACGCATAACGCATAACGCATAACGCATAAAGCATAATGCATAACGCATAACGGATAAAGCATAATGCATAACGAATAACGCATAACGCATAACGCATAACGCATAACTTATAACTCATTACTCATAACGAATAACGCATAACGCATAACGCATAACGCATAACGCATAATGCATAACGCATAACGCATAACGCATAACGCATAACGCATAACGCATATCGCATAACGCATAACGCATAACCCATAACGCATAACGCATAACGCATAACGCATAACGCATAACGCATAACGCATAACGCATAACGCATAACGCATAACGCGTAACGCATAACGCATAACGCACAACGCATAACGCATAACGCATAACGTATAACTCATAACGCATAACGAATAAAGCATAACGCATAACGCATAACGCATAACGCATAACGCATAACGCATAACGCAAACGCATAACGCATAACGCATACCGTATAACGCATAACGCATAACGCATAACGCAAACGTATAACGCACAACGCATAACGCAAAACGCATAACGCATAACGCATAACGCATAACGCATAACATATAACGCATAACGCATAACGCATAACGCATAATGCATAACGCATAACGTATAACTCATAACGCATAACGCATAAAGCATAACGCATAACGCATAACGCATAACGCATAACGCATAACGCATAACGCAAAACGCATAACGCATAACGCATAATGCATAAAGCATAACGCATAACGCATAACTTATAACTCAATACTCATAACGAATAACGCATAACGCATAACGCATAACGCATAACGCATAACGCATAACGCATAACGCATAACGCATAACGGATCACGCATAACGCATAACGCATAACGCATAACGCATAACGCATAACGCCTAACGCAAAACGCATAACGCATAACGCATAACGCATAACGCATAACGCCTAACGCATAAAGCATAACGCATAACGCATAACTTATAACTCATTACTCATAACGAATAACGCATAACGCATAACGCATAACGGATAACGGATAACGCATATCGCATAACGCATAACGCATAATGCATAACGCATAAAGCATAACGCATAACGCATAACGCATAACCCCTAACGCATAACGCATAACGTATAACTCATAACGCATAACGCATAACGCATAACGCATAACGCCTAACGCATAACGCATAACGCATAACCCCTAACGCATAACGCATAACGCATAACGCATAACGTGTAACTAATAACGCACAACGCATAAAGCATAACGCATAACACATAACGCATATCGCATAACGCATAACGCATAACGTATAACGCATAACGCATACCGTATAACGCATAACGCATAACGCAAACGTATAACGCACAACGCATAACGCATAACGAACAACGGATAACGCATAACGCATAACGCATAACGCATAACGAATACCGCAAAACGCATAACGCATAACGTATAACGCATAACGCATAACACATAACGCATAACACATAATGCACAACGCATTACGAATACAGCAAAACGCATAACGCTTAACGCATAACGGATCACGCATAACGCATAACGCATAATGCATAACGCATAACGCATAACGCATAATGCATAACGCATAAAGCGTAACGCATAACGCATAACGCATAAAGCATAACACATAACGCATAACTCATAATGCACAACACATAATGAATACAGCAAAACGCATAACGCTTAACGCATAACGCATAACGCATAACGCATAAAGCATAACGCATAACGCATAAAGCATAACGCATAACGCATAACTTATAACTCATTACTCATAACGAATAACGCATAACGCATAACTTATAACTCATTACTCATAACTCATAACGCATAACGCATAAAGCATAACGCATAACGCAAACGCATAACGCATAACGCATACCGTATAACGCATAACGCATAACGCATAACGCATAACGCAAACGTATAACGCACAACGCATAACGCATAACGCATAACGCATAACGCATAACGCATAACGGATCACGCATAACGCATAACGCATAACGCATAACGCATAACGCATAAAGCATAACGCATAACGCATAACGCATTACGCATAACTTATAACTCATAACTCATAAGGAGTAACGCATAACGCATAAAACATAACGCATAACGCATAACGCATAACGCATAACGCATAACGCATAACGCATAACGCATAACGCATAACGCATAACGCATAATGCATAAAGCATAACGCATAACGCATAACTTATAACTCATTACTCATAACGAATAACGCATAACGCATAACGCATAACGCATAACGCATAACGCATAATGCATAACGCATAACGCATAACGCATAACGCATAACGCATAACGCATAACGCATAACGCATAATGCATAACGCATAACGCTTATCGCATAACGCATAACGCATAACGCATAACGCATAACGCATAACGCATAAAGCATAACGCATAACGCATAACGCAAACGTATAACGCACAACGCATAACGCATAACTTATAACTCATTACTCATAACGAATAACGCATAACGCATAACGCATAACGCATAACGCATAATGCATAACGCATAACGCATAACGCATAACGCATAACGCATAACGCATAACGCATAACGCATAACGCATAACGCATAACGCATAACGCATAACGCATAACGCATATCGCATAACGCATAACGCATAACGCATAACGCATAACGCATAACGCATAACGCATAACGCATAACGCATAACGCATATCGCATAACGCATAACGCATAACGCATAACGCATAACGCATAACGCATAAAGCATAACGCATAACGCATAACGCAAACGTATAACGCACAACGCATAACGCATAACGCCTAACGCAAAACGCATAACGCATAACGCATAACGCATAACGCATAACGCCTAACGCATAAAGCATAACGCATAACGCATAACTAATAACTCATTACTCATAACGAATAACGCATAACGCATAACGCATAACGGATAACGCATATCGCATAACGCATAACGCATAATGCATAACGCATAAAGCATAACGCATAACGCATAACGCATAACCCCTAACGCATAACACATAACGTATAACTCATAACGCATAACACATAACGCATAACGCATAACGCCTAACGCATAACGCATAACGCATAACCCCTAACGCATAACGCATAACGCATAACGTGTAACTAATAACGCACAACGCATAAAGCATAACGCATAACACATAACGCATATCGCATAACGCATAACGCATAACGTATAACGCATAACGCATACCGTATAACGCATAACGCATAACGCAAACGTATAACGCACAACGCATAACGCATAACGAACAACGGATAACGCATAACGCATAACGCATAACGCATAACGCATAAAGCATAACGCATAACGCATAACGCATTACGCATAACGCATAACGCATAACGCATAATGCATAAAGCATAACGCATAACGCATAACTTATAACTCATTACTCATAACGAATAACGCATAACGCATAACGCATAACGCATAACGCATAACGCATAATGCATAACGCATAACGCATAACGCATAACGCATAACGCATAACGCATAACGCATAACGCATAATGCATAACGCATAACGCTTATCGCATAACGCATAACGCATAACGCATAACGCATAACGCATAACGCATAAAGCATAACGCATAACGCATAACGCAAACGTATAACGCACAACGCATAACGCATAACTTATAACTCATTACTCATAACGAATAACGCATAACGCATAACGCATAACGCATAACGCATAATGCATAACGCATAACGCATAACGCATAACGCATAACGCATAACGCATAACGCATAACGCATAACGCATAACGCATAACGCATAACGCATAACGCATATCGCATAACGCATAACGCATAACGCATAACGCATAACGCATAACGCATAACGCATAACGCATAACGCATAACGCATATCGCATAACGCATAACGCATAACGCATAACGCATAACGCATAACGCATAACGCATAAAGCATAACGCATAACGCATAACGCAAACGTATAACGCACAACGCATAACGCATAACGCCTAACGCAAAACGCATAACGCATAACGCATAACGCATAACGCATAACGCCTAACGCATAAAGCATAACGCATAACGCATAACTTATAACTCATTACTCATAACGAATAACGCATAACGCATAACGCATAACGGATAACGCATATCGCATAACGCATAACGCATAATGCATAACGCATAAAGCATAACGCATAACGCATAACGCATAACCCCTAACGCATAACACATAACGTATAACTCATAACGCATAACACATAACGCATAACGCATAACGCCTAACGCATAACGCATAACGCATAACCCCTAACGCATAACGCATAACGCATAACGTGTAACTAATAACGCACAACGCATAAAGCATAACGCATAACACATAACGCATATCGCATAACGCATAACGCATAACGTATAACGCATAACGCATACCGTATAACGCATAACGCATAACGCAAACGTATAACGCACAACGCATAACGCATAACGAACAACGGATAACGCATAACGCATAACGCATAACGCATAACGAATACCGCAAAACGCATAACGCATAACGTATAACGCATAACGCATAACGCATAACACATAACGCATAACACATAATGCACAACGCATTACGAATACAGCAAAACGCATAACGCTTAACGCATAAAGGATCACGCATAACGCATAACGCATAATGCATAACGCATAACGCATAACGCATAATGCATAACGCATAAAGCGTAACGCATAACGCCTAACGCATAAGGCATAACACATAACGCATAACTCATAATGCACAACGCATAATGAATACAGCAAAACGCATAACGCTTAACGCATAACGCATAACGCATAACGCATAATGCATAACGCATAACGCATAACGCATAACGCATAACGCATAACGCATAACGTATAACGTATAACGCATACCGCATTACGCATAACTTATAACTCATAACTCATAAGGAGTAACGCATAACGCATAAAGCATAACGCATAACGCATAACGCATAACGCATAACGCATAAAGCATAACGCATAACGCATAACGCATTACGCATAACTTATAACTCATAACTCATAAGGAGTAACGCATAACGCATAAAACATAACGCATAACGCATAACGCATAACGCATAACGCATAACGCATAACGCATAATGCATAAAGCATAACGCATAACGCATAACTTATAACTCATTACTCATAACGAATAACGCATAACGCATAACGCATAACGCATAACACATAATGCATAACGCATAACGCATAACGCATAACGCATAACGCATAACGCATAACGCATAACGCATAACGCATATCGCATAACGCATAACGCATAACGCATAACGCATAACGCATAACGCATAACGCATAACGCATAACGCCTAACGCAAAACGCATAACGCATAACGCATAACGCATAACGCCTAACGCATAAAGCATAACGCATAACGCATAACTTATAACTCATTACTCATAACGAATAACGCATAACGCATAACGCATAACGGATAACGCATATCGCATAACGCATAACGCATAATGCATAACGCATAAAGCATAACGCATAACGCATAACGCATAACCCCTAACGCATAACGCATAACGTATAACTCATAACGCATAACGCATAACGCATAACGCATAACGCCTAACGCATAACGCATAACGCATAACCCCTAACGCATAACGCATAACGCATAACGCATAACGCATAACGTATAACGCATAACGCATACCGTATAACGCATAACGCATAACGCAAACGTATAACGCACAACGCATAACGCATAACGAACAACGGATAACGCATAACGCATAACGCATAACGCATAACGAATACCGCAAAACGCATAACGCATAACGCATAACGCATAACACATAATGCATAACGCATAACGCATAACGCATAACGCATAACGCATAACGCATAACGCATAACGCATAACGTATAACGCATAACGCATACCGTATAACGCATAACGCATAACGCAAACGTATAACGCACAACGCATAACGCATAACGAACAACGGATAACGCATAACGCATAACGCATAACGCATAACGAATACCGCAAAACGCATAACGCATAACGTATAACGCATAACGCATAACGCATAACACATAACGCATAACACATAATGCACAACGCATTACGAATACAGCAAAACGCATAACGCTTAACGCATAACGGATAACGCATAACGCATAACGCATAATGCATAACGCATAACGCATAACGCATAATGCATAACGCATAAAGCGTAACGCATAACGCATAACGCATAAAGCATAACACATAACGCATAACTCATAATGCACAACGCATAATGAATACAGCAAAACGCATAACGCTTAACGCATAACGCATAACGCATAACGCATAATGCATAATGCATAACGCATAACGCATAACGCATAACGCATAACGCATAACGTATAACGTATAACGCATACCGCATTACGCATAACTTATAACTCATAACTCATAAGGAGTAACGAATAACGCATAAAGCATAACGCATAACGCATAAAGCATAACGCATAACGCATAACTTATAACTCATTACTCATAACGAATAACGCATAACGCATAACTTATAACTCATTACTCATAACTCATAACGCATAACGCATAAAGCATAACGCATAACGCAAACGCATAACGCATAACGCATACCGTATAACGCATAACGCATAACGCATAACGCAAACGTATAACGCACAACGCATAACGCATAACGCATAACGCATAACGGATCACGCATAACGCATAACGCATAACGCATAACGCATAACGCATAAAGCATAACGCATAACGCATAACGCATTACGCATAACTTATAACTCATAACTCATAAGGAGTAACGCATAACGCATAAAACATAACGCATAACGCATAACGCATAACGCATAACGCATAACGCATAACGCATAAAGCATAACGCATAACGCATAACTTATAACTCATTACTCATAACGAATAACGCATAACGCATAACGCATAACGCATAACGCATAATGCATAACGCATAACGCATAACGCATAACGCATAACGCATAACGCATAACGCATAACGCATAACGCATAACGCATATCGCATAACGCATAACGCATAACGCATAACGCATAACGCATAAAGCATAACGCATAACGCATAACGCAAACGTATAACGCACAACGCATAACGCATAACTTATAACTCATTACTCATAACGAATAACACATAACGCATAACGCATAACGCATAACGCATAATGCATAACGCATAACGCATAACGCATAACGCATAACGCATAACGCATAACGCATAACGCATAACGCATAACGCATATCGCATAACGCATAACGCATAACGCATAACGCATAACGCATAACGCATAACGCATAACGCATAACGCATATCGCATAACGCATAACGCATAACGCATAACGCATAACGCATAACGCATAAAGCATAACGCATAACGCATAACGCAAACGTATAACGCACAACGCATAACGCATAACGCCTAACGCAAAACGCATAACGCATAACGCATAACGCATAACGCATAACGCCTAACGCATAAAGCATAACGCATAACGCATAACTTATAACTCATTACTCATAACGAATAACGCATAACGCATAACGCATAACGGATAACGCATATCGCATAACGCATAACGCATAATGCATAACGCATAACGCATAACGCATAACGCATAACCCCTAACGCATAACGCATAACGTATAACTCATAACGCATAACACATAACGCATAACGCATAACGCCTAACGCATAACGCATAACGCATAACCCCTAACGCATAACGCATAACGCATAACGCATAACGTGTAACTAATAACGCACAACGCATAAAGCATAACGCATAACACATAACGCATATCGCATAACGCATAACGCATAACGTATAACGCATAACGCATACCGTATAACGCATAACGCATAACGCAAACGTATAACGCACAACGCATAACGCATAACGAACAACGGATAACGCATAACGCATAACGCATAACGCATAACGAATACCGCAAAACGCATAACGCATAACGTATAACGCATAACGCATAACGCATAACACATAACGCATAACACATAATGCACAACGCATTACGAATACAGCAAAACGCATAACGCTTAACGCATAAAGGATCACGCATAACGCATAACGCATAATGCATAACGCATAACGCATAACGCATAATGCATAACGCATAAAGCGTAACGCATAACGCCTAACGCATAAAGCATAACACATAACGCATAACTCATAATGCACAACGCATAATGAATACAGCAAAACGCATAACGCTTAACGCATAACGCATAACGCATAACGCATAATGCATAACGCATAACGCATAACGCATAACGCATAACGCATAACGCATAACGTATAACGTATAACGCATACCGCATTACGCATAACTTATAACTCATAACTCATAAGGAGTAACGCATAACGCATAAAGCATAACGCATAATGCATAACGCATAACGCATAACGCATAACGCATAACGCATAAAGCATAACGCATAACGCATAACGCATTACGCATAACTTATAACTCATAACTCATAAGGAGTAACGCATAACGCATAAAACATAACGCATAACGCATAACGCATAACGCATAACGCATAACGCATAACGCATAATGCATAAAGCATAACGCATAACGCATAACTTATAACTCATTACTCATAACGAATAACGCATAACGCATAACGCATAACGCATAACACATAATGCATAACGCATAACGCATAACGCATAACGCATAACGCATAACGCATAACGCATAACGCATAACGCATATCGCATAACGCATAACGCATAACGCATAACGCATAACGCATAACGCATAACGCATAACGCATAACGCCTAACGCAAAACGCATAACGCATAACGCATAACGCATAACGCATAACGCATAACCCCTAACGCATAACGCATAACGCATAACGCATAACGTGTAACTAATAACGCACAACGCATAAAGCATAACGCATAACACATAACGCATATCGCATAACGCATAACGCATAACGTATAACGCATAACGCATACCGTATAACGCATAACGCATAACGCAAACGTATAACGCACAACGCATAACGCATAACGAACAACGGATAACGCATAACGCATAACGCATAACGCATAACGAATACCGCAAAACGCATAACGCATAACGTATAACGCATAACGCATAACGCATAACACATAACGCATAACACATAATGCACAACGCATTACGAATACAGCAAAACGCATAACGCTTAACGCATAAAGGATCACGCATAACGCATAACGCATAATGCATAACGCATAACGCATAACGCATAATGCATAACGCATAAAGCGTAACGCATAACGCATAACGCATAAGGCATAACACATAACGCATAACTCATAATGCACAACGCATAATGAATACAGCAAAACGCATAACGCTTAACGCATAACGCATAACGCATAACGCATAATGCATAACGCATAACGCATAACGCATAACGCATAACGCATAACGCATAACGCATAACGCATAACGTAGAACGTATAACGCATACCGCATTACGCATAACTTATAACTCATAACTCATAAGGAGTAACGCATAACGCATAAAGCATAACGCATAACGCATAAAGCATAACGCATAACGCATAACTTATAACTCATTACTCATAACTAATAACTTATAACGCATAACTTATAACTCATTACTCATAACTCATAACGCATAACGCATAAAGCATAACGCATAACGCATAACGCATAACGTATAACGCATAACGCATAACGCATAACGCATAACGGATCACGCATAACGCATAACGCATAACGCATAACGCATAACGGATCACGCATAACGCATAACGCATAACGCATAACGCATAACGCATAAAGCATAACGCATAACGCATAACGCATTACGCATAACTTATAACTCATAACTCATAAGGAGTAACGCATAACGCATAAAACATAACGCATAACGTATAACGCATAACGCATAACGCATAACGCATAATGCATAAAGCATAACGCATAACGCATAACTTATAACTCATTACTCATAACGAATAACGCATAAGTCATAACGCATAACGCATAACGCATAACGCATAATGCATAACGCATAACGCATAACGCATAACGCATAACGCATAACGCATAACGCATAACGCATAACGCATAACGCATAACGCATAACGCATAACGCATAACATATAACGCATAACGCATAACGCATATCGCATAACGCATAACGCATATCGCATAACGCATAACGCATAACGCATAACGCATAACGCATAACGCATAAAGCATAACGCATAACGCATAACGCAAACGTATAACGCACAACGCATAACGCATAACTTATAACTCATTACTCATAACGAATAACGCATAACGCATAACCCATAACGCATAACGCATAACGCATAATGCATAACGCATAACGCATAACGCATAACGCATAACGCATAACGCATAACGCATAACGCATAACGTATAACGTATAACGCATACCGCATTACGCATAACTTATAACTCATAACTCATAAGGAGTAACGCATAACGCATAAAGCATAACGCATAACGCATAACTTATAACTCATTACTCATAACGAATAACGCATAACGCATAACTTATAACTCATTACTCATAACTCATAACGCATAACGCATAAAGCATAACGCATAACGCAAACGCATAACGCATAACGCATACCGTATAACGCATAACGCATAACGCATAACGCAAACGTATAACGCACAACGCATAACGCATAACGCATAACGCATAACGGATCACGCATAACGCATAACGCATAACGCATAACGCATAACGCATAAAGCATAACGCATAACGCATAACGCATTACGCATAACTTATAACTCATAACTCATAAGGAGTAACGCATAACGCATAAAACATAACGCATAACGCATAACGCATAACGCATAACTTATAACTCATTACTCATAACGAATAACGCATAACGCATAACGCATAACGCATAACGCATAACGCATAACGCATAATGCATAACGCATAACGCATAACGCATAACGCATAACGCATAACGCATAACGCATAACGCATAACGTATAACGTATAACGCATACCGCATTACGCATAACTTATAACTCATAACTCATAAGGAGTAACGCATAACGCATAAAGCATAACGCATAACGCATAACTTATAACTCATTACTCATAACGAATAACGCATAACGCATAACTTATAACTCATTACTCATAACTCATAACGCATAACGCATAACGCATAACGCCTAACGCAAAACGCATAACGCATAACGCATAACGCATAACGCATAACGCCTAACGCATAAAGCATAACGCATAACGCATAACTTATAACTCATTACTCATAACGAATAACGCATAACGCATAACGCATAACGGATAACGCATATCGCATAACGCATAACGCATAATGCATAACGCATAAAGCATAACGCATAACGCATAACGCATAACCCCTAACGCATAACGCATAACGTATAACTCATAACGCATAACGCATAACGCATAACGCATAACGCCTAACGCATAACGCATAACGCATAACCCCTAACGCATAACGCATAACGCATAACGCATAACGTGTAACTAATAACGCACAACGCATAAAGCATAACGCATAACACATAACGCATATCGCATAACGCATAACGCATAACGTATAACGCATAACGCATACCGTATAACGCATAACGCATAACGCAAACGTATAACGCACAACGCATAACGCATAACGAACAACGGATAACGCATAACGCATAACGCATAACCCATAACGAATACCGCAAAACGCATAACGCATAACGTATAACGCATAACGCATAACGCATAACACATAACGCATAACACATAATGCACAACGCATTACGAATACAGCAAAACGCATAACGCTTAACGCATAACGGATAACGCATAACGCATAACGCATAATGCATAACGCATAACGCATAACGCATAATGCATAACGCATAAAGCGTAACGCATAACGCATAACGCATAAAGCATAACACATAACGCATAACTCATAATGCACAACGCATAATGAATACAGCAAAACGCATAACGCTTAACGCATAACGCATAACGCATAACGCATAATGCATAACGCATAACGCATAACGCATAACGCATAACGCATAACGCATAACGTATAACGTATAACGCATACCGCATTACGCATAACTTATAACTCATAACTCATAAGGAGTAACGAATAACGCATAAAGCATAACGCATAACGCATAAAGCATAACGCATAACGCATAACTTATAACTCATTACTCATAACGAATAACGCATAACGCATAACTTATAACTCATTACTCATAACTCATAACGCATAACGCATAAAGCATAACGCATAACGCAAACGCATAACGCATAACGCATACCGTATAACGCATAACGCATAACGCATAACGCAAACGTATAACGCACAACGCATAACGCATAACGCATAACGCATAACGGATCACGCATAACGCATAACGCATAACGCATAACGCATAACGCATAAAGCATAACGCATAACGCATAACGCATTACGCATAACTTATAACTCATAACTCATAAGGAGTAACGCATAACGCATAAAACATAACGCATAACGCATAACGCATAACGCATAACGCATAACGCATAACGCATAACGCATAACGCATAAAGCATAACGCATAACGCATAACTTATAACTCATTACTCATAACGAATAACGCATAACGCATAACGCATAACGCATAACGCATAATGCATAACGCATAACGCATAACGCATAACGCATAACGCATAACGCATAACGCATAACGCATAACGCATAACGCATAACGCATATCGCATAACGCATAACGCATAACGCATAACGCATAACGCATAAAGCATAACGCATAACGCATAACGCAAACGTATAACGCACAACGCATAACGCATAACTTATAACTCATTACTCATAACGAATAACGCATAACGCATAACGCATAACGCATAACGCATAACGCATAATGCATAACGCATAACGCATAACGCATAACGCATAACGCATAACGCATAACGCATAACGCATAACGCATAACGCATAACGCATATCGCATAACGCATAACGCATAACGCATAACGCATAACGCATAACGCATAACGCATATCGCATAACGCATAACGCATAACGCATAACGCATAACGCATAACGCATAAAGCATAACGCATAACGCATAACGCAAACGTATAACGCACAACGCATAACGCATAACGCCTAACGCAAAACGCATAACGCATAACGCATAACGCATAACGCATAACGCCTAACGCATAAAGCATAACGCATAACGCATAACTTATAACTCATTACTCATAACGAATAAAGCATAACGCATAACGCATAACGGATAACGCATATCGCATAACGCATAACGCATAATGCATAACGCATAACGCATAACGCATAACGCATAACGCATAACCCCTAACGCATAACGCATAACGTATAACTCATAACGCATAACACATAACGCATAACGCATAACGCCTAACGCATAACGCATAACGCATAACACATAACGCATATCGCATAACGCATAACGCATAACGTATAACGCATAACGCATAACACATAACGCATAACACATAATGCACAACGCATTACGAATACAGCAAAACGCATAACGCTTAACGCATAAAGGATCACGCATAACGCATAACGCATAATGCATAACGCATAACGCATAACGCATAATGCATAACGCATAAAGCGTAACGCATAACGCATAACGCATAAAGCATAACACATAACGCATAACTCATAATGCACAACGCATAATGAATACAGCAAAACGCATAACGCTGAACGCATAACGCATAACGCATAACGCATAATGCATAACGCATAACGCATAACGCATAACGCATAACGCATAACGTATAACGTATAACGCATACCGCATTACGCATAACTTATAACTCATAACTCATAAGGAGTAACGCATAACGCATAAAGCATAACGCATAACGCATAAAGCATAACGCATAACGCATAACTTATAACTCATTACTCATAACGAATAACGCATAACGCATAACTTATAACTCATTACTCATAACTCATAACGCATAACGCATAAAGCATAACCCATAACGCATAACGCATAACGTATAACGCATAACGCATAACGCATAACGCATAACGCATAACGGATCACGCATAACGCATAACGCATAACGCATAACGCATAACGCATAAAGCATAACGCATAACGCATAACGCATTACGCATAACTTATAACTCATAACTCATAAGGAGTAACGCATAACGCATAACGCATAACGCATAACACATAACGCATAACACATAATGCACAACGCATTACGAATACAGCAAAACGCATAACGCTTAACGCATAAAGGATCACGCATAACGCATAACGCATAATGCATAACGCATAACGCATAACGCATAATGCATAACGCATAAAGCGTAACGCATAACGCATAACGCATAATGCATAACGCATAACGCATAACGCATAATGCATAACGCATAAAGCGTAACGCATAACGCATAACGCATAAAGCATAACACATAACGCATAACTCATAATGCACAACGCATAATGAATACAGCAAAACGCATAACGCTGATCGCATAACGCATAACGCATAACGCATAATGCATAACGCATAACGCATAAAGCATAACGCATAACGCATAAAGCATAACGCATAACGCATAACTTATAACTCATTACTCATAACGAATAACGCATAACGCATAACTTATAACTCATTACTCATAACTCATAACGCATAACGCATAAAGCATAACCCATAACGCATAACGCATAACGCATAACGCATAACGCATAAAGCATAACGCATAACGCATAACGCAAACGTATAACGCACAACGCATAACGCATAACTTATAACTCATTACTCATAACGAATAACGCATAACGCATAACGCATAACGCATAACGCATAACGCATAATGCATAACGCATAACGCATAACGCATAACGCATAACGCATAACGCATAACGTATAACGTATAACGCATACCGCATTACGCATAACTTATAACTCATAACTCATAAGGAGTAACGCATAACGCATAAAGCATAACGCATAACGCATAACTTATAACTCATTACTCATAACGAATAACGCATGACGCATAACTTATAACTCATTACTCATAACTCATAACGCATAACGCATAAAGCATAACGCATAACGCAAACGCATAACGCATAACGCATACCGTATAACGCATAACGCATAACGCATAACGCAAACGTATAACGCACAACGCATAACGCATAACGCATAACGCATAACGGATCACGCATAACGCATAACGCATAACGCATAACGCATAACGCATAAAGCATAACGCATAACGCATAACGCATTACGCATAACTTATAACTCATAACTCATAAGGAGTAACGCATAACGCATAAAACATAACGCATAACGCATAACGCATAACGCATAACGCATAACGCATAACGCATAACGCATAAAGCATAACGCATAACGCATAACTTATAACTCATTACTCATAACGAATAACGCATAATGCATAACGCATAACGCATAACGCATAATGCATAACGCATAACGCATAACGCATAACGCATAACGCATAACGCATAACGCATAACGCATAACGCATGTCGCATAACGCATAACGCATAACGCATAACGCATAACGCATAACGCATAAAGCATAACGCATAACGCATAACGCAAACGTATAACGCACAACGCATAACGCATAACTTATAACTCATTACTCATAACGAATAACGCATAACGCATAACGCATAACGCATAATGCATAACGCATAACGCATAACGCATAACGCATAACGCATAACGCATAACGCATAACGCATAACGCATAACGCATAACGCATAACGCATAACGCATATCGCATAACGCATAACGCATAACGCATAACGCATAACGAATAACGCATAACGCATAACGCATAACGCATAACGCATAATGCATAACGCATAACGCATAACGCATAACGCATAACGCATAACGCATAACGCATAACGCATAACGCATAACGCATAACGCATAACGCATAACGCATAACGCATAACGCATAACGCATAACGCATATCGCATAACGCATAACGCATAACGCATAACGCATAACGAATAACGCATAACGCATAACGCATAACGCATAACGCATAATGCATAACGCATAACGCATAACGCATAACGCATAACGCATAACGCATAACGCATAACGCATAACGCATAACGCATGTCGCATAACGCATAACGCAAACGTATAACGCACAACGCATAACGCATAACTTATAACTCATTACTCATAACGAATAACGCATAACGCATAACGCATAACGCATAACGCATAACGCATAACGCATAATGCATAACGCATAAAGCATAACGCATAACGCATAACGCATAACCCCTAACGCATAACGCATAACGTATAACTCATAACGCATAACACATAACGCATAACGCATAACGCCTAACGCATAACGCATAACGCATAACCCCTAACGCATAACGCATAACGCATAACGCATAACGTGTAACTAATAACGCACAACGCATAAAGCATAACGCATAACACATAACGCATATCGCATAACGCATAACGCATAACGTATAACGCATAACGCATACCGTATAACGCATAACGCATAACGCAAACGTATAACGCACAACGCATAACGCATAACGAACAACGGATAACGCATAACGCATAACGCATAACGCATAACGAATACCGCAAAACGCATAACGCATAACGTATAACGCATAACGCATAACGCATAACACATAACGCATAACACATAATGCACAACGCATTACGAATACAGCAAAACGCATAACGCTTAACGCATAAAGGATCACGCATAACGCATAACGCATAATGCATAACGCATAACGCATAACGCATAACGCATAATGCATAACGCATAAAGCGTAACGCATAACGCAAAACGCATAACGCATAACGCATAACGCATAACGCATAACGCATAACGCATAACGCCTAACGCATAAAGCATAACGTATAACGTATAACGCATACCGCATTATGCATAACTTATAACTCATAACTCATAAGGAGTAACGCATAACGCATAAAGCATAACGCATAACGCATAACGCATAAAGCATAACGCATAACGCATAACTTATAACTCATTACTCATAACGAATAACGCATAACGCATAACTTATAACTCATTACTCATAACTCATAACGCATAACGCATAAAGCATAACGCATAACGCATAACGCATAACGTATAACGCATAACGCATAACGCATAACGCATAACGCATAACGGATCACGCATAACGCATAACGCATAACGCATAACGCATAACGCATAAAGCATAACTTATAACTCATAACTCATAAGGAGTAACGCATAACGCATAAAACATAACGCATAACGCATAACGCATAACGCATAACGCATAACGCATAATGCATAAAGCATAACGCATAACGCATAACTTATAACTCATTACTCATAACGAATAACGCATAAGTCATAACGCATAACGCATAACGCATAACGCATAATGCATAACGCATAACGCATAACGCATAACGCATAACGCATAACGCATAACGCATAACGCATAACGCATAACGCATAACGCATAACGCATAACGCATAACGCATAACGCATAACGCATAACGCATAACGCATAACGCATAACGCATAACGCATAACGCATAACGCATATCGCATAACGCATAACGCATATCGCATAACGCATAACGCATAACGCATAACGCATAACGCATAACGCAAACGTATAACGCACAACGCATAACGCATAACTTATAACTCATTACTCATAACGAATAACGCATAACGCATAACGCATAACGCATAACGCATAACGAATAATGCATAACTCATAACGCATAACGCATAACGCATAACGCATAACGCATAACGCATAACGCATAACGCATAACGCATAACGCATATCGCATAACGCATAACGCATAACGCATAACGCATAACGCATAACGCATAACGCATAACGCATAACGCATATCGCATAACGCATAACGCATAACGCATAACGCATAACGCATAACGCATAAAGCATAACGCATAACGCATAACGCAAACGTATAACGCACAACGCATAACGCATAACGCCTAACGCAAAACGCATAACGCATAACGCATAACGCATAACGCATAACGCATAACGCATAACGCCTAACGCATAAAGCATAACGCATAACGCATAACTTATAACTCATTACTCATAACGAATAACGCATAACGCATAACGCATAACGGATAACGCATATCGCATAACGCATAACGCATAACGCATAACGTGTAACTAATAACGCACAACGCATAAAGCATAACGCATAACACATAACGCATATCGCATAACGCATAACGCATAACGTATAACGCATAACGCATAGCGTATAACGCATAACGCATAACGCATAACGTATAACGCATAACGCATAACGCATAACACATAACGCATAACACATAATGCACAACGCATTACGAATACAGCAAAACGCATAACGCTTAACGCATAACGGATCACGCATAACGCATAACGCATAATGCATAACGCATAACGCATAACGCATAATGCATAACGCATAAAACGTAACGCATAACGCATAACGCATAAAGCATAACACATAACGCATAACTCATAATGCACAACGCATAATGAATACAGCAAAACGCATAACGCTTAACGCATAACGCATAACGCATAACGCATAATGCATAACGCATAACGCATAACGCATAACGCATAACGCATAACGTATAACGTATAACGCATACCGCATTACGCATAACTTATAACTCATAACTCATAAGGAGTAACGCATAACGCATAAAGCATAACGCATAACGCATAACTTATAACTCATTACTCATAACGAATAACGCATAACGCATAACTTATAACTCATTACTCATAACTCATAACGCATAACGCATAAAGCATAACGCATAACGCATAACGGATAAAGCATAATGCATAACGCATAACGCATAACGCATTACGCATAACTTATAACCCATAACTCATAAGGAGTAACGCATAACGCATAAAGCATAACGCATGACGCATAACGCATAAAGCATAACGCATAACGCATAACGCATAACGCATAACGCATAACGCATAACGCATAACGCATAACGCATAACGCATACCGTATAACGCATAGCGCATAACGCATAACGCATAACGCATAACGCATAACGCATAACGCATAACGCGTAACGCATAACGCATAACGCATAACGCATTACGCATAACTTATAACTCATAACTCATAACGCATAACTCATAACGCATAACGCATAAAGCATAACGCATAACGCATAACGGATAAAGCATAATGCATAACGCATAACGCATAACGCATTACGCATAACTTATAACCCATAACTCATAAGGAGTAACGCATAACGCATAAAGCATAACGCATGACGCATAACGCATAAAGCATAACGCATAAAGCATAACGCATAACGCATAACGCATAACGCATAACGCATAACGCATAACGCATAACGCATAACGCATAACGCATAACGCATAACGCATAACGCATAACGCATAACGCATAACGCATAACGCATACCGTATAACGCATAGCGCATAACGCATAACGCATAACGCATAACGCATAACGCATAACGCATAACGCATAACGCATAACGCATAACGCATAACGCATAACGCATAACTCATAACGCATAACTCATAACGCATAACGCATAACGCATAACGCATAAAGCATAAAGCATAAATCATAACGCATAACGAATACCGCAAAACGTATATCGCCTAACACATAACGGATAACGCATAACGCATAACGCATAACGTATAACGCATAACGCATAACGCATAACACATAACGCATAACGCATAATGCTCAACGCATAACGAATACAGCAAAACGCATAACGCTTAACGCATAACGCATCACGCATAACGCATAACGCATAATGCATAACGCATAACGCATAACGCATAATGCATAACGCATAAAGCGTAACGCATAACGCATAACGCATAACGCATAACGCATAACGCATAACGCATAACGCATAACGCATAACGCATAACGCATAACGCATAACATATAACGCATAACGCATAACGCATAACGCATAATGCATAACGCATAACGTATAACTCATAACGCATAACGCATAAAGCATAACGCATAAAGCATAACGCATAACGCATAACTCATAACCCATAACGCATAACGCATAACGCATTACGCATAACTTATAACTCATAACTCATAACGCATAACTCATAACGCATAACGCATAAAGCATAACGCATAACGCATAACGGATAAAGCATAATGCATAACGCATAACGCATAACGCATTACGCATAACTTATAACCCATAACTCATAAGGAGTAACGCATAACGCATAAAGCATAACGCATGACGCATAAAGCATAAAGCATAAATCATAACGCATAACGAATACCGCAAAACGTATATCGCCTAACACATAACGGATAACGCATAACGCATAACGCATAACGTATAACGCATAACGCATAACGCATAACACATAACGCATAACGCATAATGCTCAACGCATAACGAATACAGCAAAACGCATAACGCTTAACGCATAACGCATCACGCATAACGCATAACGCATAATGCATAACGCATAACGCATAACGCATAATGCATAACGCATAAAGCGTAACGCATAACGCATAACGCATAACGCATAACGCATAACGCATAACGCATAACGCATAACGCATAACGCATAACATATAACGCATAACGCATAACGCATAACGCATAACGTATAACTCATAACGCATAACGCATAAAGCATAACGCATAAAGCATAACGCATAAAGCATAACGCATAACGCATAACTCATAACGCATAACGCATAACGCAAAACGCATAACGCATAACGCATAATGCATAAAGCATAACGCATAACGCATAACTTATAACTCATTACTCATAACGAATAACGCATAACGCATAACGCATAACGCATAACGCATAACGCATAACGCATAACGCATAACGCATAACGCATAACGGATCACGCATAACGCATAACGCATAACGCATAACGCATAACGCATAACGCATAAAGCATAACGCATAACGCATAACGCATTACGCATAACTTATAACTCATAACTCATAAGGAGTAACGCATAACGCATAAAGCATAACGCATAACGCATAACGCATAACGCATAACGCATAACGCATAATGCATAATGCATAAAGCATAACGCATAACGCATAACGCATAACGCATAACGCATAACGCAAACGCATAACGCATAACGCATACCGTATAACGCATAATGCATAACGCATAACGCATAACGCATAACGCATAACGCATAACGCCTAACGCATAAAGCATAACGCATAACGCATAACTTATAACTCATTACTCATAACGAATAACGCATAACGCATAACGCATAACGGATAACGCATATCGCATAACGCATAACGCATAACGCATAACGTGTAACTAATAACGCACAACGCATAAAGCATAACGCATAACACATAACGCATATCGCATAACGCATAACGCATAACGTATAACGCATAACGCATAGCGTATAACGCATAACGCATAACGCATAACGTATAACGCATAACGCATAACGCATAACACATAACGCATAACACATAATGCACAACGCATTACGAATACAGCAAAACGCATAACGCTTAACGCATAACGGATCACGCATAACGCATAACGCATAATGCATAACGCATAACGCATAACGCATAATGCATAACGCATAAAACGTAACGCATAACGCATAACGCATAAAGCATAACACATAACGCATAACTCATAATGCACAACGCATAATGAATACAGCAAAACGCATAACGCTTAACGCATAACGCATAACGCATAACGCATAATGCATAACGCATAACGCATAACGCATAACGCATAACGCATAACGTATAACGTATAACGCATACCGCATTACGCATAACTTATAACTCATAACTCATAAGGAGTAACGCATAACGCATAAAGCATAACGCATAACGCATAACTTATAACTCATAACTCATAACGAATAACGCATAACGCATAACTTATAACTCATTACTCATAACTCATAACGCATAACGCATAAAGCATAACGCATAACGCATAACGGATAAAGCATAATGCATAACGCATAACGCATAACGCATTACGCATAACTTATAACCCATAACTCATAAGGAGTAACGCATAACGCATAAAGCATAACGCATGACGCATAACGCATAAAGCATAACGCATAACGCATAACGCATAACGCATAACGCATAACGCATAACGCATAACGCATAACGCATAACGCATAACGCATAACGCATACCGTATAACGCATAGCGCATAACGCATAACGCATAACGCATAACGCATAACGCATAACGCATAACGCATAACGCATAACGCATAACGCATAACGCATAACGCATTACGCATAACTTATAACTCATAACTCATAACGCATAACTCATAACGCATAACGCATAAAGCATAACGCATAACGCATAACGGATAAAGCATAATGCATAACGCATAACGCATAACGCATTACGCATAACTTATAACCCATAACTCATAAGGAGTAACGCATAACGCATAAAGCATAACGCATGACGCATAACGCATAAAGCATAACGCATAACGCATAACGCATAACGCATAACGCATAACGCATAACGCATAACGCATAACGCATAACGCATAACGCATAACGCATAACGCATAACGCATACCGTATAACGCATAGCGCATAACGCATAACGCATAACGCATAACGCATAACGCATAACGCATAACGCATAACGCATAACGCATAACGCATAACGCATAACGCATAACTCATAACGCATAACTCATAACGCATAACGCATAACGCATAACGCATAAAGCATAAAGCATAAATCATAACGCATAACGAATACCGCAAAACGTATATCGCCTAACACATAACGGATAACGCATAACGCATAACGCATAACGTATAACGCATAACGCATAACGCATAACACATAACGCATAACGCATAATGCTCAACGCATAACGAATACAGCAAAACGCATAACGCTTAACGCATAACGCATCACGCATAACGCATAACGCATAATGCATAACGCATAACGCATAACGCATAATGCATAACGCATAAAGCGTAACGCATAACGCATAACGCATAACGCATAACGCATAACGCATAACGCATAACGCATAACGCATAACGCATAACGCATAACGCATAACATATAACGCATAACGCATAACGCATAACGCATAATGCATAACGCATAACGTATAACTCATAACGCATAACGCATAAAGCATAACGCATAAAGCATAACGCATAACGCATAACTCATAACCCATAACGCATAACGCATAACGCATTACGCATAACTTATAACTCATAACTCATAACGCATAACTCATAACGCATAAAGCATAAAGCATAACGCATAACGCATAACGGATAAAGCATAATGCATAACGCATAACGCATAACGCATTACGCATAACTTATAACCCATAACTCATAAGGAGTAACGCATAACGCATAAAGCATAACGCATGACGCATAACGCATAAAGCATAACGCATAACGCATAACGCATAACGCATAACGCATAACGCATAACGCATAACGCATAACGCATAACGCATAACGCATAACGCATAACGCATAACGCATAACGCATAACGCATAACGCATACCGTATAACGCATAGCGCATAACGCATAACGCATAACGCATAACGCATAACGCATAACGCATAACGCATAACGCATAACGCATAACGCATAACGCATAACGCATAACGCATAACGCATAACTCATAACGCATAACTCATAACGCATAACGCATAACGCATAACGCATAAAGCATAAAGCATAAAGCATAAATCATAACGCATAACGAATACCGCAAAACGTATATCGCCTAACACATAACGGATAACGCATAACGCATAACGCATAACGTATAACGCATAACGCATAACGCATAACACATAACGCATAACGCATAATGCTCAACGCATAACGAATACAGCAAAACGCATAACGCTTAACGCATAACGCATCACGCATAACGCATAACGCATAATGCATAACGCATAACGCATAACGCATTACGCATAACTTATAACTCATAACTCATAACGCATAACTCATAACGCATAACGCATAAAGCATAACGCATAACGCATAACGGATAAAGCATAATGCATAACGCATAACGCATAACGCATTACGCATAACTTATAACCCATAACTCATAAGGAGTAACGCATAACGCATAAAGCATAACGCATGACGCATAACGCATAAAGCATAACGCATAACGCATAACGCATAACGCATAACGCATAACGCATAACGCATAACGCATAACGCATAACGCATAACGCATAACGCATAACGCATAACGCATAACGCATAACGCATAACGCATAACGCATAACGCATACCGTATAACGCATAGCGCATAACGCATAACGCATAACGCATAACGCATAACGCATAACGCATAACGCATAACGCATAACGCATAACGCATAACGCATAACGCATAACTCATAACGCATAACTCATAACGCATAACGCATAACGCATAACGCATAAAGCATAAAGCATAAATCATAACGCATAACGAATACCGCAAAACGTATATCGCCTAACACATAACGGATAACGCATAACGCATAACGCATAACGTATAACGCATAACGCATAACGCATAACACATAACGCATAACGCATAATGCTCAACGCATAACGAATACAGCAAAACGCATAACGCTTAACGCATAACGCATCACGCATAACGCATAACGCATAATGCATAACGCATAACGCATAACGCATAATGCATAACGCATAAAGCGTAACGCATAACGCATAACGCATAACGCATAACGCATAACGCATAACGCATAACGCATAACGCATAACGCATAACGCATAACGCATAACATATAACGCATAACGCATAACGCATAACGCATAATGCATAACGCATAACGTATAACTCATAACGCATAACGCATAAAGCATAACGCATAAATCATAACGCATAACGCATAACTCATAACCCATAACGCATAACGCATAACGCATTACGCATAACTTATAACTCATAACTCATAACGCATAACTCATAACGCATAACGCATAAAGCATAACGCATAACGCATAACGGATAAAGCATAATGCATAACGCATAACGCATAACGCATTACGCATAACTTATAACCCATAACTCATAAGGAGTAACGCATAACGCATAAAGCATAACGCATGACGCATAAAGCATAAAGCATAAATCATAACGCATAACGAATACCGCAAAACGTATATCGCCTAACACATAACGGATAACGCATAACGCATAACGCATAACGTATAACGCATAACGCATAACGCATAACACATAACGCATAACGCATAATGCTCAACGCATAACGAATACAGCAAAACGCATAACGCTTAACGCATAACGCATCACGCATAACGCATAACGCATAATGCATAACGCATAACGCATAACGCATAATGCATAACGCATAAAGCGTAACGCATAACGCATAACGCATAACGCATAACGCATAACGCATAACGCATAACGCATAACGCATAACGCATAACGCATAACATATAACGCATAACGCATAACGCATAACGCATAATGCATAACGCATAACGTATAACTCATAACGCATAACGCATAAATAATAACGCATAAAGCATAACGCATAAAGCATAACGCATAACGCATAACTCATAACGCATAACGCATAACGCAAAACGCATAACGCATAACGCATAATGCATAAAGCATAACGCATAACGCATAACTTATAACTCATTACTCATAACGAATAACGCATAACGCATAACGCATAACGCATAACGCATAACGCATAACGCATAACGCATAACGCATAACGCATAACGCATAACGGATCACGCATAACGCATAACGCATAACGCATAACGCATAACGCATAACGCATAAAGCATAACGCATAACGCATAACGCATTACGCATAACTTATAACTCATAACTCATAAGGAGTAACGCATAACGCATAAAGCATAACGCATAACGCATAACGCATAACGCATAACGCATAACGCATAATGCATAATGCATAAAGCATAACGCATAACGCATAACGCATAACGCATAACGCATAACGCAAACGCATAACGCATAACGCATACCGTATAACGCATAATGCATAACGCATAACGCATAACGCATAACGCATAACGCATAACGCCTAACGCATAAAGCATAACGCATAACGCATAACTTATAACTCATTACTCATAACGAATAACGCATAACGCATAACGCATAACGGATAACGCATATCGCATAACGCATAACGCATAACGCATAACGTGTAACTAATAACGCACAACGCATAAAGCATAACGCATAACACATAACGCATATCGCATAACGCATAACGCATAACGTATAACGCATAACGCATAGCGCATAACGCATAACGCATAACGCATAACGTATAACGCATAACGCATAACGCATAACACATAACGCATAACACATAATGCACAACGCATTACGAATACAGCAAAACGCATAACGCTTAACGCATAACGGATCACGCATAACGCATAACGCATAATGCATAACGCATAACGCATAACGCATAATGCATAACGCATAAAACGTAACGCATAACGCATAACGCATAAAGCATAACACATAACGCATAACTCATAATGCACAACGCATAATGAATACAGCAAAACGCATAACGCTTAACGCATAACGCATAACGCATAACGCATAATGCATAACGCATAACGCATAAAGCATAACGCATAACGCATAACGTATAACGTATAACGCATACCGCATTACGCATAACTTATAACTCATAACTCATAAGGAGTAACGCATAACGCATAAAGCATAACGCATAACGCATAACTTATAACTCATTACTCATAACGAATAACGCATAACGCATAACTTATAACTCATTACTCATAACTCATAACGCATAACGCATAAAGCATAACGCATAACGCATAACGGATAAAGCATAATGCATAACGCATAACGCATAACGCATTACGCATAACTTATAACCCATAACTCATAAGGAGTAACGCATAACGCATAAAGCATAACGCATGACGCATAACGCATAAAGCATAACGCATAACGCATAACGCATAACGCATAACGCATAACGCATAACGCATAACGCATAACGCATAACGCATAACGCATAACGCATACCGTATAACGCATAGCGCATAACGCATAACGCATAACGCATAACGCATAACGCATAACGCATAACGCATAACGCATAACGCATAACGCATAACGCATAACGCATTACGCATAACTTATAACTCATAACTCATAACGCATAACTCATAACGCATAACGCATAAAGCATAACGCATAACGCATAACGGATAAAGCATAATGCATAACGCATAACGCATAACGCATTACGCATAACTTATAACCCATAACTCATAAGGAGTAACGCATAACGCATAAAGCATAACGCATGACGCATAACGCATAAAGCATAACGCATAACGCATAACGCATAACGCATAACGCATAACGCATAACGCATAACGCATAACGCATAACGCATAACGCATAACGCATAACGCATAACGCATAACGCATAACGCATAACGCATAACGCATACCGTATAACGCATAGCGCATAACGCATAACGCATAACGCATAACGCATAACGCATAACGCATAACGCATAACGCATAACGCATAACGCATAACGCATAACTCATAACGCATAACTCATAACGCATAACGCATAACGCATAACGCATAAAGCATAAAGCATAAATCATAACGCATAACGAATACCGCAAAACGTATATCGCCTAACACATAACGGATAACGCATAACGCATAACGCATAACGTATAACGCATAACGCATAACGCATAACACATAACGCATAACGCATAATGCTCAACGCATAACGAATACAGCAAAACGCATAACGCTTAACGCATAACGCATCACGCATAACGCATAACGCATAATGCATAACGCATAACGCATAACGCATAATGCATAACGCATAAAGCGTAACGCATAACGCATAACGCATAACGCATAACGCATAACGCATAACGCATAACGCATAACGCATAACGCATAACGCATAACGCATAACATATAACGCATAACGCATAACGCATAACGCATAATGCATAACGCATAACGTATAACTCATAACGCATAACGCATAAAGCATAACGCATAAAGCATAACGCATAACGCATAACTCATAACCCATAACGCATAACGCATAACGCATTACGCATAACTTATAACTCATAACTCATAACGCATAACTCATAACGCATAAAGCATAAAGCATAACGCATAACGCATAACGGATAAAGCATAATGCATAACGCATAACGCATAACGCATTACGCATAACTTATAACCCATAACTCATAAGGAGTAACGCATAACGCATAAAGCATAACGCATGACGCATAACGCATAAAGCATAACGCATAACGCATAACGCATAACGCATAACGCATAACGCATAACGCATAACGCATAACGCATAACGCATAACGCATAACGCATAACGCATAACGCATAACGCATAACGCATAACGCATACCGTATAACGCATAGCGCATAACGCATAACGCATAACGCATAACGCATAACGCATAACGCATAACGCATAACGCATAACGCATAACGCATAACGCATAACGCATAACGCATAACTCATAACGCATAACTCATAACGCATAACGCATAACGCATAACGCATAAAGCATAAAGCATAAAGCATAAATCATAACGCATAACGAATACCGCAAAACGTATATCGCCTAACACATAACGGATAACGCATAACGCATAACGCATAACGTATAACGCATAACGCATAACGCATAACACATAACGCATAACGCATAATGCTCAACGCATAACGAATACAGCAAAACGCATAACGCTTAACGCATAACGCATCACGCATAACGCATAACGCATAATGCATAACGCATAACGCATAACGCATAACGCATAACGCATAATGCATAACGCATAACGTATAACTCATAACGCATAACGCATAAAGCATAACGCAAAAAGCATAACGCATAAAGCATAACGCATAACGCATAACTCATAACGCATAACGCATAACGCAAAACGCATAACGCATAACGCATAATGCATAAAGCATAACGCATAACGCATAACTTATAACTCATTACTCATAACGAATAACGCATAACGCATAACGCATAACGCATAACGCATAACGCATAACGCATAACGCATAACGCATAACGCATAACGCATAACGGATCACGCATAACGCATAACGCATAACGCATAACGCATAACGCATAACGCATAAAGCATAACGCATAACGCATAACGCATTACGCATAACTTATAACTCATAACTCATAAGGAGTAACGCATAACGCATAAAGCATAACGCATAACGCATAACGCATAACGCATAACGCATAACGCATAACGCATAATGCATAAAGCATAACGCATAACGCATAACGCATAACGCATAACGCATAACGCAAACGCATAACGCATAACGCATACCGTATAACGCATAATGCATAACGCATAACGCATAACGCATAACGCATAACGCATAACGCATAACGCATAACGCATAACGCATAACGCATAACGCATAACGCATAACGCATAACGCATAACGCATATCGCATAACGCATAACGCATAACGCATAACGCATAACGCATAACGCATAACGCATAACGCATAAAGCATAACGCATAACGCAAACGTATAACGCACAACGCATAACGCATAACGCATAACGCAAAACGCATAACGCATAACGCATAACGCATAACGCATAACGCATAACGCATAAAGCATAACGCATAACGCATAACTTATAACTCATTACTCATAACGAATAACGCATAACGCATAACGCATAACGGATAACGCTTATCGCATAACGCATAACGCATAACGCATAACGCATAATGCATAACGCATAAAGCATAACGCATAACGCATTACGCATAACCCCTAACGCATAACGCATAACGTATAACTCATAACGCATAACGCATTACGCATAACGCATAACGCATAACGCCTAACGCATAACGCATAACGCATAACCCCTAACGCATAACGCATAACGCATAATGCATAACGTGTAACTAATAACGCACAACGCATAAAGCATAACGCATAACGCATAACGCATATCGCATAACGCATAACGCATAACGTATAACGCATAACGCATACCGTATAACGCATAACGCATAACGCAAACGTATAACGCACAACGCATAACGCATAACGAACAACGGATAACGCATAACGCATAACGCATAACGCATAACGAATACCGCAAAACGTATATCGCCTAACACATAACGGATCACGCATAACGCATAACGCATAACGTATAACGCATAACGCATAACGCATAACACATAACGCATAACACATAATGCACAACGCATTACGAATACAGCAAAACGCATAACGCTTAACGCATAACGGATCACGCATAACGCATAACGCATAATGCATAACGCATAACGCATAACGCATAATGCATAACGCATAAAGCGTAACGCATAACGCTTAACGCATAAAGCATAACACATAACGCATAACTCATAATGCACAACGCATAACGAATACAGCAAAACGCATAACGCTTAACGCATAACGCATAACGCATAACGCATAATGCATAACGCATAACGCATAACGCATCACGCATAACGCATAACGCATAACGTATAACGTATAAAGCATACCGCATTACGCATAACTTATAACCCATAACTCATAAGGAGTAACGCATAACGCATAAAGCATAACGCATGACGCATAACGCATAAAGCATAACGCATAACGCATAACGCATAACGCATAACGCATAACGCATAACGCATAACGCATAACGCATAACGCATAACGCATAACGCATAACGCATAACGCATAACGCATAACGCATAACGCATACCGTATAACGCATAGCGCATAACGCATAACACATAACGCATAACGCATAACGCATAACGCATAACGCATAACGCATAACGCATAACGCATAACGCATAACGCATAACTCATAACGCATAACTCATAACGCATAACGCATAACGCATAACGCATAAAGCATAAAGCATAAAGCATAAATCATAACGCATAACGAATACCGCAAAACGTATATCGCCTAACACATAACGGATAACGCATAACGCATAACGCATAACGTATAACGCATAACGCATAACGCATAACACATAACGCATAACGCATAATGCTCAACGCATAACGAATACAGCAAAACGCATAACGCTTAACGCATAACGCATCACGCATAACGCATAACGCATAATGCATAACGCATAACGCATAACGCATAATGCATAACGCATAAAGCGTAACGCATAACGCATAACGCATAACGCATAACGCATAACGCATAACGCATAACGCATAACGCATAACGCATAACATATAACGCATAACGCATAACGCATAACGCATAATGCATAACGCATAACGTATAACTCATAACGCATAACGCATAAAGCATAACGCATAAAGCATAACGCATAAAGCATAACGCATAACGCATAACTCATAACGCATAACGCATAACGCAAAACGCATAACGCATAACGCATAATGCATAAAGCATAACGCATAACGCATAACTTATAACTCATTACTCATAACGAATAACGCATAACGCATAACGCATAACGCATAACGCATAACGCATAACGCATAACGCATAACGCATAACGCATAACGGATCACGCATAACGCATAACGCATAACGCATAACGCATAACGCATAAAGCATAACGCATAACGCATAACGCATTACGCATAACTTATAACTCATAACTCATAAGGAGTAACGCATAACGCATAAAGCATAACGCATAACGCATAACGCATAACGCATAACGCATAACGCATAACGCATAATGCATAAAGCATAACGCATAACGCATAACGCATAACGCATAACGCATAACGCAAACGCATAACGCATAACGCATACCGTATAACGCATAATGCATAACGCATAACGCATAACGCATAACGCATAACGCATAACGCATAACGCATAACGCATAACGCATAACGCATAACGCATAACGCATAACGCATAACGCATAACGCATAACGCATATCGCATAACGCATAACGCATAACGCATAACGCATAACGCATAACGCATAACGCATAACGCATAAAGCATAACGCATAACGCATAACGCAAACGTATAACGCACAACGCATAACGCATAACGCATAACGCAAAACGCATAACGCATAACGCATAACGCATAACGCATAACGCATAACGCATAAAGCATAACGCATAACGCATAACTTATAACTCATTACTCATAACGAATAACGCATAACGCATAACGCATAACGGATAACGCTTATCGCATAACGCATAACGCATAACGCATAACGCATAATGCATAACGCATAAAGCATAACGCATAACGCATTACGCATAACCCCTAACGCATAACGCATAACGTATAACTCATAACGCATAACGCATTACGCATAACGCATAACGCATAACGCCTAACGCATAACGCATAACGCATAACCCCTAACGCATAACGCATAACGCATAATGCATAACGTGTAACTAATAACGCACAACGCATAAAGCATAACGCATAACGCATAACGCATATCGCATAACGCATAACGCATAACGTATAACGCATAACGCATACCGTATAACGCATAACGCATAACGCAAACGTATAACGCACAACGCATAACGCATAACGAACAACGGATAACGCATAACGCATAACGCATAACGCATAACGAATACCGCAAAACGTATATCGCCTAACACATAACGGATCACGCATAACGCATAACGCATAACGTATAACGCATAACGCATAACGCATAACACATAACGCATAACACATAATGCACAACGCATTACGAATACAGCAAAACGCATAACGCTTAACGCATAACGGATCACGCATAACGCATAACGCATAATGCATAACGCATAACGCATAACGCATAATGCATAACGCATAAAGCGTAACGCATAACGCTTAACGCATAAAGCATAACACATAACGCATAACTCATAATGCACAACGCATAACGAATACAGCATAACGCATAAAGCATAACGCATAACGCATAAAGCATAACGCATAACGCATAATGCATAACGCATAACGCATAACGCATAACGCATAACGCATAACGCATAACGCATAACGTATAACGTATAACGCATAACGCATAACTTATAACTCATTACTCATAACTCATAACGCATAACGCATAAAGCATAAAGCATGACGCATAACGCATAAAGCATAACGCATAACGCATAACGCATAACGCATAACGCATAACGCATAACGCATAACGCATAACGCATAACGCATAACGCATAACGCATAACGCAAACGTATAACGCACAACGCATAACGCATAACGCATAACGCAAAACGCATAACGCATAACGCATAACGCATAACGCATAACGCATAACGCATAACGCAAACGCATAACGCATAACGCATACCGTATAACGCATAATGCATAACGCATAACGCATAACGCATAACGCATAACGCATAACGCATAACGCATAACGCATAACGCATAACGCATAACGCATAACGCATAACGCATATCGCATAACGCATAACGCATAACGCATAACGCATAACGCATAACGCATAACGCATAACGCATAAAGCATAACGCATAACGCATAACGCAAACGTATAACGCACAACGCATAACGCATAACGCATAACGCAAAACGCATAACGCATAACGCATAACGCATAACGCATAACGCATAACGCATAACGCATAACGCATAACGCATAACGCATAACGCATAACGCATAAAGCATAACGCATAACGCATAACTTATAACTCATTACTCATAACGAATAACGCATAACGCATAACGCATAACGGATAACGCTTATCGCATAACGCATAACGCATAACGCATAACGCATAACGCATAACGCATAAAGCATAACGCATAACGCATTACGCATAACCCCTAACGCATAACGCATAACGTATAACTCATAACGCATAACGCATAACGCATAACGCATAACGCATAACGCCTAACGCATAACGCATAACGCATAACCCCTAACGCATAACGCATAACGCATAATGCATAACGTGTAACTAATAACGCACAACGCATAAAGCATAACGCATAACGCATAACGCATATCGCATAACGCATAACGCATAACGTATAACGCATAACGCATACCGTATAACGCATAACGCATAACGCAAACGTATAACGCACAACGCATAACGCATAACGAACAACGGATAACGCATAACGCATAACGCATAACGCATAACGAATACCGCAAAACGTATATCGCCTAACACATAACGGACCACGCATAACGCATAACGCATAACGTATAACGCATAACGCATAACACATAACGCATAACTCATAACACATAATGCACAACGCATTACGAATACAGCAAAACGCATAACGCTTAACGCATAACGGATCACGCATAACGCATAACGCATAATGCATAACGCATAACGCATAACGCATAATGCATAACGCATAAAGCGTAACGCATAACGCTTAACGCATAAAGCATAACACATAACGCATAACTCATAATGCACAACGCATAACGAATACAGCAAAACGCATAACGCTTAACGCATAACGCATAACGCATAACGCATAATGCATAACGCATAACGCATAACGCATCACGCATAACGCATAACGCATAACGTATAACGTATAAAGCATACCGCATTACGCATAACTTATAACTCATAACTCATAAGGAGTAACGCATAACGCATAAAGCATAACGCATAACGCATAAAGCATAACGCATAACGCATAATGCATAACGCATAACGCATAACGCATAACGCATAACGCATAACGCATAACGCATAACGTATAACGTATAACGCATAACGCATAACTTATAACTCATTACTCATAACTCATAACGCATAACGCATAAAGCATAAAGCATGACGCATAACGCATAAAGCATAACGCATAACGCATAACGCATAACGCATAACGCATAACGCATAACGCATAACGCATAACGCATAACGCATAACGCATAACGCATAACGCATAACGCATAACGCATAACGCATAAAGCATAACGCATAACGCATACCGTATAACGCATAACGCATAACGCATAACGCAAACGTATAACGCACAACGCATAACGCATAACGCATAACGCATAACGCATAACATATAACGCATAACGCATAACGCATAACGCATAACGCATAACGCATAATGCATAACGCATAACGTATAACTCATAACGCATAACGCATAAAGCATAACGCATAAAGCATAACGCATAACGCATAACGCATAACGCATAACGCATAACGCAAAACGCATAACGCATAACGCATAATGCATAAAGCATAACGCATAACGCATAACTTATAACTCATTACTCATAACGAATAACGCATAACGCATAACGCATAACGCATAACGCATAACGCATAACGCATAACGCATAACGCATAACGCATAACGGATCACGCATAACGCATAACTTATAACGCATAACGCATAACGCATAACGCATAACGCATAACGCATAACGCAAACGTATAACGCACAACGCATAACGCATAACGCATAACGCAAAATGCATAACGCATAACGCATAACGCATAACGCATAACGCATAACGCATAACGCATAACGCAAACGCATAACGCATAACGCATACCGTATAACGCATAATGCATAACGCATAACGCATAACGCATAACGCATAACGCATAACGCATAATGCATAACGTGTAACTAATAACGCACAACGCATAAAGCATAACGCATAACGCATAACGCATATCGCATAACGCATAACGCATAACGTATAACGCATAACGCATACCGTATAACGCATAACGCATAACGCAAACGTATAACGCACAACGCATAACGCATAACGAACAACGGATAACGCATAACGCATAACGAATACCGCAAAACGTATATCGCCTAACACATAACGGATCACGCATAACGCATAACGCATAACGTATAACGCATAACGCATAACGCATAACACATAACGCATAACACATAATGCACAACGCATTACGAATACAGCAAAACGCATAACGCTTAACGCATAACGGATCACGCATAACGCATAACGCATAATGCATAACGCATAACGCATAACGCATAATGCATAACGCATAAAGCGTAACGCATAACGCTTAACGCATAAAGCATAACACATAACGCATAACTCATAATGCACAACGCATAACGAATACAGCAAAACGCATAACGCTTAACGCATAACGCATAACGCATAACGCATAATGCATAACGCATAACGCATAACGCATCACGCATAACGCATAACGCATAACGTATAACGTATAAAGCATACCGCATTACGCATAACTTATAACTCATAACTCATAAGGAGTAACGCATAACGCATAAAGCATAACGCATAACGCATAAAGCATAACGCATAACGCATAACGCATAACGCATAACGCATAACGCATAACGCATAACGCATAACGCATAACGCATAACACATAACGAATATCGCATAACGCATAACTTATAACTCATTACTCATAACTCATAACGCATAACGCATAAAGCATAAAGCATGACGCATAACGCATAAAGCATAACGCATAACGCATAACGCATAACGCATAACGCATAACGCATAACGCATAACGCATAACGCATAACGCATAACGCATAACGCATAACGCATAACGCATAACGCATAACGCATAACGCATAAAGCATAACGCATAACGCATACCGTATAACGCATAACGCATAACGCATAACGCAAACGTATAACGCACAACGCATAACGCATAACGCATAACGCATAACGCATAACATATAACGCATAACGCATAACGCATAACGCATAACGCATAACGCATAATGCATAACGCATAACGTATAACTCATAACGCATAACGCATAAAGCATAACGCATAAAGCATAACGCATAACGCATAACGCATAACGCATAACGCAAAACGCATAACGCATAACGCATAATGCATAAAGCATAACGCATAACGCATAACTTATAACTCATTACTCATAACGAATAACGCATAACGCATAACGCATAACGCATAACGCATAACGCATAACGCATAACGCATAACGCATAACGCATAACGGATCACGCATAACGCATAACGCATAAAACATAACGCATAACGCATAACGCATAACGCATAACGCATAACGCATAACGCAAACGTATAACGCACAACGCATAACGCATAACGCATAACGCAAAATGCATAACGCATAACGCATAACGCATAACGCATAACGCATAACGCATAACGCAAACGCATAACGCATAACGCATACCGTATAACGCATAATGCATAACGCATAACGCATAACGCATAACGCATAACGCATAACGCATAACGCATAACGCATAACGCATAACGCATAACGCATAACGCATAACGCATAACGCATATCGCATAACGCATAACGCATAACGCATAACGCATAACGCATAACGCATAACGCATAACGCATAAAGCATAACGCATAACGCATAACGCAAACGTATAACGCACAACGCATAACGCATAACGCATAACGCAAAACGCATAACGCATAACGCATAACGCATAACGCATAACGCATAACGCATAACGCATAACGCATAACGCATAAAGCATAACGCATAACGCATAACTTATAACTCATTACTCATAACGAATAACGCATAACGCATAACGCATAACGGATAACGCTTATCGCATAACGCATAACGCATAACGCATAACGCATAACGCATAACGCATAACGCATAATGCATAACGCATAAAGCATAACGCATAACGCATTACGCATAACCCCTAACGCATAACGCATAACGTATAACTCATAACGCATAACGCATTACGCATAACGCATAACGCATAACGCCTAACGCATAACGCATAACGCATAACCCCTAACGCATAACGCATAACGCATAATGCATAACGTGTAACTAATAACGCACAACGCATAAAGCATAACGCATAACGCATAACGCATAACGCATATCGCATAACGCATAACGCATCACGTATAACGCATAACGCATACCGTATAACGCATAACGCATAACGCAAACGTATAACGCACAACGCATAACGCATAACGAACAACGGATAACGCATAACGCATAACGCATAACGCATAACGAATACCGCAAAACGTATATCGCCTAACACATAACGGATCACGCATAACGCATAACGCATAACGTATAACGCATAACGCATAACGCATAACACATAACGCATAACACATAATGCACAACGCATTACGAATACAGCAAAACGCATAACGCTTAACGCATAACGGATCACGCATAACGCATAACGCATAATGCATAACGCATAACGCATAACGCATAATGCATAACGCATAAAGCGTAACGCATAACGCTTAACGCATAAAGCATAACACATAACGCATAACTCATAATGCACAACGCATAACGAATACAGCAAAACGCATAACGCTTAACGCATAACGCATAACGCATAACGCATAATGCATAACGCATAACGCATAACGCATCACGCATAACGCATAACGCATAACGTATAACGTATAAAGCATACCGCATTACGCATAACTTATAACTCATAACTCATAAGGAGTAACGCATAACGCATAAAGCATAACGCATAACGCATAACGCATAACGCATAACGCATAACGCATAACGCATAACGCATAACGCATAACGCATAACGCATAACGCATAACGCATAACGTATAACGTATAACGCATAACGCATAACTTATAACTCATTACTCATAACTCATAACGCATAACGCATAAAGCATAAAGCATGACGCATAACGCATAAAGCATAACGCATAACGCATAACGCATAACGCATAACGCATAACGCATAACGCATAACGCATAACGCATAACGCATAACGCATAACGCATAACGCATAACGCATAAAGCATAACGCATAACGCATACCGTATAACGCATAACGCATAACGCATAACGCAAACGTATAACGCACAACGCATAACGCATAACGCATAACGCATAACGCATAACATATAACGCATAACGCATAACGCATAACGCATAACGCATAATGCATATCGCATAACGTATAACTCATAACGCATAACGCATAAAGCATAACGCATAAAGCATAACGCATAACGCATAACGCATAACGCATAACGCATAACGCAAAACGCATAACGCATAACGCATAATGCATAAAGCATAACGCATAACGCATAACTTATAACTCATTACTCATAACGAATAACGCATAACGCATAACGCATAACGCATAACGCATAACGCATAACGCATAACGCATAACGCATAACGGATCACGCATAACGCATAACGCATAACGCATAACGCATAACGCATAAAGCATAACGCATAACGCATAACGCATTACGCATAACTTATAACTCATAACTCATAAGGAGTAACGCATAACGCATAAAGCATAACGCATAACGCATAACGCATAACGCATAACGCATAACGCATAACGCATAATGCATAAAGCATAACGCATAACGCATAACGCATAACTCATTACTCATAACGAATAACGCATAACGCATAACGCATAACGCATAACGCATAATGCATAACGCATAACGCATAACGCATAACGCATAACGCATAACGCATAACGCATAACGCATAACGCATAACGCATAACGCATAACGCATAACGCATAACGCATAACGCATATCGCATAACGCATAACGCATAACGCATAAAGCATAACGCATAACGCATAACGCATAAAGCATAACGCATAACGCATAACGCAAACGTATAACGCACAACGCATAACGCATAACGCATAACGCAAAACGCATAACGCATAACGCATAACGCATAACGCATAACGCATAACGCATAACGCATAACGCATAACGCATAAAGCATAACGCATAACGCATAACTTATAACTCATTACTCATAACGAATAACGCATAACGCATAACGCATAACGGATATCGCATATCGCATAACGCATAACGCATAATGCATAACGCATAAAGCATAACGCATAACGCATTACGCATAACCCCTAACGCATAACGCATAACGTATAACTCATAACGCATAACGCATAACGCATAACGCATAACGCATAACACATAACGCATAACTCATAATGCACAACGCATAACGAATACAGCAAAACGCATAACGCTTAACGCATAACGCATAACGCATAACGCATAATGCATAACGCATAACGCATAACGCATCACGCATAACGCATAACGCATAACGTATAACGTATAAAGCATACCGCATTACGCATAACTTATAACTCATAACTCATAAGGAGTAACGCATAACGCATAAAGCATAACGCATAACGCATAAAGCATAACGCATAACGCATAATGCATAACGCATAACGCATAACGCATAACGCATAACGCATAACGCATAACGCATAACGTAGAACGTATAACGCATAACGCATAACTTATAACTCATTACTCATAACTCATAACGCATAACGCATAAAGCATAAAGCATGACGCATAACGCATAAAGCATAACGCATAACGCATAACGCATAACGCATAACGCATAACGCATAACGCATAACGCATAACGCATAACGCATAACGCATAACGCATAACGCATAACGCATAAAGCATAACGCATAACGCATACCGTATAACGCATAACGCATAACGCATAACGCAAACGTATAACGCACAACGCATAACGCATAACGCATAACGCATAACGCATAACATATAACGCATAACGCATAACGCATAACGCATAACGCATAATGCATATCGCATAACGTATAACTCATAACGCATAACGCATAAAGCATAACGCATAAAGCATAACGCATAACGCATAACGCATAACGCATAACGCATAACGCAAAACGCATAACGCATAACGCATAATGCATAAAGCATAACGCATAACGCATAACTTATAACTCATTACTCATAACGAATAACGCATAACGCATAACGCATAACGCATAACGCATAACGCATAACGCATAACGCATAACGCATAACGCATAACGCATAACGCATAACGGATCACGCATAACGCATAACGCATAACGCATAACGCATAACGCATAAAGCATAACGCATAACGCATAACGCATTACGCATAACTTATAATTCATAACTCATAAGGAGTAACGCATAACGCATAAAGCATAACGCATAACGCATAACGCATAACGCATAACGCATAACGCATAACGCATAATGCATAAAGCATAACGCATAACGCATAACGCATAACTCATTACTCATAACGAATAACGCATAACGCATAACGCATAACGCATAACGCATAATGCATAACGCATAACGCATAACGCATAACGCATAACGCATAACGCATAACGCATAACGCATAACGCATAACGCATAACGCATAACGCATAACGCATAACGCATAACGCATATCGCATAACGCATAACGCATAACGCATAAAGCATAACGCATAACGCATAACGCATAAAGCATAACGCATAACGCATAACGCAAACGTATAACGCACAACGCATAACGCATAACGCATAACGCAAAACGCATAACGCATAACGCATAACGCATAACGCATAACGCATAACGCATAACGCATAACGCATAACGCATAAAGCATAACGCATAACGCATAACTTATAACTCATTACTCATAACGAATAACGCATAACGCATAACGCATAACGGATATCGCATATCGCATAACGCATAACGCATAATGCATAACGCATAAAGCATAACGCATAACGCATTACGCATAACCCCTAACGCATAACGCATAACGTATAACTCATAACGCATAACGCATAACGCATAACGCATAACGCATAACGCCTAACGCATAACGCATAACGCATAACCCCTAACGCATAACGCATAACGCATAACGCATAACGTGTAACTAATAACGCACAACGCATAAAGCATAACGCATAACGCATAACGCATATCGCATAACGCATAACGCATAACGAATAACGCATAACGCATAACGCATAACGGATAACGCATATCGCATAACGCATAACGCATAATGCATAACGCATAAAGCATAACGCATAACGCATTACGCATAACCCCTAACGCATAACGCATAACGTATAACTCATAACGCATAACGCATAACGCATAACGCATAACGCATAACGCATAACGCATAACGCATAACGCATAATGCATAACGCATAACGTATAACTCATAACGCATAACGCATAAAGCATAACGCATAAAGCATAACGCATAACGCATAACGCATAACGCATAACGCATAACGCAAAACGCATAACGCATAACGCATAATGCATAAAGCATAACGCATAACGCATAACTTATAACTCATTACTCATAACGAATAACGCATAACGCATAACGCATAACGCATAACGCATAACGCATAACGCATAACGCATAACGCATAACGCATAACGCATAACGCATAACGGATCACGCATAACGCATAACGCATAAAGCATAACGCATAACGCATAACGCATTACGCATAACTTATAACTTATAACTCATAAGGAGTAACGCATAACGCATAAAGCATAACGCATAACGCATAACGCATAACGCATAACGCATAACGCATAACGCATAATGCATAAAGCATAACGCATAACGCATAACGCATAACTCATTACTCATAACGAATAACGCATAACGCATAACGCATAACGCATAACGCATAATGCATAACGCATAACGCATAACGCATAACGCATAACGCATAACGCATAACGCATAACGCATAACGCATAACGCATAACGCATAACGCATAACGCATATCGCATAACGCATAACGCATAACGCATAAAGCATAACGCATAACGCATAACGCATAAAGCATAACGCATAACGCATAACGCAAACGTATAACGCACAACGCATAACGCATAACGCATAACGCAAAACGCATAACGCATAACGCATAACGCATAACGCATAACGCATAACGCATAACGCATAACGCATAAAGCATAACGCATAACGCATAACTTATAACTCATTACTCATAACGAATAACGCATAACGCATAACGCATAACGGATAACGCATATCGCATAACGCATAACGCATAATGCATAACGCATAAAGCATAACGCATAACGCATTACGCATAACCCCTAACGCATAACGCATAACGTATAACTCATAACGCATAAAGCATAACGCATAACGCATAACGCATAACGCCTAACGCATAACGCATAACGCATAACCCCTAACGCATAACGCATAACGCATAACGCATAACGTGTAACTAATAACGCACAACGCATAAAGCATAACGCATAACGCATAACGCATATCGCATAACGCATAACGCATAACGTATAACGCATAACGCATACCGTATAACGCATAACGCATAACGCAAACGTATAACGCACAACGCATAACGCATAACGAACAACGGATAACGCATAACGCATAACGCATAACGCATAACGAATACCGCAAAACGTATATCGCCTAACACATAACGGATCACGCATAACGCATAACGCATAACGTATAACGCATAACGCATAACGCATAACACATAACGCATAACACATAATGCACAACGCATTACGAATACAGCAAAACGCATAACGCTTAACGCATAACGGATCACGCATAACGCATAACGCATAATGCATAACGCATAACGCATAACGCATAATGCATAACGCATAAAGCGTAACGCATAACGCATAACGCATAAAGCATAACACATAACGCATAACTCATAATGCACAACGCATAACGCATAACGCATAACGCATAACGCATAACGCATAACGCATAACGCATAACGCATAACGCATAAAGCATAACGCATAACGCATAAATTATAACTCATTACTCATAACGAATAACGCATAACGCATAACTTATAACTCATTACTCATAACTCATAACGCATAACGCATAAAGCATAACGCATAACGCATAACGGATAAAGCATAATGCATAACGCATAACGCATAACGCATTACGCATAACTTATAACCCATAACTCATAAGGAGTAACGCATAACGCATAAAGCATAACGCATGACGCATAACGCATAAAGCATAACGCATAACGCATAACGCATAACGCATAACGCATAACGCATAACGCATAACGCATAACGCATAACGCATAACGCATAACGCATAACGCATAACGCATAACGCATAACGCATAACGCATGAAGCATAACGCATAACGCATAACTTATAACTCATTACTCATAACGAATAACGCATAACGCATAAGGCATAACGCATAACGCATAACGCATAACGCATAACGCATAACGCATAACGCATAACGCATATCGCATAACGCATAACGCATAACGTATAACGCATAACGCATACCGTATAACGCATAACGCATAACGCAAACGTATAACGCACAACGCATAACGCATAACAAACAACGGATAACGCATAACGCATAACGCATAACGCATAACGCATAACGAATACCGCAAAACGTATATCGCCTAACACATAACGGATCACGCATAACGCATAACGCATAACGTATAACGCATAACGCATAACGCATAACACATAACGCATAACGCATAACTCATAATGCACAACGCATAACGAATACAGCAAAACGCATAACGCTTAACGCATAACGCATAACGCATAACGCATAATGCATAACGCATAACGCATAACGCATAACGCATAACGCATAAGGCATAACGCATAACGCATAACGCATAACGCATAACGCATAACGCATAACGCATAACGCATAACGCATAACGCATAACGCATAACGCATAACGCATAACGCATAACGCATAATGCATAAAGCATAACGCATAACGCATAACTTATAACTCATTACTCATAACGAATAACGCATAACGCATAACGCATAACGCATAATGCATAATGCATAACGCATAACGCATAACGCATAACGCATAACGCATAACGCATAACGCATAACGCATAACGCATAACGCATAACGCATAACGCATAACGCATTACGCATATCGCATAACGCATAACGCATAACGCATAACGCATAACGCATAAAGCATAACCCATAACGCATAACGCAAACGTATAACGCACAACGCATAACGCATAACGCATAACGCAAAACGCATAACGCATAACGCATAACGCATAACGCATAACGCATAACGCATAACGCATAACGCATAACGCATAACGCATAAAGCATAACGCATAACGCATAACTTATAACTCATTACTCATAACGAATAACGCATAACGCATAACGCATAACGGATAACGCATATCGCATAACGCATAACGCATAATGCATAACGCATAAAGCATAACGCATAACGCATAACGCTTAACCCCTAACGCATAACGCATAACGCATAACGCATAACGCATAACGCATAACGCATTACGCATATCGCATAACGCATAACGCATAACGCATAACGCATAACGCATAACGCATAACGCATAAAGCATAACGCATAACGCATAACGCAAACGTATAACGCACAACGCATAACGCATAACGCATAACGCAAAACGCATAACGCATAACGCATAACGCATAACGCATAACGCATAACGCATAACGCATAAAGCATAACGCATAACGCATAACTTATAACTCATTACTCATAACGAATAACGCATAACGCATAACTTATAACTCATTACTCATAACTCATAACGCATAACGCATAAAGCATAACGCATAACGCATAACGGATAAAGCATAATGCATAACGCATAACGCATAACGCATTACGCATAACTTATAACCCATAACTCATAAGGAGTAACGCATAACGCATAAAGCATAACGCATGACGCATAACGCATAAAGCATAACGCATAACGCATAACGCATAACGCATAACGCATAACGCATAACGCATAACGCATAACGCATAACGCATAACGCATAACGCATAACGCATAAAGCATAACGCATAACGCATAACTTATAACTCATTACTCATAACGAATAACGCATAACGCATAACTTATAACTCATTACTCATAACTCATAACGCATAACGCATAAAGCATAACGCATAACGCATACCGGATAAAGCATAATGCATAACGCATAACGCATAACGCATTACGCATAACTTATAACCCATAACTCATAAGGAGTAACGCATAACGCATAAAGCATAACGCATGACGCATAACGCATAAAGCATAACGCATAACGCATAACGCATAACGCATAACGCATAACGCATAACGCATAACGCATAACGCATAACGCATAACGCATAACGCATAACGCATAACGCATACCGTATAACGCATAGCGCATAACGCATAACGCATAACGCATAACGCATAACGCATAACGCATAACGCATAACGCATAACGCATGAAGCATAACGCATAACGCATAACGCATAACGCATAACGCATAACGCATAACGCATAACGCATAATGCATAAAGCATAACGCATAACGCATAACTTATAACTCATTACTCAGAACGAATAACGCATAACGCATAACGCATAACGCATAACGCATAATGCATAACGCATAACGCATAACGCATAACGCATAACGCATAACGCATAACGCATAACGCATAACGCATAACGCATTACGCATATCGCATAACGCATAACGCATAACGCATAACGCATAACGCATAACGCATAAAGCATAACGCATAACGCATAACGCAAACGTATAACGCACAACGCATAACGCATAACGCATAACGCAAAACGCATAAAGCATAACGCATAACGCATAACGCATAACGCATAACGCATAACGCATAACGCATAACGCATAAAGCATAACGCATAACGCATAACTTATAACTCATTACTCATAACGAATAACGCATAACGCATAACGCATAACGGATAACGCATATCGCATAACGCATAACGCATAATGCATAACGCATAAAGCATAACGCATAACGCATAACGCATAACCCCTAACGCATAACGCATAACGTATATCTCATAACGCATAACGCATAACGTATAACGCATACCGTATAACGCATAACGCATAACGCAAACGTATAACGCACAACGCATAACGCATAACGAACAACGGATAACGCATAACGCATAACGCATAACGAATACCGCAAAACGTATATCGCCTAACACATAACGGATCACGCATAACGCATAACGCATAACGTATAACGCATAACGCATAACGCATAACGCATAACGCATAACACATAACGCATAACACATAATGCACAACGCATTACGAATACAGCAAAACGCATAACGCTTAACGCATAACGGATCACGCATAACGCATAACGCATAATGCATAACGCATAACGCATAACGCATAATGCATAACGCATAAAGCGTAACGCATAACGCATAACGCATAAAGCATAACACATAACGCATAACTCATAATGCACAACGCATAACGAATACAGCAAAACGCATAACGCTTAACGCATAACGCATAACGCATAACACATAATGCATAACGCATAACGCATAACGCATAACGCATAACGCATAACGTATAACGTATAACGCATACCGCATTACGCATAACTTATAACTCATAACTCATAAGGAGTAACGCATAACGCATAAAGCATAACGCATAACGCATAACGCATTAAGCATAACGCATAACGCATAACTTATAACTCATTACTCATAACGAATAACGCATAACGCATAACTTATAACTCATTACTCATAACGCATAACGCATAACGCATAAAGCATAACGCATAACGCATAATGCATAAAGCATAACGCATAACGCATAACTTATAACTCATTACTCAGAACGAATAACGCATAACGCATAACGCATAACGCATAACGCATGACGCATAACGCATAAAGCATAACGCATAACGCATAACGCATAACGCATAACGCATAACGCATAACGCATAACGCATAACGCATAACGCATAACGCATAACGCATAACGCATAACGCATAACGCATACCGCATAACGCATAACGCATAATGCATAACGCATAACGCATAACGCATAATGCATAACGCATAAAGCGTAACGCATAACGCATAACGCATAAAGCATAACACATAACGCATAACTCATAATGCACAACGCATAACGAATACAGCAAAACGCATAACGCTTAACGCATAACGCATAACGCATAACACATAATGCATAACGCATAACGCATAACGCATAACGGATAAAGCATAATGCATAACGTATAACGCATACCGCATTACGCATAACTTATAACTCATAACTCATAACGAATAACGCATAACGCAAAATGCATAATGCATGTCGGATCACGCATAACGCAAAATGCATAATGCATGTCGGATCACGCATAACGCATAACGCATAACGCATAACGAATTACGCATAAAGCATAACGCATAACGCATTACGCATAACGCATAACGCATAACGTATAACGCATAACGCATAACGCATAACGCATAACGCATAACGCATAACGCATAACGCATAACGCATAACGCATAACGCATAACGCATAACGCATAACGCATAACGCATAACGCATAACGCATACCGTATAACGCATAGCGCATAACGCATAACGCATAACGCATAACGCATAACGCATAACGCATAACGCATAACGCATAACGCATGAAGCATAACGCATAACGCATAACTTATAACTCATTACTCATAACGAATAACGCATAACGCATAACGCATAACGCATAACGCATAACGCATAACGCATAACGCATAAAGCATAACGCATAACGCATAACGGATAAAGCATAATGCATAACGCATAACGCATAACGCATTACGCATAACTTATAACTCATAACTCATAACGAATAACGCATAACGCAAAATGCATAATGCATGTCGGATCACGCATAACGCAAAATGCATAATGCATGTCGGATCACGCATAACGCATAACGCATAACGCATAACGCATAACGCATAACGAATAACGCATAAAGCATAACGCATAACGCATAACGCATAACGCATAACGCATAACGTTTAACGCATAACGCATAACGCATAACGCATAACGCATAACGCATAACGCATAACGCATAACGCATAACGCATAACGCATAACGCATAACGCATAACGCATAACGCATAACGCATAACGCATACCGTATAACGCATAGCGCATAACGCATAACGCATAACGCATAACGCATAACGCATAACGCATAACGCATAACGCATAACGCATAACGCATAACGCATGAAGCATAACGCATAACGCATAACTTATAACTCATTACTCATAACGAATAACGCATAACGCATAAGGCATAACGCATAACGCATAACGCATAACGCATAACGCATAAAGCATAACGCATACCGCATAACGGATAAAGCATAATGCATAACGCATAACGCATAACGCATTACGCATAACTTATAACTCATAACTCATAACGAATAACGCATAACGCAAAATGCATAATGCATGTCGGATCACGCATAACGCAAAATGCATAATGCATGTCGGATCACGCATAACGCATAACGCATAACGCATAACGCATAACGCATAACGCATAACGAATAACGCATAAAGCATAACGCATAACGCATAACGCATAAAGCATAACGCATAACGCATAACGCATAACGCATTACGCATAACGCATAACTTATAACTCATTACTCATAACGAATAACGCATAACGCATAACGCATAACGCATAACGCATAACGCATAACGCATAACGCATAAAGCATAACGCATAACGCATAACGGATAAAGCATAATGCATAACGCATAACGCATAACGCATTACGCATAACTTATAACTCATAACTCATAACGAATAACGCATAACGCAAAATGCATAACGCATGTCGGATCACGCATAACGCATAACTCATAAAGCATAAATCATAACGCATAACGCATAACGTTAACGCATAACCCATAACTCATATCGCATAACGCATAAATCATAACCCATAACGCACAACGCATAACGCATAATGCACAACGCATAACGAATACCGCAAAACGCATAACTCATAACGCATAACGCATAACGCATAACGCATAAAGCATAAAGCATAAATCATAACGCATAACGAATACCGCAAAACGTATAACGCCTAACACATAACGGATCACGCATAACGCATAACGCATAACGTATAACGCATAACGCATAACGCATAACACATAACGCATAACGCATAATGCTCAACGCATAACGAATACAGCAAAACGCATAACGCTTAACGCATAACGCTTCACGCATAACGCATAACGCATAATGCATAACGCATAACGCATAACGCATAATGCATAACGCATAAAGCGTAACGCATAACGCATAACGCATAACGCATAACGCATAAAGCATAACGCATAACGCATAACGCATTACGCATAACTTATAACTCATAACTCATAAGGAGTAACGCATATCGCATAAAGCATAACGCATAACGCGTAACGCATAACGCATAACGCACAACGCATAACGCATAACGCATAACGCATAACGCATAACGCATAACGCATAAAGCATAACGCATTACGCATAACTTATAACTCATAACTCATAAGGAGTAACGCATAACGCATAAAGCATAACGCATAACGCATAACGCATAACGCATAACGTATAACGCATAACGCATAACGCATAACGCATAACGCATAACGCATAACGCATAACGCATAACAGATCACGCATAACGCATAACGCATAACGCATAACGCATAACGCATAACGCATAACGCATAAAGCATAACGCATAACGCATAACGCATAACGCATAACGCATAACGCATAACGCATAACGCATAACGGATCACGCATAACGCATAATGCATAACGCATAACGCATAACGCATAACGCATAACGCATAACGCATAACGCATAACGCATAACGCATAACGCATAACGCATAACGCATAACGCATAACGCATAACGCATAACGCATAACGCATAACGCATAAAGCATAACGCATAACGCATAACTTATAACTCATTACTCATAACGAATAACGCATAACGCATAAGGCATAACGCATAACGCATAACGCATAACGCATAACGCATAAAGCATAACGCATAACGCATAACGGATAAAGCATAATGCATAACGCATAACGCATAACGCATTACGCATAACTTATAACTCATAACTCATAATGAATAACGCATAACGCAATATGCATAATGCATGTCGGAACACGCATAACGCGTAACGCATAACGCATAAAGCATAACGCATAACGCATAACGCATAACGCATAACGGATCACGCATAACGCATAACGCATAACGCATAACGCATAACGCATAACGCATAACGCATAACGCATAACGCATAACGCATAACGCATAAAGCATAACGCATTACGCATAACTTATAACTCATAACTCATAAGGAGTAACGCATAACGCATAAAGCATAACGCATAACGCATAACGCATAACGCATAACACATAACGCATAACGCATAACCCATAACGCATAACGCATAACGCATAACGGATCACGCATAACGCATAACGCATAACGCATAACGCATAACGCATAACGCATAAAGCATAACGCATAACGCATAACGGATAAAGCATAATGCATAACGCATAACGCATAACGCATAACGCATAACGCAAACGTATAACGCACAACGCATAACGCATAACGCATAACGCATAACGCATAACGCGTAACGCATAACGCATAACGCACAACGCATAACGCATAACGCATAAAGCATAACACATAACGCATAACTCATAATGCACAACGCATAACGAATACAGCAAAACGCATAACGCTTAACGCATAACGCATAACGCATAACACATAATGCATAACGCATAACGCATAACGCATAACGCATAACGCATAACGCATAACGTATAACGTATAACGTATAACGCATACCGCATTACGCATAACTTATAACTCATAACTCATAAGGAGTAACGCATAACGCATAAAGCATAACGCATAACGCATAACGCATTAAGCATAACGCATAACGCATAACTTATAACTCATTACTCATAACGAATAACGCATAACGCATAACTTATAACTCATTACTCATAACGCATAACGCATAACGCATAAAGCATAACGCATAACGCATAACGCATAACGCATAACGCATAACGCATAACGTATAACGCATAACGCATAACGCATAACGCATAACGCATAACGCATAACGCATAACGCATAACGCATAACGCATAACGCATAACGCATACCGTATAACGCATAGCGCATAACGCATAACGCATAACGCATAACGCATAACGCATAACGCATAACGCATAAAGCATAACGCATAACGCATAACGGATAAAGCATAATGCATAACGCATAACGCATAACGCATTACGCATAACTTATAACTCATAACTCATAACGAATAACGCATAACGCAAAATGCATAATGCATGTCGGATCACGCATAACGCAAAATGCATAATGCATGTCGGATCACGCATAACGCATAACGCATAACGCATAACGCATAACGCATAACGAATAACGCATAAAGCATAACGCATAACGCATAACGCATAACGCATAACGCATAACGTTTAACGCATAACGCATAACGCATAACGCATAACGCATAACGCATAACGCATAACGCATAACGCATAACGCATAACGCATAACGCATAACGCATAACGCATAACGCATAACGCATAACGCATACCGTATAACGCATAGCGCATAACGCATAACGCATAACGCATAACGCATAACGCATAACGCATAACGCATAACGCATAACGCATTACGCATAACTTATAACTCATAACTCATAACGAATAACGCATAACGCAATATGCATAATGCATGTCGGAACACGCATAACGCGTAACGCATAACGCATAACGCATAACGCATAACGCATAACGCATAACGCATAACGCATAACGCATAACGCATAACGGATCACGCATAACGCATAAAGCATAACGCATAACGCATAACGCATAACGCATAACGCATAACGCATAAAGCATAACGCACAACGCATAACGCATAACGCATAACGCAAAACGCATAACGCATAACGCATAACGCATAACGCATAACGCATAACGCATAACGCATAACGCATAACGCATTACGCATAACCTATAACTTATAACTCATTACTCATAACGAATAACGCATAACGCATAACGCATAACGCATAACGCATCACGCATAATGCATAACGCATAACGCATAAAGCATAACGCATAACGCATAACGAATAAAGCATAATACATAACGCATAACGCATAACGCATTACGCATAACTTATAACTAATAACTCATAACGAATAACGCATAACGCAAAATGCATAACGCATGTCGGATCACGCATAACGCATAACGCATAACGCATAACGCATAACGCATAACGCATAACGCATAACGCATAACGCATAACGCATAACGCATAACGCATAACGCATAACGCATAACGCATAACGCATAACGCATAACGCATAACGCATAACGCATAACGCATAACGCATAACGCATAACGCATAATGCATAACGCATAACGCATAAAGCATAACGCATAACGCATAACGAATAAAGCATAATGCATAACGCATAACGCATAACGCATAACGCATAACGCATAACGCATAAAGCATAACGCATAACGCATAACGCATAACGCATAACGCATAACGCATAACGCATAACGCATAACGCATAACGCATAACGCATAAAGCATAACGCATAACGCATAACTTATAACTCATTACTCATGACGAATAACGCATAACGCATAACGCATAACGGATAACGCATATCGCATAACGCATAACGCATAATGCATAACGCATAAAGCATAACGCATAACGCATAACCCCTAACGCATAACGCATAACGTATAACTCATAACGCATAACGCATAACGCATAACGCATAACGCATAACGCCTAACGCATAACGCATAACCCCTAACGCATAACGCATAACGCATAACGCATAACGTGTAACTAATAACGCACAACGCATAAAGCATAACGCATAACGCATAACGCATATCGCATAACGCATACGCATAACGTATAACGCATAACGCATACCGTATAACGCATAACGCATAACGCAAACGTATAACGCACAACGCATAACGCATAACGAACAACGGATAACGCATAACGCATAACGCATAACGCATAACGCATAACGAATACCGCAAAACGTATATCGCCTAACATATAACGGATCACGCATAACGCATAACGCATAACGTATAACGCATAACGCATCACGCATAACACATAACGCATAACACATAATGCACAACGCATTACGAATACAGCAAAACGCATAACGCTTAACGCATAACGGATCACGCATAACGCATAACGCATAATGCATAACGCATAACGCATAACGCATAACGCATAATGCATAACGCATAAAGCGTAACGCATAACGCATAACGCATAAAGCATAACACATAACGCATAACTCATAATGCACACCGCATAACGAATACAGCTAAACGCATAACGCTTAACGCATAACGCATAACGCATAACGCATAATGCATAACGCATAGCGCATAACGCATAACGCATAACGCATAACGCATAACGCATAACGCATAACGCATAACGTATAACGTATAACGCATACCGCATTACGCATAACTTATAACTCATAACTCATAAGGAGTAACGCATAACGCATAAAGCATAACGCATAACGCATAACGCATAACGCATAACGCATAAAGCATAACGCATAACGCATAACTTATAACTCATTACTCATAACGAATAATGCATAACGCATAACTTATAACTCATTACTCATAACGCATAACGCATAACGCATAAAGCATAACGCATAACGCATAACGGATAAAGCATAATGCATAACGCATAACGCATAACGCATTACGCATAACTTATAACTCATAACGCATACCGTATAACGCATAGCGCATAACGCATAACGCATAACGCATAACGCATAACGCATAACGCATAACGCATAACGCATAACGCATAACGCATAACGCATAACGCATAACGCATAACGCATAACGCATAACGCATAACGCATAACGCATAACGCATAAAGCATAACGCATAACGCATAACGCAAACGTATAACGCACAACGCATAACGCATAACGCATAACGCCTAACGCATAACGCATAACGCATAACGCATAACGCATAACGCATAACGCATAACGCATAACGCATAACGTGTAACTAATAACGCACAACGCATAACGCATAACGGACAACGGATAACGCATAACGCATAACGCATAACGCATAACGAATACCGCAAAACGTATATCGCCTAACACATAACGGATCACGCATAACGCATAACGCATAACGCATAACGCATAACACATAACGCATAACGCATAATGCACAACGCATCACGAATACAGCAAAACGCATAACGCTTAACGCATAACGGATCACGCATAACGCATAACGCATAATGCATAACGCATAACGCATAACGCATGATGCATAACGCATAAAGCGTAACGCATAACGCATAACGCATAAAGCATAACACATAACGCATAACGCATAATGCACAACGCATAACGAATACAGCAAAAAGCATAACGCTTAACGCATAACGCATAACGCATAACGCATAATGCATAACGCATAACGCATAACGCATAACGCATAACGCATAACTCATAACGCATAACGCACAACGCATAACGCACACCGTATAACGCATAACGCATAACGCATAACGCATAACGCATAAAGCATAACGCATAACGCATAACGAATACCGCAAAACGCATAACGCATAACGCATAACGCATACCGCATAACTCATAACGCATAACGCACAACGCATAACGCACACCGTATAACGCATAACGCATAACGCATAACGCATAACGCATAAAGCATAACGCATAACGCATAACGCATAACGGATCACGCATAACGCATAACGCATAACGCATAACGCATAACGCATAACGCATAACGCATAACGCATAAAGCATAACGCATTACGCATAACTTATAACTCATAACTCATAAGGAGTAACGCATAACGCATAAAGCATAACGCATAACGCATAACGCATAACGCATAACGGATCACGCATAACGCATAACGAATAACGCATAATGCATAATGCATAACGCATATCGCATAATTCATAACGCATAATGCATAACGCATAAAGCATAACGCATAACGCATAACGCATAACGCAAAATGAATAACGCATAAAGCATAACGCATAACCCATAACCCTTAACGCATAACGCATAACACATAATGCACAACGCTTAACGAATACCGCAAATCGCATAACGCCTAACGCATAACGGATCACGCATGACGCATAAAGCATAACGCATAACGCATAATGCATAACGCATAACGCATAACGCATAACGCATAACGCATAACGCATAACTCATATCGCATAACGCATAAATCATAACCCATAACGCACAACGCATAACTCATAATGCACAACGCATAACGAATACCGCAAAACGCATAACGCATAACGCATAACGCATAACGCATAACTCATAACGCATAACTTATAACTCATTATTCATAACGAATAACGCATAACGCATAACGCATATCGCATAACGCATAACGCATAATGCATAACGCATAAAGCATAACGCATAACGCATAACGCATAACGCATAACTTATAACTCATTACTCATAACGAATAACGCATAACGCATAACGCATAACGCAAACGTATAACGCACAACGCATAACGCATAACGAACAACGGATAACGCATAACGCATAACGCATAACGCATAACGAATACCGCAAAACGTATATCGCCTAACATATAACGGATCACGCATAACGCATAACGCATAACGTATAACGCATAACGCATAACGCATAACACATAACGCATAACACATAATGCACAACGCATTACGAATACAGCAAAACGCATAACGCTTAACGCATAACGGATCACGCATAACGCATAACGCATAATGCATAACCCATAACGCATAACGCATAATGCATAACGCATAAAGCGTAACGCATAACGCATAACGCATAAAGCATAACACATAACGCATAACTCATAATGCACACCGCATAACGAATACAGCAAAACGCATAACGCATAACGCATAACGCATAACGCATAACTTATAACTCATTACTCATAACGAATAACGCATAACGCATAACGCATAACGCAAACGTATAACGCACAACGCATAACGCATAACGAACAACGGATAACGCATAACGCATAACGCATAACGCATAACGAATACCGCAAAACGTATATCGCCTAACATATAACGGATCACGCATAACGCATAACGCATAACGTATAACGCATAACGCATAACGCATAACACATAACGCATAACACATAATGCACAACGCATTACGAATACAGCAAAACGCATAACGCTTAACGCATAACGGATCACGCATAACGCATAACGCATAATGCATAACCCATAACGCATAACGCATAATGCATAACGCATAAAGCGTAACGCATAACGCATAACGCATAAAGCATAACACATAACGCATAACTCATAATGCACACCGCATAACGAATACAGCAAAACGCATAACGCTTAACGCATAACGCATAACGCATAACGCATAACGCATAACGCATAGCGCATAACGCATAACGCATAACGCATAACGCATAACGCATAACGCATAACGCATAACGCATAACTTATAACTCATTACTCATAACGCATACCGTATAACGCATAGCGCATAACGCATAACGCATAACGCATAACGCATAACGCATAACGCATAACGCATAACGCATAACGCATAACGCATAACGCATAACGCATAACGCATAACGCATAAAGCATAACGCATAACGCATAACGCAAACGTATAACGCACAACGCATAACGCATAACGCATAACGCATAACGCATAACGCATAACGCATAACGCATAACGCATAACGCATGAAGCATAACGCATAACGCATAACTTATAACTCATTACTCATAACGAATAACGCATAACGCATAAGGCATAACGCATAACGCATAACGCATAACGCATAACGCATAAAGCATAACGCATACCGCATAACGGATAAAGCATAATGCATAACGCATAACGCATAACGCATAACACATAACGCATAACACATAATGCACAACGCATTACGAATACAGCAAAACGCATAACGCTTAACGCATAACGGATCACGCATAACGCATAACGCATAATGCATAACGCATAACGCATAACGCATAACGCATAACGCATAACGCATAACGCATAACGCATAACGCATAACGCATAAAGCATAACGCATAACGCATAACGCAAACGTATAACGCACAACGCATAACGCATAACGCATAACGCCTAACGCATAACGCATAACGCATAACGCATAACGCATAACGCATAACGCATAACGCATAACGCATAACGTGTAACTAATAACGCACAACGCATAACGCATAACGGACAACGGATAACGCATAACGCATAACGCATAACGCATAACGAATACCGCAAAACGTATATCGCCTAACACATAACGGATCACGCATAACGCATAACGCATAACGCATAACGCATAACACATAACGCATAACGCATAATGCACAACGCATCACGAATACAGCAAAACGCATAACGCTTAACGCATAACGGATCACGCATAACGCATAACGCATAATGCATAACGCATAACGCATAACGCATGATGCATAACGCATAAAGCGTAACGCATAACGCATAACGCATAAAGCATAACACATAACGCATAACGCATAATGCACAACGCATAACGAATACAGCAAAAAGCATAACGCTTAACGCATAACGCATAACGCATAACGCATAATGCATAACGCATAGCGCATAACGCATAACGCATAACGCATAACTCATAACGCATAACGCATAACGCATAACGCACACCGTATAACGCATAACGCATAACGCATAACGCATAACGCATAAAGCATAACGCATAACGCATAACGAATACCGCAAAACGCATAACGCATAACGCATAACGCATACCGCATAACTCATAACGCATAACGCACAACGCATAACGCACACCGTATAACGCATAACGCATAACGCATAACGCATAACGCATAAAGCATAACGCATAACGCATAACGCATAACGGATCACGCATAACGCATAACGCATAACGCATAACGCATAACGCATAACGCATAACGCATAACGCATAAAGCATAACGCATTACGCATAACTTATAACTCATAACTCATAAGGAGTAACGCATAACGCATAAAGCATAACGCATAACGCATAACGCATAACGCATAACGGATCACGCATAACGCATAACGAATAACGCATAATGCATAATGCATAACGCATATCGCATAATTCATAACGCATAATGCATAACGCATAAAGCATAACGCATAACGCATAACGCATAACGCAAAATGAATAACGCATAAAGCATAACGCATAACCCATAACCCTTAACGCATAACGCATAACACATAATGCACAACGCTTAACGAATACCGCAAATCGCATAACGCCTAACGCATAACGGATCACGCATGACGCATAAAGCATAACGCATAACGCATAATGCATAACGCATAACGCATAACGCATAACGCATAACGCATAACTCATATCGCATAACGCATAAATCATAACCCATAACGCACAACGCATAACTCATAATGCACAACGCATAACGAATACCGCAAAACGCATAACGCATAACGCATAACGCATAACGCATAACTCATAACGCATAACTTATAACTCATTATTCATAACGAATAACGCATAACGCATAACGCATATCGCATAACGCATAACGCATAATGCATAACGCATAAAGCATAACGCATAACGCATAACGCATAACGCATAACTTATAACTCATTACTCATAACGAATAACGCATAACGCATAACGCATAACGCAAACGTATAACGCACAACGCATAACGCATAACGAACAACGGATAACGCATAACGCATAACGCATAACGCATAACGAATACCGCAAAACGTATATCGCCTAACATATAACGGATCACGCATAACGCATAACGCATAACGTATAACGCATAACGCATAACGCATAACACATAACGCATAACACATAATGCACAACGCATTACGAATACAGCAAAACGCATAACGCTTAACGCATAACGGATCACGCATAACGCATAACGCATAATGCATAACCCATAACGCATAACGCATAATGCATAACGCATAAAGCGTAACGCATAACGCATAACGCATAAAGCATAACACATAACGCATAACTCATAATGCACACCGCATAACGAATACAGCAAAACGCATAACGCTTAACGCATAACGCATAACGCATAACGCATAACGCATAACGCATAACGCATAACGCATAACGCATAACGCATAACGCATAACGCATAACGCATAACGCATAACGCATAACTTATAACTCATTACTCATAACGCATACCGTATAACGCATAGCGCATAACGCATAACGCATAACGCATAACGCATAACGCATAACGCATAACGCATAACGCATAACGCATAACGCATAACGCATAACGCATAACGCATAACGCATAACGCATAACGCATAAAGCATAACGCATAACGCATAACGCAAACGTATAACGCACAACGCATAACGCATAACGCATAACGCATAACGCATAACGCATAACGCATAACGCATAACGCATAACGCATGAAGCATAACGCATAACGCATAACTTATAACTCATTACTCATAACGAATAACGCATAACGCATAAGGCATAACGCATAACGCATAACGCATAACGCATAACGCATAACGCATAAAGCATAACGCATACCGCATAACGGATAAAGCATAATGCATAACGCATAACGCATAACGCATAACACATAACGCATAACACATAATGCACAACGCATTACGAATACAGCAAAACGCATAACGCTTAACGCATAACGGATCACGCATAACGCATAACGCATAATGCATAACGCATAACGCATAACGCATAATGCATAACGCATAAAGCGTAACGCATAACGCATAACGCATAAAGCATAACACATAACGCATAACTCATAATGCACACCGCATAACGAATACAGCAAAACGCATAACGCTTAACGCATAACGCATAACGCATAACGCATAATGCATAACGCATAGCGCATAACGCATAACGCATAACGCATAACGCATAACGCATAACGCATAACGCATAACGCATAACTTATAACTCATTACTCATAACGCATACCGTATAACGCATAGCGCATAACGCATAACGCATAACGCATAACGCATAACGCATAACGCATAACGCATAACGCATAACGCATAACGCATAACGCATAACGCATAACGCATAACGCATAAAGCATAACGCATAACGCATAACGCAAACGTATAACGCACAACGCATAACGCATAACGCATAACGCATAACGCATAACGCATAACGCATAACGCATGAAGCATAACGCATAACGCATAACTTATAACTCATTACTCATAACGAATAACGCATAACGCATAAGGCATAACGCATAACGCATAACGCATAACGCATAACGCATAAAGCATAACGCATACCGCATAACGGATAAAGCATAATGCATAACGCATAACGCATAACGCATAACGCATTACGCATAACGCATAACTTATAACTCATTACTCATAACGAATAACGCATAACGCATAACGCATAACGCATAACGCATAACGCATAACGCATAACGCATAAAGCATAACGCATAACGCATAACGGATAAAGCATAATGCATAACGCATAACGCATAACGCATTACGCATAACTTATAACTCATAACTCATAACGAATAACGCATAACGCAAAATGCATAACGCATGTCGGATCACGCATAACGCATAACTCATAAAGCATAAATCATAACGCATAACGCATAACGTTAACGCATAACCCATAACTCATATCGCATAACGCATAAATCATAACCCATAACGCACAACGCATAACGCATAATGCACAACGCATAACGAATACCGCAAAACGCATAACTCATAACGCATAACGCATAACGCATAACGCATAAAGCATAAAGCATAAATCATAACGCATAACGAATACCGCAAAACGCATAACGCTTAACGCATAACGCATAACGCATAACGCATAATGCATAACGCATAGCGCATAACGCATAACGCATAACGCATAACGCATAACGCATAACGCATAACGCATAACGCATAACTTATAACTCATTACTCATAACGCATACCGTATAACGCATAGCGCATAACGCATAACGCATAACGCATAACTTATAACTCATTACTCATAACGAATAACGCATAACGCATAAGGCATAACGCATAACGCATAACGCATAACGCATAACGCATAAAGCATAACGCATAACGCATGAAGCATAACGCATAACGCATAACTTATAACTCATTACTCATAACGAATAACGCATAACGCATAAGGCATAACGCATAACGCATAACGCATAACGCATAACGCATAAAGCATAACGCATAACGCATAACGCATAACGCATAAAGCATAACGCATAACGCATAACGGATAAAGCATAATGCATAACGCATAACGCATAACGCATTACGCATAACTTATAACTCATAACTCATAACGAATAACGCATAACGCAAAATGCATAACGCATGTCGGATCACGCATAACGCATAACTCATAAAGCATAAATCATAACGCATAACGCATAACGTTAACGCATAACCCATAACTCATATCGCATAACGCATAAATCATAACCCATAACGCACAACGCATAACGCATAATGCACAACGCATAACGAATACCGCAAAACGCATAACTCATAACGCATAACGCATAACGCATAACGCATAACGCATAAAGCATAAAGCATAAATCATAACGCATAACGAATACCGCAAAACGCATAACGCTTAACGCATAACGCATAACGCATAACGCATAATGCATAACGCATAGCGCATAACGCATAACGCATAAAGCATAACGCATAACGCATAACGCAAACGTATAACGCACAACGCATAACGCATAACGCATAACGCATAACGCATAACGCATAACGCATAACGCATAACGCATAACGCATGAAGCATAACGCATAACGCATAACTTATAACTCATTACTCATAACGAATAACGCATAACGCATAAGGCATAACGCATAACGCATAACGCATAACGCATAACGCATAAAGCATAACGCATAACGCATGAAGCATAACGCATAACGCATAACTTATAACTCATTACTCATAACGAATAACGCATAACGCATAAGGCATAACGCATAACGCATAACGCATAACGCATAACGCATAAAGCATAACGCATAACGCATAACGCATAACGCATAAAGCATAACGCATAACGCATAACGGATAAAGCATAATGCATAACGCATAACGCATAACGCATTACGCATAACTTATAACTCATAACTCATAACGAATAACGCATAACGCAAAATGCATAACGCATGTCGGATCACGCATAACGCATAACTCATAAAGCATAAATCATAACGCATAACGCATAACGTTAACGCATAACCCATAACTCATATCGCATAACGCATAAATCATAACCCATAACGCACAACGCATAACGCATAATGCACAACGCATAACGAATACCGCAAAACGCATAACTCATAACGCATAACGCATAACGCATAACGCATAAAGCATAAAGCATAAATCATAACGCATAACGAATACCGCAAAACGCATAACGCTTAACGCATAACGCATAACGCATAACGCATAATGCATAACGCATAGCGCATAACGCATAACGCATAACGCATAACGCATAACGCATAACGCATAACGCATAACGCATAACGCATAACTTATAACTCATTACTCATAACGCATACCGTATAACGCATAGCGCATAACGCATAACGCATAACGCATAACGCATAACGCATAACGCATAACGCATAACGCATAACGCATAACGCATAACGCATAACGCATAACGCATAACGCATAAAGCATAACGCATAACGCATAACGCAAACGTATAACGCACAACGCATAACGCATAACGCATAACGCATAACGCATAACGCATAACGCATAACGCATAACGCATAACGCATGAAGCATAACGCATAACGCATAACTTATAACTCATTACTCATAACGAATAACGCATAACGCATAAGGCATAACGCATAACGCATAACGCATAACGCATAACGCATAAAGCATAACGCATAACGCATGAAGCATAACGCATAACGCATAACTTATAACTCATTACTCATAACGAATAACGCATAACGCATAAGGCATAACGCATAACGCATAACGCATAACGCATAACGCATAAAGCATAACGCATACCGCATAACGGATAAAGCATAATGCATAACGCATAACGCATAACGCATTACGCATAACTTATAACTCATAACTCATAACGAATAACGCATAACGCAAAATGCATAATGCATGTCGGATCACGCATAACGCAAAATGCATAATGCATGTCGGATCACGCATAACGCATAACGCATAACGCATAACGCATAACGCATAACGAATAACGCATAAAGCATAACGCATAACGCATAACGCATAAAGCATAACGCATAACGCATAACGCATAACGCATTACGCATAACGCATAACTTATAACTCATTACTCATAACGAATAACGCATAACGCATAACGCATAACGCATAACGCATAACGCATAACGCATAACGCATAAAGCATAACGCATAACGCATAACGGATAAAGCATAATGCATAACGCATAACGCATAACGCATTACGCATAACTAATAACTCATAACTCATAACGAATAACGCATAACGCATAACGCATAACGCATGTCGGATCACGCATAACGCATAACTCATAAAGCATAAATCATAACGCATAACGCATAACGTTAACGCATAACCCATAACTCATATCGCATAACGCATAAATCATAACCCATAACGCACAACGCATAACGCATAATGCACAACGCATAACGAATACCGCAAAACGCATAACTCATAACGCATAACGCATAACGCATAACGCATAAAGCATAAAGCATAAATCATAACGCATAACGAATACCGCAAAACGTATAACGCCTAACACATAACGGATCACGCATAACGCATAACGCATAACGTATAACGCATAACGCATAACGCATAACACATAACGCATAACGCATAATGCTCAACGCATAACGAATACAGCAAAACGCATAACGCTTAACGCATAACGCTTCACGCATAACGCATAACGCATAATGCATAACGCATAACGCATAACGCATGATGCATAACGCATAAAGCGTAACGCATAACGCATAACGCATAACGCATAACGCATAACGCATAAAGCATAACGCATAACGCATAACGCATTACGCATAACTTATAACTCATAACTCATAAGGAGTAACGCATATCGCATAAAGCATAACGCATAACGCGTAACGCATAACGCATAACGCACAACGCATAACGCATAACGCATAACGTATAACTCATAACGCATAACGCATAAAGCATAACGCATAACGCATAACGCATAACGCATAACGCATAACGCATAACGCATAAAGCATAACGCATTACGCATAACTTATAACTCATAACTCATAAGGAGTAACGCATAACGCATAAAGCATAACGCATAACGCATAACGCATAACGCATAACGTATAACGCATAACGCATAACGCATAACGCATAACGCATAACGCATAACGCATAACGCATAACGCATAACAGATCACGCATAACGCATAACGCATAACGCATAATGCATAACGCATAACGCATAAAGCATAACGCATAACGCATAACGAATAAAGCATAATGCATAACGCATAACGCATAACGCATTACGCATAACTTATAACTAATAACTCATAACGAATAACGCATAACGCAAAATGCATAACGCATGTCGGATCACGCATAACGCATAACACATAAAGCATAAATCATAACGCATAACGCATAACGTTAACGCATAACCCATAACGCATAAGGCTTGATACATGACGCATATCGCATATCGCATAAGGCTTGATGCATGACGCATATCGCATAACGCATAACGCATAACGCATAACGCATAACGCATAACGCATAACGCATAACGCATAACGCATAACACATAACGCATAACGCATAACGCATAACGCATAACGCATAACGCATAACGCATAACGCATAACGCATAAAGCATAACGCATAACGCATAACTTATAACTCATTACTCATAACGAATAACGCATAACGCATAACGCATAACGGATAACGCATATCGCATAACGCATAACGCATAATGCATAACGCATAAAGCATAACGCATAACGCATAACCCCTAACGCATAACGCATAACGTATAACTCATAACGCATAACGCATAACGCATAACGCATAACGCATAACGCATAACGCCTAACGCATAACGCATAACCCCTAACGCATAACGCATAACGCATAACGCATAACGTGTAACTAATAACGCACAACGCATAAAGCATAACGCATAACGCATAACGCATAACGCATATCGCATAACGCATACGCATAACGTATAACGCATAACGCATACCGTATAACGCATAACGCATAACGGAAACGTATAACGCACAACGCATAACGCATAACGAACAACGGATAACGCATAACGCATAACGCATAACGCATAACGCATAACGAATACCGCAAAACGTATATCGCCTAACATATAACGGATCACGCATAACGCATAACGCATAACGTATAACGCATAACGCATCACGCATAACACATAACGCATAACACATAATGCACAACGCATTACGAATACAGCAAAACGCATAACGCTTAACGCATAACGGATCACGCATAACGCATAACGCATAATGCATAACGCATAACGCATAACGCATAACGCATAATGCATAACGCATAAAGCGTAACGCATAACGCATAACGCATAAAGCATAACACATACCGCATAACTCATAATGCACACCGCATAACGAATACAGCAAAACGCATAACGCTTAACGCATAACGCATAACGCATAACGCATAATGCATAACGCATAGCGCATAACGCATAACGCATAACGCATAACGCATAACGCATAACGCATAACGCATAACGTATAACGTATAACGCATACCGCATTACGCATAACTTATAACTCATAACTCATAAGGAGTAACGCATAACGCATAAAGCATAACGCATAACGCATAACGCATAACGCATAACGCATAAAGCATAACGCATAACGCATAACTTATAACTCATTACTCATAACGAATAATGCATAACGCATAACTTATAACTCATTACTCATAACGCATAACGCATAACGCATAAAGCATAACGCATAACGCATAACGGATAAAGCATAATGCATAACGCATAACGCATAACGCATTACGCATAACTTATAACTCATAACGCATACCGTATAACGCATAGCGCATAACGCATAACGCATAACGCATAACGCATAACGCATAACGCATAACGCATAACGCATAACGCATAACGCATAACGCATAACGCATAACGCATAACGCATAACGCATAACGCATAACGCATAACGCATAACGCATAAAGCATAACGCATTACGCATAACTTATAACTCATAACTCATAAGGAGTAACGCATAACGCATAAAGCATAACGCATAACGCATAACGCATAACGCATAACGTATAACGCATAACGCATAACGCATAACGCATAACGCATAACGCATAACGCATAACGCATAACGCATAACAGATCACGCATAACGCATAACGCATAACGCATAATGCATAACGCATAACGCATAAAGCATAACGCATAACGCATAACGAATAAAGCATAATGCATAACGCATAACGCATAACGCATTACGCATAACTTATAACTAATAACTCATAACGAATAACGCATAACGCAAAATGCATAACGCATGTCGGATCACGCATAACGCATAACACATAAAGCATAAATCATAACGCATAACGCATAACGTTAACGCATAACCCATAACGCATAAGGCTTGATACATGACGCATATCGCATATCGCATAAGGCTTGATGCATGACGCATATCGCATAACGCATAACGCATAACGCATAACGCATAACGCATAACGCATAACGCATAACGCATAACGCATAACACATAACGCATAACGCATAACGCATAACGCATAACGCATAACGCATAACGCATAACGCATAACGCATAAAGCATAACGCATAACGCATAACTTATAACTCATTACTCATAACGAATAACGCATAACGCATAACGCATAACGGATAACGCATATCGCATAACGCATAACGCATAATGCATAACGCATAAAGCATAACGCATAACGCATAACCCCTAACGCATAACGCATAACGTATAACTCATAACGCATAACGCATAACGCATAACGCATAACGCATAACGCATAACGCCTAACGCATAACGCATAACCCCTAACGCATAACGCATAACGCATAACGCATAACGTGTAACTAATAACGCACAACGCATAAAGCATAACGCATAACGCATAACGCATAACGCATATCGCATAACGCATACGCATAACGTATAACGCATAACGCATACCGTATAACGCATAACGCATAACGGAAACGTATAACGCACAACGCATAACGCATAACGAACAACGGATAACGCATAACGCATAACGCATAACGCATAACGCATAACGAATACCGCAAAACGTATATCGCCTAACATATAACGGATCACGCATAACGCATAACGCATAACGTATAACGCATAACGCATCACGCATAACACATAACGCATAACACATAATGCACAACGCATTACGAATACAGCAAAACGCATAACGCTTAACGCATAACGGATCACGCATAACGCATAACGCATAATGCATAACGCATAACGCATAACGCATAACGCATAATGCATAACGCATAAAGCGTAACGCATAACGCATAACGCATAAAGCATAACACATACCGCATAACTCATAATGCACACCGCATAACGAATACAGCAAAACGCATAACGCTTAACGCATAACGCATAACGCATAACGCATAATGCATAACGCATAGCGCATAACGCATAACGCATAACGCATAACGCATAACGCATAACGCATAACGCATAACGTATAACGTATAACGCATACCGCATTACGCATAACTTATAACTCATAACTCATAAGGAGTAACGCATAACGCATAAAGCATAACGCATAACGCATAACGCATAACGCATAACGCATAAAGCATAACGCATAACGCATAACTTATAACTCATTACTCATAACGAATAATGCATAACGCATAACTTATAACTCATTACTCATAACGCATAACGCATAACGCATAAAGCATAACGCATAACGCATAACGGATAAAGCATAATGCATAACGCATAACGCATAACGCATTACGCATAACTTATAACTCATAACGCATACCGTATAACGCATAGCGCATAACGCATAACGCATAACGCATAACGCATAACGCATAACGCATAACGCATAACGCATAACGCATAACGCATAACGCATAACGCATAACGCATAACGCATAACGCATAACGCATAACGCATAACGCATAACGCATAACGCATAACGCATAACGTGTAACTAATAACGCACAACGCATAACGCATAACGGACAACGGATAACGCATAACGCATAACGCATAACGAATACCGCAAAACGTATATCGCCTAACACATAACGGATCACGCATAACGCATAACGCACACCGTATAACGCATAACGCATAACGCATAACGCATAACGCATAAAGCATAACGCATAACGCATAACGCATAACGAATACCGCAAAACGCATAACGCATAACGCATAACGCATACCGCATAACTCATAACGCATAACGCACAACGCATAACGCACACCGTATAACGCATAACGCATAACGCATAACGCATAACGCATAACGCATAAAGCATAACGCATAACGCATAACGCATAACGGATCACGCATAACGCATAACGCATAACGCATAACGCATAACGCATAACGCATAACGCATAACGCATAACGCATAAAGCATAACGCATTACGCATAACTTATAACTCATAACTCATAAGGAGTAACGCATAACGCATAAAGCATAACGCATAACGCATAACGCATAACGCATAACGCATAACGCATAACGGATCACGCATAACGCATAACGAATAACGCATAATGCATAATGCATAACGCATATCGCATAATTCATAACGCATAATGCATAACGCATAAAGCATAACGCATAACGCATAACGCATAACGCAAAATGAATAACGCATAAAGCATAACGCATAACCCATAACCCTTAACGCATAACGCATAACACATAATGCACAACGCTTAACGAATACCGCAAATCGCATAACGCCTAACGCATAACGGATCACGCATGACGCATAAAGCATAACGCATAACGCATAATGCATAACGCATAACGCATAACGCATAACGCATAACGCATAACGCATAACTCATATCGCATAACGCATAAATCATAACCCATAACGCACAACGCATAACTCATAATGCACAACGCATAACGAATACCGCAAAACGCATAACGCATAACGCATAACGCATAACGCATAACTCATAACGCATAACTTATAACTCATTATTCATAACGAATAACGCATAACGCATAACGCATATCGCATAACGCATAACGCATAATGCATAACGCATAAAGCATAACGCATAACGCATAACGCATAACGCATAACTTATAACTCATTACTCATAACGAATAACGCATAACGCAAACGTATAACGCACAACGCATAACGCATAACGAACAACGGATAACGCATAACGTATAACGCATAACGCATAACGAATACCGCAAAACGTATATCGCCTAACATATAACGGATCACGCATAACGCATAACGCATAACGTATAACGCATAACGCATAACGCATAACACATAACGCATAACACATAATGCACAACGCATTACGAATACAGCAAAACGCATAACGCTTAACGCATAACGGATCACGCATAACGCATAACGCATAATGCATAACGCATAACGCATAACGCATAATGCATAACGCATAAAGCGTAACGCATAACGCATAACGCATAAAGCATAACACATAACGCATAACTCATAATGCACACCGCATAACGAATACAGCAAAACGCATAACGCTTAACGCATAACGCATAACGCATAACGCATAATGCATAACGCATAGCGCATAACGCATAACGCATAACGCATAACGCATAACGCATAACGCATAACGCATAACGCATAACGCATAACTTATAACTCATTACTCATAACGCATACCGTATAACGCATAGCGCATAACGCATAACGCATAACGCATAACGCATAACGCATAACGCATAACGCATAACGCATAACGCATAACGCATAACGCATAACGCATAACGCATAACGCATAACGCATAACGCATAAAGCATAACGCATAACGCATAACGCAAACGTATAACGCACAACGCATAACGCATAACGCATAACGCATAACGCATAACGCATAACGCATAACGCATAACGCATAACGCATGAAGCATAACGCATAACGCATAACTTATAACTCATTACTCATAACGAATAACGCATAACGCATAAGGCATAACGCATAACGCATAACGCATAAAGCATAACGCATACCGCATAACGGATAAAGCATAATGCATAACGCATAACGCATAACGCATTACGCATAACTTATAACTCATAACTCATAACGAATAACGCATAACGCAAAATGCATAATGCATGTCGGATCACGCATAACGCAAAATGCATAATGCATGTCGGATCACGCATAACGCATAACGCATAACGCATAACGCATAACGCATAACGAATAACGCATAAAGCATAACGCAAAACGCATAACGCTTAACGCATAACGCTTCACGCATAACGCATAACGCATAATGCATAACGCATAACGCATAACGCATAATGCATAACGCATAAAGCGTAACGCATAACGCATAACGCATAACGCATAACGCATAACGCATAAAGCATAACGCATAACGCATAACGCATTACGCATAACTTATAACTCAGAACTCATAAGGAGTAACGCATATCGCATAAAGCATAACGCATAACGCGTAACGCATAACGCATAACGCACAACGCATAACGCATAACGCATAACGCATAACGTATAACTCATAACGCATAACGCATAAAGCATAACGCATAACGCATAACGCATAACGCATAACGCATAACGCATAACGCATAACGCATAATGCATAACGCATAACGCATAACGCATAATGCATAACGCATAAAGCGTAACGCATAACGCATAACGCATAAAGCATAACACATAACGCATAACTCATAATGCACACCGCATAACGAATACAGCAAAACGCATAACGCTTAACGCATAACGCATAACGCATAACGCATAATGCATAACGCATAGCGCATAACGCATAACGCATAACGCATAACGCATAACGCATAACGCATAACGCATAACGCATAACGCATAACTTATAACTCATTACTCATAACGCATACCGTATAACGCATAGCGCATAACGCATAACGCATAACGCATAACGCATAACGCATAACGCATAACGCATAACGCATAACGCATAACGCATAACGCATAACGCATAACGCATAACGCATAACGCATAACGCATAAAGCATAACGCATAACGCATAACGCAAACGTATAACGCACAACGCATAACGCATAACGCATAACGCATAACGCATAACGCATAACGCATAACGCATAACGCATAACGCATAACGCATGAAGCATAACGCATAACGCATAACTTATAACTCATTACTCATAACGAATAACGCATAACGCATAAGGCATAACGCATAACGCATAACGCATAAAGCATAACGCATACCGCATAACGGATAAAGCATAATGCATAACGCATAACGCATAACGCATTACGCATAACTTATAACTCATAACTCATAACGAATAACGCATAACGCAAAATGCATAATGCATGTCGGATCACGCATAACGCAAAATGCATAATGCATGTCGGATCACGCATAACGCATAACGCATAACGCATAACGCATAACGCATAACGAATAACGCATAAAGCATAACGCAAAACGCATAACGCTTAACGCATAACGCTTCACGCATAACGCATAACGCATAATGCATAACGCATAACGCATAACGCATAATGCATAACGCATAAAGCGTAACGCATAACGCATAACGCATAACGCATAACGCATAACGCATAAAGCATAACGCATAACGCATAACGCATAACGCATAACTTATAACTCAGAACTCATAAGGAGTAACGCATATCGCATAAAGCATAACGCATAACGCGTAACGCATAACGCATAACGCACAACGCATAACGCATAACGCATAACGCATAACGTATAACTCATAACGCATAACGCATAAAGCATAACGCATAACGCATAACGCATAACGCATAACGCATAACGCATAACGCATAACGCATAAAGCATAACGCATTACGCATAACTTATAACTCATAACTCATAAGGAGTAACGCATAACGCATAAAGCATAACGCATAACGCATAACGCATAACGCATAACGTATAACGCATAACGCATAACGCATAACTCATAACGCATAACGCATAACGCATAACGCATAACGCATAACAGATCACGCATAACGCATAACGCATAACGCATAACGCATAACGCATAACGCATAACGCATAAAGCATAACGCATAACGCATAACGCATAACTTATAACTCATAACTCATAAGGAGTAACGCATAACGCATAAAGCATAACGCATGACGCATAACGCATAAAGCATAACGCATAACGCATAACGCATAACGCATAACGCATAACGCATAACGCATAACGCATAACGCATAACGGATCACGCATAACGCATAATGCATAACGCATAACGCATAACGCATAACGCATAACGCATAACGCATAACGCATAACGCATAACGCATAACGCATAAAGCATAACGCATAACGCATAACTTATAACTCATTACTCATAACGAATAACGCATAACGCATAAGGCATAACGCATAACGCATAACGCATAACGCATAACGCATAACGCATAAAGCATAACGCATAACGCATAACGGATAAAGCATAATGCATAACGCATAACGCATAACGCATTACGCATAACTTATAACTCATAACTCATAATGAATAACGCATAACGCAATATGCATAATGCATGTCGGAACACGCATAACGCGTAACGCATAACGCATAAAGCATAACGCATAACGCATAACGCATAACGGATCACGCATAACGCATAACGCATAACGCATAACGCATAACGCATAACGCATAACGCATAACGCATAACGCATAACGCATAACGCATAACGCATAACGCATAAAGCATAACGCATTACGCATAACTTATAACTCATAACTCATAAGGAGTAACGCATAACGCATAAAGCATAACGCATAACGCATAACGCATAACGCATAACACATAACGCATAACGCATAACGCATAACGCATAACGCATAACGGATCACGCATAACGCATAACGCATAACGCATAACGCATAACGCATAACGCATAACGCATAACGCATAAAGCATAACGCATAACGCATAACGGATAAAGCATAATGCATAACGCATAACGCATAACGCATAACGCATAACGCAAACGTATAACGCACAACGCATAACGCATAACGCATAACGCATAACGCATAACGCAAACGTATAACGCACAACGCATAACGCATAACGCATAACGCAAAACGCATAACGCATAACGCATAACGCATAACGCATAACGCATAACGCATAACGCATAAAGCATAACGCATAACGCATAACTTATAACTCATTACTCATAACGAATAACGCATAACGCATTACGCATAACTTATAACTCATAACTCATAAGGAGTAACGCATAACGCATAAAGCATAACGCATAACGCATAACGCATAACGCATAACACATAACGCATAACGCATAACGCATAACGCATAACGCATAACGGATCACGCATAACGCATAACGCATAACGCATAACGCATAACGCATAACGCATAACGCATAACGCATAAAGCATAACGCATAACGCATAACGGATAAAGCATAATGCATAACGCATAACGCATAACGCATAACGCATAACGCAAACGTATAACGCACAACGCATAACGCATAACGCATAACGCATAACGCATAACGCATAACGCATAAAGCATAACGCATAACGCATAACGCAAACGTATAACGCACAACGCATAACGCATAACGCATAACGCAAAACGCATAACGCATAACGCATAACGCATAACGCATAACGCATAACGCATAACGCATAAAGCATAACGCATAACGCATAACTTATAACTCATTACTCATAACGAATAACGCATAACGCATAACTTATAACTCATTACTCATAACTCATAACGCATAACGCATAAAGCATAACGCATAACGCATAACGGATAAAGCATAATGCATAACGCATAACGCATAACGCATTACGCATAACTTATAACCCATAACTCATAAGGAGTAACGCATAACGCATAAAGCATAACGCATGACGCATAACGCATAAAGCATAACGCATAACGCATAACTTATAACTCATTACTCATAACGAATAACGCATAACGCATAACTTATAACTCATTACTCATAACGCATAACGCATAACGCATAAAGCATAACGCATAACGCATAACGCATAACGCATAACGCATAACGCATAACGCATAACGCATAACGCATAACGCATAACGCATAACGCATAACGCATAACGCATAACGCATAACGCATAACGCATAACGCATAACGCATAACGCATAACGCATACCGTATAACGCATAGCGCATAACGCATAACGCATAACGCATAACGCATAACGCATAACGCATAATGCACAACGCATCACGAATACAGCAAAAAGCATAACGCTTAACGCATAACGGATCACGCATAACGCATAACGCATAATGCATAACGCATAACGCATAACGCATGATGCATAACGCATAAAGCGTAACGCATAACGCATAACGCATAAAGCATAACACATAACGCATAACGCATAATGCACAACGCATCACGAATACAGCAAAACGCATAACGCTTAACGCATAACGGATCACGCATAACGCATAACGCATAATGCATAACGCATAACGCATAACGCATGATGCATAACGCATAAAGCGTAACGCATAACGCATAACGCATAAAGCATAACACATAACGCATAACGCATAATGCACAACGCATAACGAATACAGCAAAAAGCATAACGCTTAACGCATAACGCATAACGCATAACGCATAATGCATAACGCATAGCGCATAACGCATAACGCATAACGCATAACTCATAACGCATAACGCACAACGCATAACGCACACCGTATAACGCATAACGCATAACGCATAACGCATAACGCATAAAGCATAACGCATAACGCATAACGCATAACGAATACCGCAAAACGCATAACGCATAACGCATAACGCATACCGCATAACTCATAACGCATAACGCACAACGCATAACGCACACCGTATAACGCATAACGCATAACGCATAACGCATAACGCATAACGCATAACGCATAAAGCATAACGCATAACGCATAACGCATAACGGATCACGCATAACGCATAACGCATAACGCATAACGCATAACGCATAACGCATAACGCATAACGCATAACGCATAAAGCATAACGCATTACGCATAACTTATAACTCATAACTCATAAGGAGTAACGCATAACGCATAAAGCATAACGCATAACGCATAACGCATAACGCATAACGCATAACGGATCACGCATAACGCATAACGAATAACGCATAATGCATAATGCATAACGCATATCGCATAATTCATAACGCATAATGCATAACGCATAAAGCATAACGCATAACGCATAACGCATAACGCAAAATGAATAACGCATAAAGCATAACGCATAACCCATAACCCTTAACGCATAACGCATAACACATAATGCACAACGCTTAACGAATACCGCAAATCGCATAACGCCTAACGCATAACGGATCACGCATGACGCATAAAGCATAACGCATAACGCATAATGCATAACGCATAACGCATAACGCATAACGCATAACGCATAACTCATATCGCATAACGCATAAATCATAACCCATAACGCACAACGCATAACTCATAATGCACAACGCATAACGAATACCGCAAAACGCATAACGCATAACGCATAACGCATAACTCATAACGCATAACTTATAACTCATTATTCATAACGAATAACGCATAACGCATAACGCATATCGCATAACGCATAACGCATAATGCATAACGCATAAAGCATAACGCATAACGCATAACGCATAACGCATAACTTATAACTCATTACTCATAACGAATAACGCATAACGCAAACGTATAACGCACAACGCATAACGCATAACGAACAACGGATAACGCATAACGCATAACGCATAACGAATACCGCAAAACGTATATCGCCTAACATATAACGGATCACGCATAACGCATAACGCATAACGTATAACGCATAACGCATAACGCATAACGCATAACACATAACGCATAACACATAATGCACAACGCATTACGAATACAGCAAAACGCATAACGCTTAACGCATAACGGATCACGCATAACGCATAACGCATAATGCATAACGCATAACGCATAACGCATAATGCATAACGCATAAAGCGTAACGCATAACGCATAACGCATAAAGCATAACACATAACGCATAACTCATAATGCACACCGCATAACGAATACAGCAAAACGCATAACGCTTAACGCATAACGCATAACGCATAACGCATAATGCATAACGCATAGCGCATAACGCATAACGCATAACGCATAACGCATAACGCATAACGCATAACGCATAACGCATAACGCATAACGCATAACGCATAACTTATAACTCATTACTCATAACGCATACCGTATAACGCATAGCGCATAACGCATAACGCATAACGCATAACGCATGACGCATAACGCATAAAGCATAACGCATAACGCATAACGCATAACGCATAACGCATAACGCATAACGCATAACGCATAACGCATAACGGATCACGCATAACGCATAATGCATAACGCATAACGCATAACGCATAACGCATAACGCATAACGCATAACGCATAACGCATGACGCATAACGCATAAAGCATAACGCATAACGCATAACTTATAACTCATTACTCATAACGAATAACGCATAACGCATAAGGCATAACGCATAACGCATAACGCATAACGCATAACGCATAAAGCATAACGCATAACGCATAACGGATAAAGCATAATGCATAACGCATAACGCATAACGCATTACGCATAACTTATAACTCATAACTCATAATGAATAACGCATAACGCAATATGCATAATGCATGTCGGAACACGCATAACGCGTAACGCATAACGCATAAAGCATAACGCATAACGCATAACGCATAACGGATCACGCATAACGCATAACGCATAACGCATAACGCATAACGCATAACGCATAACGCATAACGCATAACGCATAACGCATAACGCATAAAGCATAACGCATTACGCATAACTTATAACTCATAACTCATAAGGAGTAACGCATAACGCATAAAGCATAACGCATAACGCATAACGCATAACGCATAACACATAACGCATAACGCATAACGCATAACGCATAACGCATAACGCATAACGGATCACGCATAACGCATAACGCATAACGCATAACGCATAACGCATAACGCATAACGCATAAAGCATAACGCATAACGCATAACGGATAAAGCATAATGCATAACGCATAACGCATAACGCAAACGTATAACGCACAACGCATAACGCATAACGCATAACGCATAACGCATAACGCATAACGCATAAAGCATAACGCATAACGCATAACGCAAACGTATAACGCACAACGCATAACGCATAACGCATAACGCAAAACGCATAACGCATAACGCATAACGCATAACGCATAACGCATAACGCATAACGCATAACGCATAACGCATAAAGCATAACGCATAACGCATAACTTATAACTCATTACTCATAACGAATAACGCATAACGCATAACTTATAACTCATTACTCATAACTCATAACGCATAACGCATAAAGCATAACGCATAACGCATAACGGATAAAGCATAATGCATAACGCATAACGCATAACGCATTACGCATAACTTATAACCCATAACTCATAAGGAGTAACGCATAACGCATAAAGCATAACGCATGACGCATAACGCATAAAGCATAACGCATAACGCATAACTTATAACTCATTACTCATAACGAATAACGCATAACGCATAACTTATAACTCATTACTCATAACGCATAACGCATAACGCATAAAGCATAACGCATAACGCATAACGCATAACGCATAACGCATAACGCATAACGCATAACGCATAACGCATAACGCATAACGCATAACGCATAACGCATAACGCATAACACATAACGCATAACGCATAACGCATAACGCATAACGCTTAACGCATAACGCATACCGTATAACGCATAGCGCATAACGCATAACGCATAACGCATAACGCATAACGCATAACTTATAACTCATTACTCATAACGAATAACGCATAACGCATAAGGCATAACGCATAACGCATAACGCATAACGCATAACGCATAACGCAAACGTATAACGCATAACGCATAACGCATAACGCAAACGTATAACGCACAACGCATAACGCATAACGCATAACGCATAACGCATAACGCATAACGCATAAAGCATAACGCATAACGCATAACGCAAACGTATAACGCACAACGCATAACGCATAACGCATAACGCAAAACGCATAACGCATAACGCATAACGCATAACGCATAACGCATAACGCATAACGCATAAAGCATAACGCATAACGCATAACTTATAACTCATTACTCATAACGAATAACGCATAACGCATAACTTATAACTCATTACTCATAACTCATAACGCATAACGCATAAAGCATAACGCATAACGCATAACGGATAAAGCATAATGCATAACGCATAACGCATAACGCATTACGCATAACTTATAACCCATAACTCATAAGGAGTAACGCATAACGCATAAAGCATAACGCATGACGCATAACGCATAAAGCATAACGCATAACGCATAACTTATAACTCATTACTCATAACGAATAACGCATAACGCATAACTTATAACTCATTACTCATAACGCATAACGCATAACGCATAAAGCATAACGCATAACGCATAACGCATAACGCATAACGCATAACGCATAACGCATAACGCATAACGCATAACGCATAACGCATAACGCATAACGCATAACGCATAACGCATAACGCATAACGCATAACGCATACCGTATAACGCATAGCGCATAACGCATAACGCATAACGCATAACGCATAACGCATAACGCATAACGCATGAAGCATAACGCATAACGCATAACTTATAACTCATTACTCATAACGAATAACGCATAACGCATAAGGCATAACGCATAACGCATAACGCATAACGCATAACGCATAAAGCATAACGCATAACGCATAACGGATAAAGCATAATGCATAACGCATAACGCATAACGCATTACGCATAACTTATAACTCATAACTCATAACGAATAACGCATAACGCAAAATGCATAATGCATGTCGGATCACGCATAACGCAAAATGCATAATGCATGTCGGATCACGCATAACGCATAACGCATAACGCATAACGCATAACGCATAACGCATAACGCATAACGAATAACGCATAAAGCATAACGCATAACGCATAACGCATAAAGCATAACGCATAACGCATAACGCATAACGCATTACGCATAACGCATAACTTATAACTCATTACTCATAACGAATAACGCATAACGCATAACGCATAACGCATAACGCATAACGCATAACGCATAACGCATAACGCATAACGCATAAAGCATAACGCATAACGCATAACGGATAAAGCATAATGCATAACGCATAACGCATAACGCATTACGCATAACTTATAACTCATAACTCATAACGAATAACGCATAACGCAAAATGCATAACGCATGTCGGATCACGCATAACGCATAACGCATAAAGCATAAATCATAACGCATAACGCATAACATTAACGCATAACCCATAACTCATATCGCATAACGCATAAATCATAACCCATAACGCACAACGCATAACGCATAATGCACAACGCATAACGAATACCGCAAAACGCATAACTCATAACGCATAACGCATAACGCATAAAGCATAAAGCATAAATCATAACGCATAACGAATTCCGCAAAACGTATATCGCCTAACACATAACGGATCACGCATAACGAATAACGCATAACGTATAACGCATAACGCATAACGCATAACACATAACGCATAACGCATAACGCATAACGCATAACGCATAACGCATAACGCATAACGCATAACGCATACCGTATAACGCATAGCGCATAACGCATAACGCATAACGCATAACGCATAACGCATAACGCATAACGCATAACGCATAACGCATGAAGCATAACGCATAACGCATAACTTATAACTCATTACTCATAACGAATAACGCATAACGCATAAGGCATAACGCATAACGCATAACGCATAACGCATAACGCATAAAGCATAACGCATAACGCATAACGGATAAAGCATAATGCATAACGCATAACGCATAACGCATTACGCATAACTTATAACTCATAACTCATAACGAATAACGCATAACGCAAAATGCATAATGCATGTCGGATCACGCATAACGCAAAATGCATAATGCATGTCGGATCACGCATAACGCATAACGCATAACGCATAACGCATAACGCATAACGCATAACGCATAACGAATAACGCATAAAGCATAACGCATAACGCATAACGCATAAAGCATAACGCATAACGCATAACGCATTACGCATAACGCATAACTTATAACTCATTACTCATAACGAATAACGCATAACGCATAACGCATAACGCATAACGCATAACGCATAACGCATAACGCATAACGCATAACGCATAACGCATAAAGCATAACGCATAACGCATAACGGATAAAGCATAATGCATAACGCATAACGCATAACGCATTACGCATAACTTATAACTCATAACTCATAACGAATAATGCATAACGCAAAATGCATAACGCATGTCGGATCACGCATAACGCATAACGCATAAAGCATAAATCATAACGCATAACGCATAACATTAACGCATAACCCATAACTCATATCGCATAACGCATAAATCATAACCCATAACGCACAACGCATAACGCATAATGCACAACGCATAACGAATACCGCAAAACGCATAACTCATAACGCATAACGCATAACGCATAACGCATAAAGCATAAAGCATAAATCATAACGCATAACGAATACCGCAAAACGTATATCGCCTAACACATAACGGATCACGCATAACGCATAACGCATAACGTATAACGCATAACGCATAACGCATAACACATAACGCATAACGCATAATGCTCAACGCATAACGAATACAGCAAAACGCATAACGCTTAACGCATAACGCTTAACGCATAACGCTTCACGCATAACGCATAACGCATAATGCATAACGCATAACGCATAACGCATAATGCATAACGCATAAAGCGTAACGCATATCGCATAAAGCATAACGCATAACGCGTAACGCATAACGCATAACGCACAACGCATAACGCATAACGCATAACGTATAACTCATAACGCATAACGCATAAAGCATAACGCATAACGCATAACGCATAACGCATAACGCATAACGCATAACGCATAACGCATAACGCATAACGCATAACGCATAAAGCATAACGCATTACGCATAACTTATAACTCATAACTCATAAGGAGTAACGCATAACGCATAAACCATAACGCATAACGCATAACGCATAACGCATAACGTATAACGCATAACGCATAACGCATAACGCATAACGCATAAAGCATAACGCATAACGGATCACGCATAACGCATAACGCATAACGCATAACGCATAACGCATAACGCATAAAGCATAACGCATAACGCATAACTTATAACTCATAACTCATAAGGAGTAACGCATACCGCATAAAGCATAACGCATGACGCATAACGCATAAAGCATAACGCATAACGCATAACGCATAACGCATAACGCATAACGCATAACGCATAACGCATAACGGATCACGCATAACGCATAACGCATAACGCATAACGCATAACGCATAACGCATAACGCATAACGCATAACGCATAACGCATAACGCATAACGCATAACGCATAAAGCATAACGCATAACGCATAACGCATAACGCATAAAGCATAACGCATAACGCATAACTTATAACTCATTACTCATAACGAATAACGCATAACGCATAAGGCATAACGCATAACGCATAACGCATAACGCATAAAGCATAACGCATAACGCATAACGGATAAAGCATAATGCATAACGCATAACGCATAACGCATTACGCATAACTTATAACTCATAACTCATAACGAATAACGCATAACGCAATATGCATAATGCATGTCGGAACACGCATAACGCGTAACGCATAACGCATAAAGCATAACGCATAACGCATAACGCATAACGCATAACGGATCACGCATAACGCATAACGCATAACGCATAACGCATAACGCATAACGCATAACGCATAACGCATAACGCATAACGCATAAAGCATAACGCATTACGCATAACTTATAACTCATAACTCATAAGGAGTAACGCATAACGCATAAAGCATAACGCATAACGCATAACGCATAACGCATAACCCATAAAGCATAACGCACAACGCATAACGCATAACGCATAACGCAAAACGCATAACGCATAACGCATAACGCATAACGCATAACGCATAACGCATAACGCATAACGCATAACGCATAACGCATTACGCATAACCTATAACTTATAACTCATTACTCATAACGAATAACGCATAACGCATAACGCATAACGCATAACGCATAACGCATAATGCATAACGCATAACGCATAAAGCATAACGCATAACGCATAACGAATAAAGCATAATGCATAACGCATAACGCATAACGCATTACGCATAACTTATAACTAATAACTCATAACGAATAACGCATAACGCAAAATGCATAACGCATGTCGGATCACGCATAACGCATAACGCATAAAGCATAAATCATAACGCATAACGCATAACGTTAACGCATAACCCATAACGCATAAGGCTTGATGCATGACGCATATCGCATATCGCATAAGGCTTGATGCATGACGCATATCGCATAACGCATAACGCATAACGCATAACGCATAACGCATAACGCATAACGCATAACGCATAACGCATAACACATAACGCATAACGCATAACGCATAACGCATAAAGCATAACGCATAACGCATAACGCATAACGCATAACGCATAACGCATAACGCATAACGCATAACGCATAAAGCATAACGCATAACGCATAACTTATAACTCATTACTCATAACGAATAACGCATAACGCATAACGCATAACGGATAACGCATATCGCATAACGCATAACGCATAATGCATAACGCATAAAGCATAACGCATAACGCATAACGCATAACCCCTAACGCATAACGCATAACGTATAACTCATAACGCATAACGCATAACGCATAACGCATAACGCATAACGCCTAACGCATAACGCATAACCCCTAACGCATAACGCATAACGCATAACGCATAACGTGTAACTAATAACGCACAACGCATAAAGCATAACGCATAACGCATAACGCATATCGCATAACGCATACGCATAACGTATAACGCATAACGCATACCGTATAACGCATAACGCATAACGCAAACGTATAACGCACAACGCATAACGCATAACGAACAACGGATAACGCATAACGCATAACGCATAACGCATAACGCATAACGAATACCGCAAAACGTATATCGCCTAACATATAACGGATCACGCATAACGCATAACGCATAACGTATAACGCATAACGCATCACGCATAACACATAACGCATAACACATAATGCACAACGCATTACGAATACAGCAAAACGCATAACGCTTAACGCATAACGGATCACGCATAACGCATAACGCATAATGCATAACGCATAACGCATAACGCATAACGCATAATGCATAACGCATAAAGCGTAACGCATAACGCATAACGCATAAAGCATAACACATAACGCATAACTCATAATGCACACCGCATAACGAATACAGCAAAACGCATAACGCTTAACGCATAACGCATAACGCATAACGCATAATGCATAACGCATAGCGCATAACGCATAACGCATAACGCATAACGCATAACGCATAACGCATAACGCATAACGCATAACGTATAACGTATAACGCATACCGCATTACGCATAACTTATAACTCATAACTCATAAGGAGTAACGCATAACGCATAAAGCATAACGCATAACGCATAACGCATAACGCATAACGCATAAAGCATAACGCATAACGCATAACTTATAACTCATTACTCATAACGAATAATGCATAACGCATAACTTATAACTCATTACTCATAACGCATAACGCATAACGCATAAAGCATAACGCATAACGCATAACGGATAAAGCATAATGCATAACGCATAACGCATAACGCATTACGCATAACTTATAACTCATAACGCATACCGTATAACGCATAGCGCATAACGCATAACGCATAACGCATAACGCATAACGCATAACGCATAACGCATAACGCATAACGCATAACGCATAACGCATAACGCATAACGCATAACGCATATCGCATAACGCATAACGCATAACGCATAAAGCATAACGCATAACGCATAACGCAAACGTATAACGCACAACGCATAACGCATAACGCATAACGTGTAACTAATAACGCACAACGCATAACGCATAACGGACAACGGATAACGCATAACGCATAACGCATAACGCATAACGAATACCGCAAAACGTATATCGCCTAACACATAACGGATCACGCATAACGCATAACGCATAACGTATAACGCATAACGCATAACGCATAACACATAACGCATAACGCATAATGCACAACGCATCACGAATACAGCAAAACGCATAACGCTTAACGCATAACGCATAACGCATAACGCATAATGCATAATGCATAGCGCATAACGCATAACGCATAACGCATAACTCATAACGCATAACGCACAACGCATAACGCACACCGTATAACGCATAACGCATAACGCATAACGCATAACGCATAAAGCATAACGCATAACGCATAACGCATAACGAATACCGCAAAACGCATAACGCATAACGCATAACGCATACCGCATAACTCATAACGCATAACGCACAACGCATAACGCACACCGTATAACGCATAACGCATAACGCATAACGCATAACGCATAAAGCATAACGCATAACGCATAACGCATAACGGATCACGCATAACGCATAACGCATAACGCATAACGCATAACGCATAACGCATAACGCATAACGCATAACGCATAAAGCATAACGCATTACGCATAACTTATAACTCATAACTCATAAGGAGTAGCACATAACGCATAAAGCATAACGCATAACGCATAACGCATAACGCATAACGAATACCGCAAAACGTATATCGCCTAACATATAACGGATCACGCATAACGCATAACGCATAACGTATAACGCATAACGCATAACGCATAACACATAACGCATAACACATAATGCACAACGCATTACGAATACAGCAAAACGCATAACGCTTAACGCATAACGGATCACGCATAACGCATAACGCATAATGCATAACGCATAACGCATTACGCATAACGCATAATGCATAACGCATAAAGCGTAACGCATAACGCATAACGCATAAAGCATAACACATAACGCATAACTCATAATGCACACCGCATAACGAATACAGCAAAACGCATAACGCTTAACGCATAACGCATAACGCATAACGCATAATGCATAACGCACAGCGCATAACGCATAACGCATAACGCATAACGCATAACGCATAACGCATAACGCGTAACGCATAACGCATAACCCATAACCCTTAACGCATAACGCATAACACATAATGCACAACGCTTAACGAATACCGCAAATCGCATAACGCCTAACGCATAACGGATCACGCATGACGCATAAAGCATAACGCATAACGCATAATGCATAACGCATAACGCATAACGCATAACGCATAACGCATAACGCATAACGCATAACACATATCGCATAACTTATAACTCATTATTCATAACGAATAACGCATAACGCATAACGCATATCGCATAACGCATAACGCATAATGCATAACGCATAAAGCATAACGCATAACGCATAACGCATAACGCATAACTTATAACTCATTACTCATAACGAATAACGCATAACGCATAACGCAAACGTATAACGCACAACGCATAACGCATAACGAACAACGGATAACGCATAACGCATAACGCATAACGAATACCGCAAAACGTATATCGCCTAACATATAACGGATCACGGATAACGCATAACGCATAACGTATAACGCATAACGCATAACGCATAACACATAACGCATAACACATAATGCACAACGCATTACGAATACAGCAAAACGCATAACGCTTAACGCATAACGGATCACGCATAACGCATAACGCATAATGCATAACGCATAACGCATAACGCATAATGCATAACGCATAAAGCGTAACGCATAACGCATAACGCATAAAGCATAACACATAACGCATAACTCATAATGCACACCGCATAACGAATACAGCAAAACGCATAACGCTTAACGCATAACGCATAACGCATAACGCATAATGCATAACGCATAGCGCATAACGCATAACGCATAACGCATAACGCATAACGCATATCGCATAACGCATAACGCATAATGCATAACGCATAAAGCATAACGCATAACGCATAACGCATAACGCATAACTTATAACTCATTACTCATAACGAATAACGCATAACGCATAACGCAAACGTATAACGCACAACGCATAACGCATAACGAACAACGGATAACGCATAACGCATAACGCATAACGCATAACGAATACCGCAAAACGTATATCGCCTAACATATAACGGATCACGCATAACGCATAACGCATAACGTATAACGCATAACGCATAACGAATAACACATAACGCATAACACATAATGCACAACGCATTACGAATACAGCAAAACGCATAACGCTTAACGCATAACGGATCACGCATAACGCATAACGCATAATGCATAACGCATAACGCATAACGCATAATGCATAACGCATAAAGCGTAACGCATAACGCATAACGCATAAAGCATAACACATAACGCATAACTCATAATGCACACCGCATAACGAATACAGCAAAACGCATAACGCTTAACGCATAACGCATAACGCATAACGCATAATGCATAACGCATAGCGCATAACGCATAACGCATAACGCATAACGCATAACGCATAACGCATAACGCATAACGCATAACGCATAACGCATAACGCATAACGCATAACGCATAACGCATAACGCATAACGCATAACGCATAACGCATAACGCATAACGCATAACGCATAACGCATAACGCATAACGCATAACGCATAACGCATAACGCATAACGCATAACGCATAACGCATAACGCATAACGCATAACGCATAACGCATAAAGCATAACGCATAACGCATAACGCAAACGTATAACGCACAACGCATAACGCATAACGCATAACGCAAAACGCATAACGCATAACGCATAACGCATAACGCATAACGCATAACGCATAACGCATAAGGCATAAAGCATAACGCATAACGCATAACTTATAACTCATTACTCATAACGAATAACGCATAACGCATAACGCATAACGGATAACGCATATCGCATAACGCATAACGCATAATGCATAACGCATAAAGCATAACGCATAACGCATAACGCCTAACGCATAACGCATAACGCATAACCCCTAACGCATAACGCATAACGCATAACGCATAACGTGTAACTAATAACGCACAACGCATAACGCATAACGGACAACGGATAACGCATAACGCATAACGCATAACGCATAACGCATAACGAATACCGCAAAACGTATATCGCCTAACACATAACGGATCACGCATAACGCATAACGCATAACGTATAACGCATAACGCATAACGCATAACACATAACGCATAACGCATAATGCACAACGCATTACGAATACAGCAAAACGCATAACGCTTAACGCATAACGGATCACGCATAACGCATAACGCATAATGTATAACGCATAACGCATAACGCATAATGCATAACGCATAAAGCGTAACGCATAACGCATAACGCATAAAGCATAACACGTAACGCATAACGCATAATGCACAACGCATAACGAATACAGCAAAAAGCATAACGCTTAACGCATAACGCATAACGCATAACGCATAATGCATAACGCATAGCGCATAACGCATAACGCATAACGCATAACGCATAACGCATAACGCATAACGCATAACGCATAACGCATAACGCATAACGCATAACGCATAACGCATAACGCATAACGCATAACGTATAACGTATAACGCATACCGCATTACGCATAACTTATAACTCATAAGGATTAAGGATTAACGCATAACGCATAAAGCATAACGCATAACTCATAACGCATAAAGCATAACGCATAACGCATAACTTATAACTCATTACTCATAACGAATAACGCATAACGCATAACTTATAACTCATTACTCATAACGCATAACGCATAACGCATAAAGCATAACGCATAACGCATAACGGATAAAGCATAATGCATAACGCATAACGCATAACGCATTACGCATAACTTATAACTCATAACTCATAAGGAGTAACGCATAACGCATAAAGCATATCGCATGACGCATAACGCATAAAGCATAACGCATAACGCATAACGCATAACGCATAACGCATAACGCATAACGCATAACGCATAACGCATAATGCATAACGCATAGCGCATAACGCATAACGCATAACGCATAACGCATAACACATAACGCATAACGCATAATGCACAACGCATTACGAATACAGCAAAACGCATAACGCTTAACGCATAACGGATCACGCATAACGCATAACGCATAAAGTATAACGCATAACGCATAACGCATAATGCATAACGCATAAAGCGTAACGCATAACGCATAACGCATAAAGCATAACACGTAACGCATAACGCATAATGCACAACGCATAACGAATACAGCAAAAAGCATAACGCTTAACGCATAACGCATAACGCATAACGCATAACGCATAACGCATAAGGCATAAAGCATAACGCATAACGCATAACTTATAACTCATTACTCATAACGAATAACGCATAACGCATAACGCATAACGGATAACGCATATCGCATAACGCATAACGCATAATGCATAACGCATAAAGCATAACGCATAACGCATAACGCATAACCCCTAACGCAAAACGCATAACGTATAACTCATAACGCATAACGCATAACGCATAACGCCTAACGCATAACGCATAACGCATAACCCCTAACGCATAACGCATAACGCATAACGCATAACGTGTAACTAATAACGCACAACGCATAACGCATAACGGACAACGGATAACGCATAACGCATAACGCATAACGCATAACGCATAACGAATACCGCAAAACGTATATCGCCTAACACATAACGGATCACGCATAACGCATAACGCATAACGTATAACGCATAACGCATAACGCATAACACATAACGCATAACGCATAATGCACAACGCATTACGAATACAGCAAAACGCATAACGCTTAACGCATAACGGATCACGCATAACGCATAACGCATAATGCATAACGCATAACGCATAACGCATAACGCATAACGCATAACGCATAACGCATAACGCATAACGCATAACGCATAACGCATAACGCATAACGTATAACGTATAACGCATACCGCATTACGCATAACTTATAACTCATAAGGATTAAGGATTAACGCATAACGCATAAAGCATAACGCATAACTCATAACGCATAAAGCATAACGCATAACGCATAACTTATAACTCATTACTCATAACGAATAACGCATAACGCATAACTTATAACTCATTACTCATAACGCATAACGCATAACGCATAAAGCATAACGCATAACGCATAACGGATAAAGCATAATGCATAACGCATAACGCATAACGCATTACGCATAACTTATAACTCATAACTCATAAGGAGTAACGCATAACGCATAAAGCATATCGCATGACGCATAACGCATAAAGCATAACGCATAACGCATAACGCATAACGCATAACGCATAACGCATAACGCATAACGCATAACGCATAATGCATAACGCATAGCGCATAACGCATAACGCATAACGCATAACGCATAACGCATAACGCATAACGCATAACGCATAACGCATAACGCATAACGCATAACGTATAACGTATAACGCATACCGCATTACGCATAACTTATAACTCATAACCCCTAACGCATAACGCATAACGCATAACGCATAACGTGTAACTAATAACGCACAACGCATAACGCATAACGGACAACGGATAACGCATAACGCATAACGCATAACGCATAACGAATACCGCAAAACGTATATCGCCTAACACATAACGGATCACGCATAACGCATAACGCATAACGTATAACGCATAACGCATAACGCATAACACATAACGCATAACGCATAATGCACAACGCATTACGAATACAGCAAAACGCATAACGCTTAACGCATAACGGATCACGCATAACGCATAACGCATATCGCATGACGCATAACGCATAAAGCATAACGCATAACGCATAACGCATAACGCATAACGCATAACGCATAACGCATAACGCATAACGCATAACGCATAGCGCATAACGCATAACGCATAACGCATAACGCATAACGCATAACGCATAACGCATAACGCATAACGCATAACGCATAACGTATAACGTATAACGCATACCGCATTACGCATAACTTATAACTCATAACTCATAAGGAGTAACGCATAACGCATAAAGCATAACGCATGACGCATAACGCATAAAGCATAACGCATAACGCATAACGCATAACGCATAACGCATAACGCATAACGCATAACGCATAACGCATAACGCATAACGCATAACGCAAAACGCATAACGCATAACGCATAACCCCTAACGCATAACGCATAACGCAAAACGCATAACGTGTAACTAATAACGCACAACGCATAACGCATAACGAACAACGGATAACGCATAACGCATAACGCATAACGCATAACGAATACCGCAAAACGTATATCGCCTAACACATAACGGATCACGCATAACGCATAACGCATAACGTATAACGCATAACGCATAACGCGTAACACATAACGCATAACGCATAACGCATAACGCATAACGCATAACGCATAAAGCATAACGCATAACGCATAACTTATAACTCATTACTCATAACGAATAATGCATAACGCATAACTTATAACTCATTACTCATAACGCATAACGCATAACGCATAACGCATAACGCATAACGCATAACGCATAACGTATAACGTATAACGCATACCGCATTACGCATAACTTATAACTCATAACTCATAAGGAGTAACGCATAATGCATAAAGCATAACGCATAACGCATAAAGCATAACGCATAACGCATAACTTATAACTCATTACTCATAACGAATAACGCATAACGCTTAACTTATAACTCATTACTCATAACGCATAACGCATAACGCATAACGCATAACGAATAACGGATAAAGCATAATGCATAACGCATAACGCATAACGCATTACGCATAACTTATAACTCATAACTCATAAGGAGTAACGCATAACGCATAAAGCATAACGCATGACGCATAACGCATAAAGCATAACGCTTAACGCATAACGCATAACGCATAACGCATAACGCATAACGCATAACGCATAACGCATAACGCATAACGCATACCGTATAACGCATAACGCATAACGCATAACGCATAACGCATAACGCATAACGCATAACGCATAACGCATAACGCATAACGCATAAAGCATAACGCATAACGCATAACTTATAACTCATTACTCATAACGAATAACGCATAACGCATAAGGCATAACGCATAACGCATAACGCATAACGCATAACGCATAACGCATAACGCATAACGCATAACGCATACCGTATAACGCATAACGCATAACGCATAACGCATAACGCATAACGCATAACGCATAACGCATACCGTATAACGCATAACGCATAACGCATAACGCATAACGCATAACGCATAACGCATAACGCATAACGCATAACGCATAACGCATAAAGCATAACGCATAACGCATAACTTATAACTCATTACTCATAACGAATAACGCATAACGCATAAGGCATAACGCATAACGCATAACGCATAACGCATAACGCATAAAGCATAACGCATAACGCATAACGCATAACGCATAACGCATAACGCATAACGCATTACTCATATCGCATAACGCATAAATCATAACCCATAACGCACAACGCATAACGCATAATGCACAACGCATAACGTGTAACTAATAACGCACAACGCATAACGCATAACGAACAACGGATAACGCATAACGCATAACGCATAACGAATACCGCAAAACGTATATCGCCTAACACATAACGGATCACGCATAACGCATAACGCATAACGTATAACGCATAACGCATAACGCGTAACACATAACGCATAACGCATAATGCACAACGCATTACGAATACAGCAAAACGCATAACGCTTAACGCATAACGGATCACGCATAACGCATAACGCATAATGCATAACGCATAACGCATAACGCATAACGCATAATGCATAACGCATAAAGCGTAACGCATAACGCATAACGCATAACGCATAACGCATAACGCATAACGCATAACGCATAACGCATAACGCATAACGCATAACGTATAACGTATAACGCATACCGCATTACGCATAACTTATAACTCATAACTCATAAGGAGTAACGCAAAATGCATAAAGCATAACGCATAACGCATAAAGCATAACGCATAACGCATAACTTATAACTCATTACTCATAACGAATAACGCATAACGCATAACTTATAACTCATTACTCATAACGCATAACGCATAACGCATAAAGCATAACGCATAACGCATAACGGATAAAGCATAATGCATAACGCATAACGCATAACGCATTACGCATAACTTATAACTCATAACTCATAAGGAGTAACGCATAACGCATAAAGCATAACGCATGACGCATAACGCATAAAGCATAACGCATAACGCATAACGCATAACGCATAACGCATAACGCATAACGCATAACGCATAACGCATAACGCATAAGGCATAACGCATACAGTATAACGCATAACGCATAACGCATAACGCATAACGCATAACGCATAACGCATAAAGCATAACGCATAACGCATAACTTATAACTCATTACTCATAACGAATAACGCATAACGCATAAGGCATAACGCATAACGCATAACGCATAACGCATAAAGCATAACGCATAACGCATAACGCATAACGCATAACGCATAACGCATAACGCATAACTCATATCGCATAACGCATAAATCATAACCCATAACGCACAACGCATAACGCATAATGCACAACGCATAACGAATACCGCAAAACGCATAACGCATAACGCATAACGCATACCGCATAACTCATAACGCATAACGCACAACGCATAACGCACACCGTATAACGCATAACGCATAACGCATAACGCATAACGCATAAAGCATAACGCATAACGCATAACGCATAACGGATCACGCATAACGCATAACGCATAACGCATAACGCATAACGCATAACGCATAACGCATAACGCATAACGCATAACGCATAAAGCATAACGCATTACGCATAACTTATAACTCATAACTCATAAGGAGTAACGCATAACGCATAAAGCATAACGCATAACGCATAACTCATAACGCATAACGCATAACGCATAACGCATAACGGATCACGCATAACGCATAACGAATAACGCATAATGCATAATGCATAACGCATATCGCATAACGCATAACGCATAATGCATAACGCATAAAGCATAACGCATAACGCATAACGCATAACGCATAACGCAAAATGAATAACGCATAAAGCATAACGCATAACCCATAACCCTTAACGCATAACGCATAACACATAATGCACAACGCTTAACGAATACCGCAAATCGCATAACGCCAAACGCATAACGGATCACGCATGACGCATAAAGCATAACGCATAACGCATAATGCATAACGCATAACGCATAACGCATAACGCATAACGCATAACGCATAACGCATAACTCATATCGCATAACGCATAAATCATAACCCATAACGCATAACTCATAATGCACAACGCATAACGAATACCGCAAAACGCATAACGCATAACGCATAACGCATAACGCATAACGCATAACTCATAACGCATAACTTATAACTCATTATTCATAAAATAACGCATAACGCATAACGCATATCGCATAACGCATAACGCATAATGCATAACGCATAACGCATAACGCATAACGCATAACGCATAACGCATAACTCATAATGCACAACGCATAACGAATACCGCAAAACGCATAACGCATAACGCATAACGCATAACGCATGACGCATAACTCATAACGCATAACTTATAACTCATTACTCATAACGAATAACGCATAACGCATAACGCATATCGCATAACGCATAACGCATAATGCATAACGCATAAAGCATAACGCATAACGCATAACGCATAACGCATAACGCATAACGCATAACGCATAACGCATAACGCATAACGCATAACGCATAACGCATAACGCATAACGCATAACGCATAACGCATAACGCATAACGCATAACGCATAACGCATAACGCATAACGCATAACTTATAACTCATTACTCATAACGAATAACGCATAACGCATAAGGCATAACGCATAACGCATAACGCATAACGCATAAAGCATAACGCATAACGCATAACGCATAACGCATAACGCATAACGCATAACGCATAACTCATATCGCATAACGCATAAATCATAACCCATAACGCACAACGCATAACGCATAATGCACAACGCATAACGAATACCGCAAAACGCATAACGCATAACGCATAACGCATACCGCATAACTCATAACGCATAACGCACAACGCATAACGCACACCGTATAACGCATAACGCATAACGCATAACGCATAACGCATAAAGCATAACGCATAACGCATAACGCATAACGGATCACGCATAACGCATAACGCATAACGCATAACGCATAACGCATAACGCATAACGCATAACGCATAACGCATAACGCATAACGGATCACGCATAACTTATAACTCATAACTCATAAGGAGTAACGCATAACGCATAAAGCATAACGCATAACGCATAACTCATAACGCATAACGCATAACGCATAACGCATAACGGATCACGCATAACGCATAACGAATAACGCATAATGCATAATGCATAACGCATATCGCATAACGCATAACGCATAATGCATAACGCATAAAGCATAACGCATAACGCATAACGCATAACGCAAAATGAATAACGCATAAAGCATAACGCATAACCCATAACCCTTAACGCATAACGCATAACGCATAATGCACAACGCTTAACGAATACCGCAAATCGCATAACGCCAAACGCATAACGGATCACGCATGACGCATAAAGCATAACGCATAACGCATAATGCATAACGCATAACGCATAACGCATAACGCATAACGCATAACGCATAACGCATAACTCATATCGCATAACGCATAAATCATAACCCATAACGCATAACTCATAATGCACAACGCATAACGAATACCGCAAAACGCATAACGCATAACGCATAACGCATAACGCATAACGCATAACTCATAACGCATAACTTATAACTCATTATTCATAAAATAACGCATAACGCATAACGCATATCGCATAACGCATAACGCATAATGCATAACGCATAAAGCATAACGCATAACGCATAACGCATAACTCATAATGCACAACGCATAACGAATACCGCAAAACGCATAACGCATAGCGCATAACGCATAACGCATGACGCATAACTCATAACGCATAACTTATAACTCATTACTCATAACGAATAACGCATAACGCATAACGCATATCGCATAACGCATAACGCATAATGCATAACGCATAAAGCATAACGCATAACGCATAACGCATAACGCATAACGCATAACGCATAACGCATAACGCATAACGCATAACGCATAACGCATAACGCATAACGCATAACGCATAACGCATAACGCATAACGCATAACGCATAACGCATAACGCATAACGCATAACGCATAACGCATAACGCAAACGTATAACGCACAACGCATAACGCATAACGCATAACGCAAAACGCATAACGCATAACGCATAACGCATAACGCATAAGGCATAACGCATAACGCATAAAGCATAACGCATAACGCATAACTTATAACTCATTACTCATAACGAATAACGCATAACGCATAACGGATAACGCATATCGCATAACGCATAACGCATAATGCATAATGCATAACGCATAAAGCATAACGCATAACGTATAACGTATAACGCATACCGCATTACGCATAACTTATAACTCATAACTCATAAGGAGTAACGCATAATGCATAAAGCATAACGCATAACGCATAACGCATAACGCATAACTCATATCGCATAACGCATAAATCATAACCCATAACGCACAACGCATAACGCATAATGCACAACGCATAACGAATACCGCAAAACGCATAACGCATAACGCATAACGCATACCGCATAACTCATAACGCATAACGCACAACGCATAACGCACACCGTATAACGCATAACGCATAACGCATAACGCATAACGCATAACGCATAAAGCATAACGCATAACGCATAACGCATAACGGATCACGCATAACGCATAACGCATAACGCATAACGCATAACGCATAACGCATAACGCATAACGCATAAAGCATAACGCATTACGCATAACTTATAACTCATAACTCATAAGGAGTAACGCATAATGCATAAAGCATAACGCATAACGCATAACGCAAACGTACAACGCACAACGCATAACGCATAACGCATAACGCATAACGCATACCGCATAACTCATAACGCATAACGCACAACGCATAACGCATAACGCATAAAGCATAACGCATAACGCATAACTTATAACTCATAACGCATAACGCATAACGCATAACGCATAACTCATAACGCATAACGCATAACGCATAACGGATCACGCATAACGCATAACGAATAACGCATAATGCATAATGCATAACGCATATCGCATAACGCATAACGCATAATGCATAACGCATAAAGCATAACGCATAACGCATAACGCATAACGCAAAATGAATAACGCATAAAGCATAACGCATAACCCATAACCCTTAACGCATAACGCATAACACATAATGCACAACGCTTAACGAATACCGCAAATCGCATAACGCCAAACGCATAACGGATCACGCATGACGCATAAAGCATAACGCATAACGCATAATGCATAACGCATAACGCATAACGCATAACGCATAACGGATAAAGCATAATGCATAACGCATAACGCATAACGCATTACGCATAACTTATAACTCATAACTCATAAGGAGTAACGCATAACGCATAAAGCATAACGCATGACGCATAACGCATAACGCATAACGCATAACGCATAACTCATATCGCATAACGCATAAATCATAACCCATAACGCACAACGCATAACGCATAATGCACAACGCATAACGAATACCGCAAAACGCATAACGCATAACGCATAACGCATACCGCATAACTCATAACGCATAACGCACAACGCATAACGCACACCGTATAACGCATAACGCATAACGCATAACGCATAACGCATAAAGCATAACGCATAACGCATAACGCATAACGGATCACGCATAACGCATAACGCATAACGCATAACGCATAACGCATAACGCATAACGCATAACGCATAACGCATAAAGCATAACGCATTACGCATAACTTATAACTCATAACTCATAAGGAGTAACGCATAACGCATAAAGCATAACGCATAACGCATAACTCATAACGCATAACGCATAACGCATAACGCATAACGGATCACGCATAACGCATAACGAATAACGCATAATGCATAACGCATAACGCATATCGCATAACGCATAACGCATAATGCATAACGCATAAAGCATAACGCATAACGCATAACGCATAACGCATAACGCAAAATGAATAACGCATAAAGCATAACGCATAACCCATAACCCTTAACGCATAACGCATAACACATAATGCACAACGCTTAACGAATACCGCAAATCGCATAACGCCAAACGCATAACGGATCACGCATGACGCATAAAGCATAACGCATAACGCATAATGCATAACGCATAACGCATAACGCATAACGCATAACGCATAACGCATAACGCATAACTCATATCGCATAACGCATAAATCATAACTCATAACGCATAACTCATAATGCACAACGCATAACGAATACCGCAAAACGCATAACGCATAACGCATAACGCATAACGCATAACGCATAACTCATAACGCATAACTTATAACTCATTATTCATAAAATAACGCATAACGCATAACGCATATCGCATAACGCATAACGCATAATGCATAACGCATAAAGCATAACGCATAACGCATAACGCATAACGCATAACTCATAATGCACAACGCATAACGAATACCGCAAAACGCATAACGCATAACGCATAACGCATAACGCATGACGCATAACTCATAACGCATAACTTATAACTCATTACTCATAACGAATAACGCATAACGCATAACGCATATCGCATAACGCATAACGCATAATGCATAACGCATAAAGCATAACGCATAACGCATAACGCATAACGCATAACGCATAACGCATAACGCATAACGCATAACGCATAACGCATAACGCATAACGCATAACGCATAACGCATAACGCATAACGCATAACGCATAACGCATAACGCATAACGCATAACGCATAACGCATAACTTATAACTCATTACTCATAACGAATAACGCATAACGCATAAGGCATAACGCATAACGCATAACGCATAACGCATAAAGCATAACGCATAACGCATAACGCATAACGCATAACGCATAACGCATAACGCATAACTCATATCGCATAACGCATAAATCATAACCCATAACGCACAACGCATAACGCATAATGCACAACGCATAACGAATACCGCAAAACGCATAACGCATAACGCATAACGCATACCGCATAACTCATAACGCATAACGCACAACGCATAACGCACACCGTATAACGCATAACGCATAACGCATAACGCATAACGCATAAAGCATAACGCATAACGCATAACGCATAACGGATCACGCATAACGCATAACGCATAACGCATAACGCATAACGCATAACGCATAACGCATAACGCATAACGCATAAAGCATAACGCATTACGCATAACTTATAACTCATAACTCATAAGGAGTAACGCATAACGCATAAAGCATAACGCATAACGCATAACTCATAACGCATAACGCATAACGCATAACGCATAACGGATCACGCATAACGCATAACGAATAACGCATAATGCATAATGCATAACGCATATCGCATAACGCATAACGCATAACGCATAACGCATAAAGCATAACGCATAACGCATAACGCATAACGCAAAATGAATAACGCATAAAGCATAACGCATAACCCATAACCCTTAACGCATAACGCATAACACATAATGCACAACGCTTAACGAATACCGCAAATCGCATAACGCCAAACGCATAACGGATCACGCATGACGCATAAAGCATAACGCATAACGCATAATGCATAACGCATAACGCATAACGCATAACGCATAACGCATAACGCATAACGCATAACTCATATCGCATAACGCATAAATCATAACCCATAACGCATAACTCATAATGCACAACGCATAACGAATACCGCAAAACGCATAACGCATAACGCATAACGCATAACGCATAACGCATAACTCATAACGCATAACTTATAACTCATTATTCATAAAATAACGCATAACGCATAACGCATATCGCATAACGCATAACGCATAATGCATAACGCATAAAGCATAACGCATAACGCATAACGCATAACGCATAACTCATAATGCACAACGCATAACGAATACCGCAAAACGCATAACGCATAGCGCATAACGCATAACGCATGACGCATAACTCATAACGCATAACTTATAACTCATTACTCATAACGAATAACGCATAACGCATAACGCATATCGCATAACGCATAACGCATAATGCATAACGCATAAAGCATAACGCATAACGCATAACGCATAACGCATAACGCATAACGCATAACGCATAACGCATAACGCATAACGCATAACGCATAACGCATAACGCATAACGCATAACGCATAACGCATAACGCATAACGCATAACGCATAACGCATAACGCATAACGCATAACGCAAACGTATAACGCACAACGCATAACGCATAACGCATAACGCAAAACGCATAACGCATTACGCATAACGCATAACGCATAAGGCATAACGCATAACGCATAAAGCATAACGCATAACGCATAACTTATAACTCATTACTCATAACGAATAACGCATAACGCATAACGGATAACGCATATCGCATAACGCATAACGCATAATGCATAATGCATAACGCATAAAGCATAACGCATAACGTATAACGTATAACGCATACCGCATTACGCATAACTTATAACTCATAACTCATAAGGAGTAACGCATAATGCATAAAGCATAACGCATAACGCATAACGCATAACGCATAACTCATATCGCATAACGCATAAATCATAACCCATAACGCACAACGCATAACGCATAATGCACAACGCATAACGAATACCGCAAAACGCATAACGCATAACGCATAACGCATACCGCATAACTCATAACGCATAACGCACAACGCATAACGCACACCGTATAACGCATAACGCATAACGCATAACGCATAACGCATAACGCATAAAGCATAACGCATAACGCATAACGCATAACGGATCACGCATAACGCATAACGCATAACGCATAACGCATAACGCATAACGCATAACGCATAACGCATAAAGCATAACGCATTACGCATAACTTATAACTCATAACTCATAAGGAGTAACGCATAATGCATAAAGCATAACGCATAACGCATAACGCAAACGTACAACGCACAACGCATAACGCATAACGCATAACGCATAACGCATACCGCATAACTCATAACGCATAACGCACAACGCATAACGCATAACGCATAAAGCATAACGCATAACGCATAACTTATAACTCATAACGCATAACGCATAACGCATAACGCATAACTCATAACGCATAACGCATAACGCATAACGGATCACGCATAACGCATAACGAATAACGCATAATGCATAATGCATAACGCATATCGCATAACGCATAACGCATAATGCATAACGCATAAAGCATAACGCATAACGCATAACGCATAACGCAAAATGAATAACGCATAAAGCATAACGCATAACCCATAACCCTTAACGCATAACGCATAACGCATAATGCACAACGCTTAACGAATACCGCAAATCGCATAACGCCAAACGCATAACGGATCACGCATGACGCATAAAGCATAACGCATAACGCATAATGCATAACGCATAACGCATAACGCATAACGCATAACGCATAACGCATAACGCATAACTCATATCGCATAACGCATAAATCATAACCCATAACGCATAACTCATAATGCACAACGCATAACGAATACCGCAAAACGCATAACGCATAACGCATAACGCATAACGCATAACGCATAACTCATAACGCATAACTTATAACTCATTATTCATAACGAATAACGCATAACGCATAACGCATATCGCATAACGCATAACGCATAATGCATAACGCATAAAGCATAACGCATAACGCATAACGCATAACGCATAACGCATAACTCATAATGCACAACGCATAACGAATTCCGCAAAACGCATAACGCATAACGCATAACGCATAACGCATGACGCATAACTCATAACGCATAACTTATAACTCATTACTCATAACGAATAACGCATAACGCATAACGCATATCGCATAACGCATAACGCATAATGCATAACGCATAAAGCATAACGCATAACGCATAACGCATAACGCATAACGCATAACGCATAACGCATAACGCATAACGCATAACGCATAACGCATAACGCATAACGCATAACGCATAACGCATAACGCATAACTCATAATGCACAACGCATAACGAATACAGCAAAACGCATAACGCATAACGCATAACGCATAACGCATGACGCATAACTCATAACGCATAACTTATAACTCATTACTCATAACGAATAACGCATAACGCATAACGCATATCGCATAACGCATAACGCATAATGCATAACGCATAAAGCATAACGCATAACGCATAACGCATAACGCATAACGCATAACGCATAACGCATAACGCATAACGCATAACGCATAACGCATAACGCATAACGCATAACGCATAACGCATAACGCATAACGCATAAGGCATAACGCATAACGCATAACGCATAACGCATAAAGCATAACGCATAACGCATAACGCATAACGCATAACGCATAACGCATAACGCATAACTCATATCGCATAACGCATAAATCATAACCCATAACGCACAACGCATAACGCATAATGCACAACGCATAACGAATACCGCAAAACGCATAACGCATAACGCATAACGCATACCGCATAACTCATAACGCATAACGCACAACGCATAACGCACACCGTATAACGCATAACGCATAACGCATAACGCATAACGCATAAAGCATAACGCATAACGCATAACGCATAACGGATCACGCATAACGCATAACGCATAACGCATAACGCATAACGCATAACGCATAGAGCATAACGCATTACGCATAACTTATAACTCATAACTCATAAGGAGTAACGCATAACGCATAAAGCATAACGCATAACGCATAACTCATAACGCATAACGCATAACGCATAACGCATAACGGATCACGCATAACGCATAACGAATAACGCATAATGCATAATGCATAACGCATATCGCATAACGCATAACGCATAATGCATAACGCATAAAGCATAACGCATAACGCATACCGCATAACGCAAAATGAATAACGCATAAAGCATAACGCATAACCCATAACCCTTAACGCATAACGCATAACACATAATGCACAACGCTTAACGAATACCGCAAATCGCATAACGCCAAACGCATAACGGATCACGCATGACGCATAAAGCATAACGCATAACGCATAATGCATAACGCATAACGCATAACGCATAACGCATAACGCATAACGCATAACGCATAACGCATAACGCATAACGCATAACTCATATCGCATAACGCATAAATCATAACCCATAACGCATAACTCATAATGCACAACGCATAACGAATACCGCAAAACGCATAACGCATAACGCATAACGCATAACGCATAACGCATAACTCATAACGCATAACTTATAACTCATTATTCATAACGAATAACGCATAACGCATAACGCATATCGCATAACGCATAACGCATAATGCATAACGCATAAAGCATAACGCATAACGCATAACGCATAACGCATAACGCATAACTCATAATGCACAACGCATAACGAATACCGCAAAACGCATAACGCATAACGCATAACGCATAACGCATGACGCATAACTCATAACGCATAACTTATAACTCATTACTCATAACGAATAACGCATAACGCATAACGCATATCGCATAGCGCATAACGCATAATGCATAACGCATAAAGCATAACGCATAACGCATAACGCATAACGCATAACGCATAACGCATAACGCATAACGCATAACGCATAACGCATAACGCATAACGCATAACGCATAACGCATAACGCATAACGCATAACGCATAACGCATAACGCATAACGCATAACGCATAACGCATAACGCATAACGCATAACGCATAACGCATAACGCATAAAGCATAACGCATAACGCATAACGCAAACGTATAACGCACAACGCATAACGCATAACGCATAACGCAAAACGCATAACGCATAACGCATAACGCATAACGTATAACGCACAACGCATAACGCATAACGCATAACGCATAACGCAAAACGCATAACGCATAACGCATAACGCATAACGCATAAGGCATAAGGCATAACGCATAACGCATAAAGCATAACGCATAACGCATAACTTATAACTCATTACTCATAACGCAAAACGCATAACGCATAACGCATAACGCATAACGCATAAGGCATAACGCATAACGCATAAAGCATAACGCATAACGCATAACTTATAACTCATTACTCATAACGAATAACGCATAACGCATAACGCATAACGGATAACGCATATCGCATAACGCATAACGCATAAAGCATAACGCATAACGCATAACTTATAACTCATTACTCATAACGAATAACGCATAACGCATAACTTATAACTCATTACTCATAACGCATAACGCATAACGCATAACGCATAAAGCATAACGCATAACGCATAACGCATAACGGATAAAGCATAATGCATAACGCATAACGCATAACGCATTACGCATAACTTATAACTCATAACTCATAAGGAGTAACGCATAACGCATAAATCATAACGCATGACGCATAACGCATAAAGCATAACGCATAACGCATAACGCATAACGCATAACGCATAACGCATAACGCATAACGCATAACGCATAACGCATACCGTATAACGCATAACGCATAACGCATAACGCATAACGCATAACGCATAACGCATAACGCATAACGCATAACGCATAAAGCATAACGCATAACGCATAACTTATAACTCATTACTCATAACGAATAACGCATAACGCATAAGGCATAACGCATAACGCATAACGCATAACGCATAACGCATAACGCATAACGCGTAAAGCATAACGCATAACGCATAACGCAAACGTATAACGCACAACGCATAACGCATAACGCATAACGCAAAACGCATAACGCATAACGCATAACGCATAACGCATAACGCATAAGGCATAACGCATAACGCATAAAGCATAACGCATAACGCATAACTTATAACTCATTACTCATAACGAATAACGCATAACGCATAACGCATAACGGATAACGCATATCGCATAACGCATAACGCATAATGCATAACGCATAAAGCATAACGCATAACGTATAACGTATAACGCATACCGCATTACGCATAACTTATAACTCATAACTCATAAGGAGTAACGCATAATGCATAAAGCATAACGCATAACGCATAACGCATAACGCATAAAGCATAACGCATAACGCATAACTTATAACTCATTACTCATAACGAATAACGCATAACGCATAACTTATAACTCATTACTCATAACGCATAACGCATAACGCATAACGCATAAAGCATAACGCATAACGCATAACGGATAAAGCATAATGCATAACGCATAACGCATAACGCATTACGCATTACGCATAACTTATAACTCATAACTCATAAGGAGTAACGCATAACGCATAAATCATAACGCATGACGCATAACGCATAAAGCATAACGCATAACGCATAACGCATAACGCATAACGCATAACGCATAACGCATAACGCATAACGCATACCGTATAACGCATAACGCATAACGCATAACGCATAACGCATAACGCATAACGCATAACGCATAACGCATAACGCATAAAGCATAACGCATAACGCATAACTTATAACTCATTACTCATAACGAATAACGCATAACGCATAAGGCATAACGCATAACGCATAACGCATAACGCATAACGCATAACGCATAACGCGTAAAGCATAACGCATAACGCATAACGCAAACGTATAACGCACAACGCATAACGCATAACGCATAACGCAAAACGCATAACGCATAACGCATAACGCATAACGCATAACGCATAAGGCATAACGCATAACGCATAAAGCATAACGCATAACGCATAACTTATAACTCATTACTCATAACGAGTAACGCATAACGCATAACGCATAACGGATAACGCATATCGCATAACGCATAACGCATAATGCATAACGCATAAAGCATAACGCATAACGTATAACGTATAACGCATACCGCATTACGCATAACTTATAACTCATAACTCATAAGGAGTAACGCATAATGCATAAAGCATAACGCATAACGCATAACGCATAACGCATAACGCATAACGCATAACGCATACCGTATAACGCATAACGCATAACGCATAACGCATAACGCATAACGCATAACGCATAACGCATAACGCATAAAGCATAACGCATAACTTATAACTCATTACTCATAACGAATAACGCATAACGCATAAGGCATAACGCATAACGCATAACGCATAACGCATAAAGCATAACGCATAACTTATAACTCATTACTCATAACGAATAACGCATAACGCATAACGCATAACGGATAACGCATATCGCATGACGCATAACGCATAATGCATAACGCATAAAGCATAACGCATAACGTATAACGTATAACGCATACCGCATTACGCATAACTTATAACTAATTACTCATAACGAATAACGCATAACGCATAACTTATAACTCATTACTCATAACGCATAACGCATAAAGCATAACGCATAACGCATAACGCAAACGTATAACGCACAACGCATAACGCATAACGCATAACGCAGAACGCATAACGCATAACGCATAACGCATAACGCATAACGCATAAGGCATAACGCATAACGCATAAAGCATAACGCATAACGCATAACTTATAACTCATTACTCATAACGAATAACGCATAACGCATAACGGATAACGCATATCGCATAACGCATAACGCATAATGCATAACGCATAAAGCATAACTCATAACGTATAACGTATAACGCATACCGCATTACGCATAACTTATAACTCATAACTCATAAGGAGTCACGCATAATGCATAAAGCATAACGCATAACGCATAACGCATAACGCATAAAGCATAACGCATAACGCATAACTTATAACTCATTACTCATAACGAATAACGCATAACGCATAACTTATAACTCATTACTCATAACGCATAACGCATAACGCATAACGCATAAAGCATAACGCATAACGCATAACGGATAAAGCATAATGCATAACGCATAACACATAACGCATTACGCATAACTTATAACTCATAACTCATAAGGAGTAACGCATAACGCATAAAGCATAACGCATGACGCATAACGCATAAAGCATAACGCATAACGCATAACTCATTACTCATAACGAATAACGCATAACGCATAAGGCATAACGCATAACGCATAACTTATAACTCATTACTCATAACGCATAACGCATAACGCATAACGCATAAAGCATAACGCATAACGCATAACGGATAAAGCATAATGCATAACGCATAACGCATAACGCATTACGCATAACTTATAACTCATAACTCATAAGGAGTAACGCATAACGCATAAAGCATAACGCATGACGCATAACGCATAAAGCATAACGCATAACGCATAACGCATAACGCATAACGCATAACGCATAACGCATAACGCATAACGCATAACGCATAACGCATAACGCATACCGTATAACGCATAACGCATAACGCATAACGCATAACGCATAACGCATAACGCATAACGCATAAAGCATAACGCATAACGCATAACTTATAACTCATTACTCATAACGAATAACGCATAACGCATAAGGCATAACGCATAACGCATAACGCATAACGCATAACGCATAAAGCATAACGCATAACGCATAACGCATAACGCATAACGCATAACGCATAACTCATATCGCATAACGCATAAATCATAACCCATAACGCACAACGCATAACGCATAATGCACAACGCATAACGAATACCGCAAAACGCATAACGCATAACTCATAACGCATACCGCATAACTCATAACGCATAACGCACAACGCATAACGCACACCGTATAACGCATAACGCATAACGCATAACGCATAACGCATAAAGCATAACGCATAACGCATAACGCATAACGGATCACGCATAACGCATAACGCATAACGCATAACGGATAACGCATATCGCATAACGCATAACGCATAATGCATAACGCATAAAGCATAACGCATAACGCATAACCCCTAACGCATAACGCATAACGTATAACTCATAACGCATAACGCATAACGCATAACGCCTAACGCATAACGCATAACCCCTAACGCATAACGCATAACGCATAACGCATAACGCATAACGTGTAACTAATAACGCATAACGCATAAAGCATAACGTATAACGCAAAACGCATATCGCATAACGCATACCGCATAACGTATAACGCATAACGCATACCGTATAACGCATAACGCATAACGCAAACGTATAACGCACAACGCATAACGCATAACGAACAACGGATAACGCATAACGCATAACGCATAACGCATAACGAATACCGCAAAACGTATATCGCCTAACACATAACGGATCACGCATAACGCATAACGCATAACGTATAACGCATTACGCATAACGCATAACACATAACGCATAACGCATAATGCACAACGCATTACGAATACAGCAAAACGCATAACGCTTAACGCATAACGGATCACGCATAACGCAAACGCATAATGCATAACGCATAACGCATAACGCATAATGCATAACGCATAAAGCGTAACGCATAACGCATAACGCATAAAGCGTAACACATAACGCATAACGCATAATGCACAACGCATAACGAATACAGCAAAACGCATAACGCTTAACGCATAACGCATAACGCATAACGCATAACGCATAACGCATAGCGCATAACGCATAACGCATAACGCATAACGCATAACGCATAAATCATAACGCCTAACGCATAACGCATAACGCATAACGCATAACGCATAACGCATAACGTATAACGCATACCGCATTACGCATAAAGCATACCGTATAACGCATAACGCATAACGCATAACGCATAACGCATAACGCATAACGCATAACGCATAACGCATAACGCATAAAGCATAACGCATAACGCATAACGCATTACGCATAACTTATAACTCATAACTCATAAGGAGTAACGCATAACGCATAAAGCATAACGCATAACGCATAACGCATAACGCATAACGTATAACTCATAACGCATAACGCATAACGCATAACGCCTAACGCATAACGCATAACGCATAACCCCTAACGCATAACGCATAACGCATAACGCATAACGCATAACGCATAACGCATAACGCATAATGCATAACGCATAGCGCATAACGCATAACGCATAACGCATAACGCATAACGCATAACGCATAACGCATAACGCATAACGCATAACGCATAACGCATAACGTATAACGTATAACGCATACCGCATTACGCATAACTTATAACTCATAACTCATAAGGAGTAACGCATAACGCATAACGTTTAACGCATAACGCATAACGCATAAGGCATAAAGCATAACGCATAACGCATAACTTATAACTCATTACTCATAACGAATAACGCATAACGCATAACGCATAACGGATAACGCATATCGCATAACGCATAACGCATAATGCATAACGCATAAAGCATAACGCATAACGCATAACGCATAAACCCTAACGCATAACGCATAACGTATAACTCATAACGCATAACGCATAACGCATAACGCATAACTCATAACGCCTAACGCATAACGCATAACGCATAACCCCTAACGCATAACGCATAACGCATAACGCATAACGTGTAACTAATAACGCACAACGCATAACGCATAACGAACAACGGATAACGCATAACGCATAACGCATAACGCATAACGAATACCGCAAAACGTATATCGCCTAACACATAACGGATCACGCATAACGCATAACGCATAACGTATAACGCATAACGCATAACGCATAACACATAACGCATAACGCATAATGCACAACGCATTACGAATACAGCAAAACGCATAACGCTTAACGCATAACGGATCACGCATAACGCATAACGCATAATGCATAACGCATAACGCATAACGCATAATGCATAACGCATAAAGCGTAACGCATAACGCATAACGCATAGCGCATAACGCATAACGCATAACGCATAACACATAACGCATAACGCATAACGCATAACGCATAACGCATAACGCATAACGCATAACGCATAACGCATAACGCATAACGCATAACGTATAACGTATAACGCATACCGCATTACGCATAACTTATAACTCATAACTCATAAGGAGTAACGCATAACGCATAAAGCATAACGCATAACGCATAACGCATAACTCATATCGCATAACGCATAAATCATAACCCATAACGCACAACGCATAACTCATAATGCACAACGCATAACGAATACCGCAAAACGCATAACGCATAACGCATAACGCATAACGCATAACTCATAACGCATAACTTATAACTCATTACTCATAACGAATAACGCATAACGCATAACGCATATCGCATAACGCATAACGCATAATGCATAACGCATAAAGCATAACGCATAACGCATAACGCATAACGCACAACGCATAACTCATAATGCACAACGCATAACGAATACCGCAAAACGCATAACGCATAACGCATAACGCATAACGCATAACTCATAACGCATAACTTATAACTCATTACTCATAACGAATAACGCATAACGCATAACGCATATCGCATAACGCATAACGCATAATGCATAACGCATAAAGCATAACGCATAACGCATAACGCATAACGCATAACGCATAACTCATAATGCACAACGCATAACGAATACCGCAAAACGCATAACGCATAACGCATAACGCATAACGCATAACTCATAACGCATAACTTATAACTCATTATTCATAACGAATAACGCATAACGCATAACGCATATCGCATAACGCATAACGCATAATGCATAACGCATAAAGCATAACGCATAACTCATAAGGCATAACGCATTACGCATAACTTATAACTCATAACTCATAACGAATAACGCATAACGCAAAATGCATAACGCAAGTCGGAACACACATAACGCATAACGCATAAAGCATAAATCATAACGCATAACGCATAACGTTAACGCATAACCCATAACGCATAAGGCTTGATGCATGACGCATATCGCATATCGCATAAGGCTTGATGCATGACGCATATCGCATAACGCATAACGCATAATACATAACGTATAACGCATTATGCATAACGCATAATGCATAACTCATAAGGCATAACGCATTACGCATAACTTATAACTCATAACTCATAACGAATAACGCATAACGCAAAATGAATAACGCATAAAGCATAACGCATAACCCATAACCCTTAACGCATAACACATAATGCACAACGCTTAACGAATACCGCAAATCGCATAACGCGTAACGCATAACGGATCACGCATGACGCATAAAGCATAACGCATAACGCATAATGCATAACGCATAACGCATAACGCATAACGCATAACGCATAACTCATATCGCATAACGCATAAATCATAACCCATAATGCACAACGCATAACTCATAATGCACAACGCATAACGAATACCGCAAAACGCATAACGCATAACGCATAACGCATAACGCATAACTCATAACGCATAACTTATAACTCACTACTCATAACGAATAACGCATAACGCATAACGCATATCGCATAACGCATAAAGCATAATGCATAACGCATAAAGCATAACGCATAACGCATAACGCATAACGCATAACGCTTAACTCATAATGCACAACGCATAACGAATACCGCAAAACGCATAACGCATAACGCATAACGCATAGCGCATAACGCATAACGCATAACTCATAACGCATAACTTATAACTCATTACTCATAACGAATAACGCATAACGCATAACGCATATCGCATAACGCATAACGCATAATGCATAACGCATAAAGCATAACGCATAACGCATAACGTGTAACTAATAACGCATAACGCATAAAGCATAACGTATAACGCATAACGCATATCGCATAACGCATAACGCATAACGTATAACGCATAACGCATACCGTATAACGCATAACGCATAACGCAAACGTATAACGCACAACGCATAACGCATAACGAACAACGGAAAACGCATAACGCATAACCCCTAACGCATATCGCATAACGTATAACTCATAACGCATAACGCATAACGCATAACGCATAACGCATAACGCATAACGCATAACCCCTAACGCATAACGCATAACGCATAACGCATAACGCATAACGTGTAACTAATAACGCATAACGCATAAAGCATAACGTATAACGCATAACGCATATCGCATAACGCATAACGCATAACGTATAACGCATAACGCATACCGTATAACGCATAACGCATAACGCAAACGTATAACGCACAACGCATAACGCATAACGAACAACGGATAACGCATAACGCATAACGCATAACGCATAACGAATACCGCAAAACGTATATCGCCTAACACATAACGGATCACGCATAACGCATAATGCATAACGCATAACGCATAACGCATAACGCATAACGCATATCGCATAACGCATAACACATAATGCATAACGCATAAAGCATAACGCATAACGCATAACGCATAACGCAAAATGAATAACGCATAAAGCATAACGCATAACCCATAACCCTTAACGCATAACGCATAACACATAATGCACAACGCTTAACGAATACCGCAAATCGCATAACGCCTAACGCATAACGGATCACGCATGAAGCATAAAGCATAACGCATAACGCATAATGCATAACGCATAACGCATAACGCATAACGCATAACGCATAACGCATAACTCATATCGCATAACGCATAAATCATAACCCATAACGCACAACGCATAACTCATAATGCACAACGCATAACGAATACCGCAAAACGCATAACGCATAACGCATAACGCATAACGCATAACTCATAACGCATAACTTATAACTCATTACTCATAACGAATAACGCATAACGCATAACGCATATCGCATAACGCATAACGCATAATGCATAACGCATAAAGCATAACGCATAACGCATAACGCATAACGCATAACGCATAACTCATAATGCACAACGCATAACGAATACCGCAAAACGCATAACGCATAACGCATAACGCATAACGCATAACTCATAACGCATAACTTATAACTCATTACTCATAACGAACAACGCATAACGCATAACGCATATCGCATAACGCATAACGCATAATGCATAACGCATAAAGCATAACGCATAACGCATAACGCATAACGCATAACGCATAACTCATAATGCACATCGCATAACGAACACCGCAAAACGCATAACGCATAACGCATAACGCATAACTCATAACGCATAACTTATAACTCATTACTCATAACGAATAACGCATAATGCATAACGCATAAAGCATAACGCATAACGCATAACGCATAACGCATAACGCATAACGCATAACGCATAACGCATAACGCATAACGCATAACGCATAACGCATAACGCATAACGCATAACGCATAACGCATAACGCATAACGCATAACGCATAACGCATAACGCATAACGCATAACGCATAACGCATAAAGCATAACGCAAACGTATAACGCACAACGCATAACGCATAACGCAAAACGCATAACGCATAACGCATAACGCATAACGCATAACGCATAACGCATAAGGCATAACGTGTAACTAATAACGCATAACGCATAAAGCATAACGTATAACGCATAACGCATATCGCATAACGCATAACGCATAACGTATAACGCATAACGCATACCGTATAACGCATAACGCAAACGTATAACGCACAACGCATAACGCATAACGAACAACGGATAACGCATAACGCATAACGCATAACGCATAACGCATAACGAATACCGCAAAACGTATATCGCCTAACACATAACGGATCACGCATAACGCATAACGCATAACGTATAACGCATAACGCATAACACATAACGCATAACGCATAATGCACAACGCATTACGAATACAGCAAAACGCATAACGCTTAACGCATAACGGATCACGCATAACGCATAACGCATAATGCATAACGCATAACGCATAACGCATAATGCATAACGCATAAAGCGTAACGCATAACGCATAACGCATAAAGCGTAACACATAACGCATAACGCATAATGCACAACGCATAACGAATACAGCAAAACGCATAACGCTTAACGCATAACGCATAACGCATAACGCATAATGCATAACGCATAGCGCATAACGCATAACGCATAACGCATAACGCATAACGCATAACGCATAACGCATAACGCATAACGCATAACGCATACCGCATAACGTATAACGTATACCGCATTACGCATAAAGCATAATGCATAACGCATAACGCATAACGCATTACGCATAACTTATAACTCATAACTCATAAGGAGTAACGCATAACGCATAAAGCATAACGCATAACGCATAACGCATAAATCATAACGCATAACGCATAACGCATAACGCATAACGCATAACGCATAACGCATAACGCATAACGCATAACACATAACGCATAACGCATAACGCATAACGCATAACGCATAACGCATAACGCATAACGCATAACGCATAACGCATAACGCATACCGTATAACGCATAACGCATAACGCATAACGCATAACGCATAACGCATAACGCATAACGCATAACGCATAACGCATAACGCATAACGCATAACGCATAACGCATAACGCATAACGCATAACGCATAACGCATAACGCATACCGCATAACGCATAACGCATAACGCATAACGCATAACGCATAAAGCATAACGCATAACGCATAACTTATAACTCATTACTCATAACGAATAACGCATAACGCATAAGGCATAACGCATAACTCATAACGCATAACGCATAAAGCATAACGCATATCGCATAACGCATAACGCATAACGCATAACGCATAACGCATAACGCATAACGCATAATGCATAACGCATAACGCATAACACATAAAGCATAACGCATAACGCATAACGCATAACGCATTACGCATAACTTATAACTCATAACTCATAAGGAGTAACGCATAACGCATAAAGCATAACGCATAACGCATAACGCATAACGCATAACGCGTAACGCATAACGCATAACGCATAACGCATAACGCGTAACGCATAACGCATAACGCATAACGCATAACTCATAACGCATAACTTATAACTCATTACTCATAACGAATAACGCATAACGCATAACGCATATCGCATAACGCATAACGCATAATGCATAACGCATAAAGCATAACGCATAACGCATTACGCATAACTTATAACTCATAACTCATAACGAATAACGCATAACGCAAAATGCATAACGCATGTCGGAACACACATAACGCATAACGCATAAAGCATAAATCATAACGCATAACGCATAACGTTAACGCATAACCCATAACGCATAAGGCTTGATGCATGACGCATATCGCATATCGCATAAGGCTTGATGCATGACGCATATCGCATAACGCATAACGCATAATACATAACGTATAACGCATTATGCATAACGCATAATGCATAACTCATAAGGCATAACGCATTACGCATAACTTATAACTCATAACTCATAACGAATAACGCATAACGCAAAATGAATAACGCATAAAGCATAACGCATAACCCATAACCCTTAACGCATAACACATAATGCACAACGCTTAACGAATACCGCAAATCGCATAACGCGTAACGCATAACGGATCACGCATGACGCATAAAGCATAACGCATAACGCATAATGCATAACGCATAACGCATAACGCATAACGCATAACGCATAACTCATATCGCATAACGCATAAATCATAACCCATAATGCACAACGCATAACTCATAATGCACAACGCATAACGAATACCGCAAAACGCATAACGCATAACGCATAACGCATAACTCATAACGCATAACTTATAACTCACTACTCATAACGAATAACGCATAACGCATAACGCATATCGCATAACGCATAAAGCATAATGCATAACGCATAAAGCATAACGCATAACGCATAACGCATAACGCATAACGCTTAACTCATAATGCACAACGCATAACGAATACCGCAAAACGCATAACGCATAACGCATAACGCATAGCGCATAACGCATAACGCATAACTCATAACGCATAACTTATAACTCATTACTCATAACGAATAACGCATAACGCATAACGCATATCGCATAACGCATAACGCATAATGCATAACGCATAAAGCATAACGCATAACGCATAACGTGTAACTAATAACGCATAACGCATAAAGCATAACGTATAACGCATAACGCATATCGCATAACGCATAACGCATAACGTATAACGCATAACGCATACCGTATAACGCATAACGCATAACGCAAACGTATAACGCACAACGCATAACGCATAACGAACAACGGAAAACGCATAACGCATAACCCCTAACGCATATCGCATAACGTATAACTCATAACGCATAACGCATAACGCATAACGCATAACGCATAACGCATAACGCATAACCCCTAACGCATAACGCATAACGCATAACGCATAACGCATAACGTGTAACTAATAACGCATAACGCATAAAGCATAACGTATAACGCATAACGCATATCGCATAACGCATAACGCATAACGTATAACGCATAACGCATACCGTATAACGCATAACGCATAACGCAAACGTATAACGCACAACGCATAACGCATAACGAACAACGGATAACGCATAACGCATAACGCATAACGCATAACGAATACCGCAAAACGTATATCGCCTAACACATAACGGATCACGCATAACGCATAATGCATAACGCATAACGCATAACGCATAACGCATAACGCATATCGCATAACGCATAACACATAATGCATAACGCATAAAGCATAACGCATAACGCATAACGCATAACGCAAAATGAATAACGCATAAAGCATAACGCATAACCCATAACCCTTAACGCATAACGCATAACACATAATGCACAACGCTTAACGAATACCGCAAATCGCATAACGCCTAACGCATAACGGATCACGCATGAAGCATAAAGCATAACGCATAACGCATAATGCATAACGCATAACGCATAACGCATAACGCATAACGCATAACGCATAACGCATAACTCATATCGCATAACGCATAAATCATAACCCATAACGCACAACGCATAACTCATAATGCACAACGCATAACGAATACCGCAAAACGCATAACGCATAACGCATAACGCATAACGCATAACTCATAACGCATAACTTATAACTCATTACTCATAACGAATAACGCATAACGCATAACGCATATCGCATAACGCATAACGCATAATGCATAACGCATAAAGCATAACGCATAACGCATAACGCATAACGCATAACGCATAACTCATAATGCACAACGCATAACGAATACCGCAAAACGCATAACGCATAACGCATAACGCATAACGCATAACTCATAACGCATAACTTATAACTCATTACTCATAACGAATAACGCATAACGCATAACGCATATCGCATAACGCATAACGCATAATGCATAACGCATAAAGCATAACGCATAACGCATAACGCATAACGCATAACGCATAACTCATAATGCACATCGCATAACGAACACCGCAAAACGCATAACGCATAACGCATAACGCATAACTCATAACGCATAACTTATAACTCATTACTCATAACGAATAACGCATAATGCATAACGCATAAAGCATAACGCATAACGCATAACGCATAACGCATAACGCATAACGCATAACGCATAACGCATAACGCATAACGCATAACGCATAACGCATAACGCATAACGCATAACGCATAACGCATAACGCATAACGCATAACGCATAACGCATAACGCATAACGCATAACGCATAACGCATAACGCATAAAGCATAACGCAAACGTATAACGCACAACGCATAACGCATAACGCAAAACGCATAACGCATAACGCATAACGCATAACGCATAACGCATAACGCATAAGGCATAACGCATAACGCATAAAGCATAACGCATAACGCATAACGCATAACTCATAACGCATAACTTATAACTCATTACTCATAACGAATAACGCATAATGCATAACGCATAAAGCATAACGCATAACGCATAACGCATAACGCATAACGCATAACGCATAACGCATAACGCATAACGCATAACGCATAACGCATAACGCATAACGCATAAAGCATAACGCATAACGCATAACCCCTAACGCATAACGCATAACGTATAACTCATAACGCATAACGCATAACGCATAACGCCTAACGCATAACGCATAACCCCTAACGCATAACGCATAATGCATAACGCATAACGCATAACGTGTAACTAATAACGCATAACGCATAAAGCATAACGTATAACGCATAACGCATATCGCATAACGCATAACGCATAACGTATAACGCATAACGCATACCGTATAACGCATAACGCAAACGTATAACGCACAACGCATAACGCATAACGAACAACGGATAACGCATAACGCATAACGCATAACGCATAACGCATAACGAATACCGCAAAACGTATATCGCCTAACACATAACGGATCACGCATAACGCATAACGCATAACGTATAACGCATAACGCATAACACATAACGCATAACGCATAATGCACAACGCATTACGAATACAGCAAAACGCATAACGCTTAACGCATAACGGATCACGCATAACGCATAACGCATAATGCATAACGCATAACGCATAACGCATAATGCATAACGCATAAAGCGTAACGCATAACGCATAACGCATAAAGCGTAACACATAACGCATAACGCATAATGCACAACGCATAACGAATACAGCAAAACGCATAACGCTTAACGCATAACGCATAACGCATAACGCATAATGCATAACGCATAGCGCATAACGCATAACGCATAACGCATAACGCATAACGCATAACGCATAACGCATAACGCATAACGCATAACGCATACCGCATAACGTATAACGTATACCGCATTACGCATAAAGCATAATGCATAACGCATAACGCATAACGCATTACGCATAACTTATAACTCATAACTCATAAGGAGTAACGCATAACGCATAAAGCATAACGCATAACGCATAACGCATAAATCATAACGCATAACGCATAACGCATAACGCATAACGCATAACGCATAACGCATAACGCATAACGCATAACACATAACGCATAACGCATAACGCATAACGCATAACGCATAACGCATAACGCATAACGCATAACGCATAACGCATAACGCATACCGTATAACGCATAACGCATAACGCATAACGCATAACGCATAACGCATAACGCATAACGCATAACGCATAACGCATAACGCATAACGCATAACGCATAACGCATAACGCATAACGCATAACGCATAACGCATAACGCATAACGCATAACGCATACCGCATAACGCATAACGCATAACGCATAACGCATAACGCATAAAGCATAACGCATAACGCATAACTTATAACTCATTACTCATAACGAATAACGCATAACGCATAAGGCATAACGCATAACTCATAACGCATAACGCATAAAGCATAACGCATATCGCATAACGCATAACGCATAACGCATAACGCATAACGCATAACGCATAACGCATAATGCATAACGCATAACGCATAACACATAAAGCATAACGCATAACGCATAACGCATAACGCATTACGCATAACTTATAACTCATAACTCATAAGGAGTAACGCATAACGCATAAAGCATAACGCATAACGCATAACGCATAACGCATAACGCGTAACGCATAACGCATAACGCATAACGCGTAACGCATAACGCATAACGCATAACGCATAACTCATAACGCATAACTTATAACTCATTACTCATAACGAATAACGCATAACGCATAACGCATATCGCATAACGCATAACGCATAATGCATAACGCATAAAGCATAACGCATAACGCATAACGCATAACGCATAACGCATAACGCATAACGCATAACGCATAACGCATAACGCATAACGCATAACGCATAACGCATAACGCATAACGCATAACGCATAACGCATAACGCATAAAGCATAACGCATAACGCATAACGCAAACGTATAACGCACAACGCATAACGCATAACGCATAACGCATAACGCATAACGCATAACGCATAACGCATAACGCATAACGCATAACGCATAACGCATAAAGCATAACGTATAACGCATAACGCATATCGCATAACGCATAACGCATAACGTATAACGCATAACGCATACCGTATAACGCATAACGCATAACGCAAACGTATAACGCACAACGCATAACGCATAACGAACAACGGATAACGCATAACGCATAACGCATAACGCATAACGCATAACGAATACCGCAAAACGTATATCGCCTAACACATAACGGATCACGCATAACGCATAACGCATAACGTATAACGCATAACGCATAACGCATAACACATAACGCATAACGCATAATGCACAACGCATTACGAATACAGCAAAACGCATAACGCTTAACGCATAACGGATCACGCATAACGCATAACGCATAATGCATAACGCATAACGCATAACGCATAAAGCATAACGCATAAAGCGTAACGCATAACGCATAACGCATAAAGCGTAACGCATAACGCTTAACGCATAACGCATAACGCATAACGCATAACGCATAACGCATAAGGCATAACGCATAAGGCATAACGCATAACGCATAAAGCATAACGCATAACGCATAACGCATAACGCATAACGCATAACTTATAACTCATTACTCATAACGAATAACGAATAACGCATAACGCATATCGCATAACGCATATCGCATAACGCATAACGCATAATGCATAACGCATAAAGCATAACGCATAACGCATAACGCATAACGCATAACGCATAACGCATAACGCATAACGCATAACGCATAACGCATAACGCATAACGCATAACGCATAACGCATAACGCATAACGCATAACGCATAACGCATAACGCATAAAGCATAACGCATAACGCATAACGCAAACGTATAACGCACAACGCATAACGCATAACGCATTACGCAAAACGCATAACGCATAACGCATAACGCATAACGCATAACGCATTACGCATAACTTATAACTCATAACTCATAAGGAGTAACGCATAACGCATAAAGCATAACGCATAACGCATAACGCATAACGCATAACGCGTAACGCATAACGCATAACGCATAACGCGTAACGCATAACGCATAACGCATAACGCATAACTCATATCGCATAACTTATAACTCATTACTCATAACGAATAACGCATAACGCATAACGCATATCGCATAACGCATAACGCATAATGCATAACGCATAAAGCATAACGCAAACGTATAACGCACAACGCATAACGCATAACGCATAACGCATAACGCATAACGCATAACGCATAACGCATAACGCATAACGCATAACGCATAACGCATAACGCATAACGCATAAAGCATAACGTATAACGCATAACGCATATCGCATAACGCATAACGCATAACGTATAACGCATAACGCATACCGTATAACGCATAACGCATAACGCAAACGTATAACGCACAACGCATAACGCATAACGAACAACGGATAACGCATAACGCATAACGCATAACGCATAACGCATAACGAATACCGCAAAACGTATATCGCCTAACACATAACGGATCACGCATAACGCATAACGCATAACGTATAACGCATAACGCATAACGCATAACACATAACGCATAACGCATAATGCACAACGCATTACGAATACAGCAAAACGCATAACGCTTAACGCATAACGGATCACGCATAACGCATAACGCATAATGCATAACGCATAACGCATAACGCATAATGCATAACGCATAAAGCGTAACGCATAACGCATAACGCATAAAGCGTAACACATAACGCATAGCGCATAACGCATAACGCATAACGCATAACGCATAACGCTTAACGCATAACGCATAACGCATAACGCATAACGTATAACGCATACCGCATTACGCATAAAGCATAATGCATAACGCATAACGCATAACGCATTACGCATAACTTATAACTCATAACTCATAAGGAGTAACGCATAACGCATAAAGCATAACGCATAACGCATAACGCATAAATCATAACGCATAACGCATAACGCATGACGCATAACGCATAACGCATAACGCATAACGCATAACGCATAACGCATAACGCATAACGCATAACGCATAACGCATAACGCATAACGCATACCGTATAACGCATAACGCATAACGCATAACGCATAACGCATAACGCATAACGCATAACGCATAACGCATAAAGCATAACGCATAAAGCATAACTTATAACTCACTACTCATAACGAATAACGCATAACGCATAAGGCATAACGCATAAGGCATAACGCATAACGCATAAAGCATAACGCATAACGCATAACGCATAACGCATAACGCATAACGCATAACGCATAACGCATAACGCATAACGCATAACGCATAACGCATAAAGCATAACGCATAACGCATAACGCATTACGCATAACTAATAACTCATAACTCATAAGGAGTAACGCATAACGCATAAAGCATAACGCATAACGCATAACGCATAACGCATAACGCGTAACGCATAACGCATAACGCATAACGCATAACGCATAACGCATAACGCATAACGAATAACGCATAAAGCATAACGCATAACGCATAACGCATAAAGCATAACGCATAACGCATAACGCATAACGCATTACGCATAACGCATAACTTGTAACTCATTACTCATAACGAATAACGCATAACGCATAACGCATAACGCATAACGCATAACGCATAACGCATAACGCATAAAGCATAACGCATAACGCATAACGGATAAAGCATAATGTATAACGCATAACGCATAACGCATTACGCATAACTTATAACTCATAACTCATAACGAATAACGCATAACGCAAAATGCATAACGCATAACGCATAACGCATAAAGCATAACGCATAACGCATAACGGATAAAGCATAATGCATAACGCCTAACGCATAACGCATTACGCATAACTTATAACTCATAACTCATAACGAATAACGCATAACGCAAAATGCATAACGCATGTCGGATCACGCAAAACGCATAACGCATAAAGCATAAATCATAACGCATAACGAATACCGCAAAACGTATATCGCCTAACACATAACGCATCACGCATAACGCATAACGCATAACGCATAACGCATAACGCATAACGCATAACGCATAACGCATAACGCATAACGCATAAAGCGTAACGCATAACGCATAACGCATAAAGCGTAACACATAACGCATAACGCATAATGCACAACGCATAACGAATACAGCAAAACGCATAACGCTTAACGCATAACGCATAACGCATAACGCATAATGCATAACGCATAGCGCATAACGCATAACGCATAACGCATAACGCATAACGCATAACGCATAACGCATAACGCATAACGCATAACGTATAACGCATACCGCATTACGCATAAAGCATAATGCATAACGCATAACGCATAACGCATTACGCATAACTTATAACTCATAACTCATAAGGAGTAACGCATAACGCATAAAGCATAACGCATAACGCATAACGCATAAATCATAACGCATAACGCATAACGCATAACGCATAACGCATAACGCATAACGCATAACGCATAACGCATAACGCATAACGCATAACGCATAACGCATAACGCATAACGCATAACGCATACCGTATAACGCATAAAGCATAACGCATAACGCATAACGCATAACGCATTACGCATAACGCATAACTTGTAACTCATTACTCATAACGAATAACGCATAACGCATAACGCATAACGCATAACGCATAACGCATAACGCATAACGCATAACGCATAACGCATAACGCATAAAGCATAACGCATAACGCATAACGCATAACGCATAACGCATAACGCATAACGCATAACGCATAAAGCATAACGCATAACGCATAACTTATAACTCATTACTCATAACGAATAACGCATAACGCATAACGCATAACGCATAATGCATAACGCATAACGCATAACGCATAACGCATAACGCATAACGCATAACGCATAACGCATAACGCATAACGCATAACGCATAACGCATAACGCATAACGCATAACGCATAACGCATAACGCATAAAGCATAACGCATAACGCATAACGCATTACGCATAACTTATAACTCATAACTCATAAGGAGTAACGCATAACGCATAAAGCATAACGCATAACGCATAACGCATAACGCATAACGCGTAACGCATAACGCATAACGCATAACGCATAACGCATAACGCATAACGCATAACGCATAACGCATAACTCATAACGCATAACTTATAACTCATTACTCATAACGAATAACGCATAACGCATAACGCATATCGCATAACGCATAACGCATAATGCATAACGCATAAAGCATAACGCATAACGCATAACGCATAACGCATAACGCATAACGCATAACGCATAACGCATAACGCATAACGCATAACGCATAACGCATAACGCATAACGCGTAACGCATAACGCATAACGCATAACGCATAACGCATAACGCATAAAGCATAACGCATAACGCATAACGCAAACGTATAACGCACAACGCATAACGCATAACGCATAACGCAAAACGCATAACGCATAACGCATAACGCATAACGCATAAGGCATAACGCATAACGCATAAAGCATAACGCATAACGCATAACTTATAACTCATTACTCATAACGAATAACGCATAACGCATAACGCATAACGGATAACGCATATCGCATAACGCATAACGCATAATGCATAACGCATAAAGCATAACGCATAACGCATAACGCATAACCCCTAACGCATAACGCATAACGTATAACTCATAACGCATAACGCATAACGCATAACGCCTAACGCATAACGCATAACCCCTAACGCATAACGTATAACGCATAACGCATACCGTATAACGCATAACGCATAACGCAAACGTATAACGCACAACGCATAACGCATAACGAACAACGGATAACGCATAACGCATAACGCATAACGCATAACGCATAACGAATACCGCAAAACGTATATCGCCTAACACATAACGGATCACGCATAACGCATAACGCATAACGTATAACGCATAACGCATAACGCATAACACATAACGCATAACGCATAATGCACAACGCATTACGAATACAGCAAAACGCATAACGCTTAACGCATAACGGATCACGCATAACGCATAACGCATAATGCATAACGCATAACGCATAACGCATAATGCATAACGCATAAAGCGTAACGCATAACGCATAACGCATAAAGCGTAACACATAACGCATAACGCATAATGCACAACGCATAACGAATACAGCAAAACGCATAACGCTTAACGCATAACGCATAACGCATAACGCATAATGCATAACGCATAGCGCATAACGCATAACGCATAACGCATAACGCATAACGCATAACGCATAACGCATAACGCATAACGTATAACGCATACCGCATTACGCATAAAGCATAAAGCATAACGCATAACGCATAACGGATAAAGAATAATGCATAACGCATAACGCATAACGCATTACGCATAACTTATAACTCATAACTCATAACGAATAACGCATAACGCAAAATGCATAACGCATAACGCATAACGCATAAAGCATAACGCATAACGCATAACGGATAAAGCATAATGCATAACGCATAACGCATAACGCATTACGCATAACTTATAACTCATAACTCATAACGAATAACGCATAACGCAAAATGCATAACGCATGTCGGATCACGCGAAACGCATAACGCATAAAGCATAAATCATAACGCATAACGAATACCGCAAAACGTATATCGCCTAACACATAACGCATCACGCATAACGCATAAAGCATAACGCATAACGCATAACGCATAACGCATAACGCATAACGCATAACGCATAACGCATAACGCATAACGCATAACGCATAAAGCATAACGCATAACGCATAAGGGATAAAGCATAATGCATAACGCATAACGCATTACGCATAACGCATAACGCATAAAGCATAACGCATAACTTATAACTCATTACTCATAACGAATAACGCATAACGCATAAGGCATAACGCATAACGCATAACGCATAACGCATAACGAATAAAGCATAACGCATAACGCATAACGCATAACGCATAACGCATAACGCATAACGCATAACGCATAACGCATAACGCATAACGCATAACGCATAAAGCATAACGCATAACTTATAACTCATTACTCATAACGAATAACGCATAACGCATAAGGCATAACGCATAACGCATAACGCATAACGCATAACGAATAACGCATAACGCATAACGCATAACGCATAACGCATAACGCATAACGCATAAAGCATAACGCATAACGCATAAGGGATAAAGCATAACGCATAACGCATACCGTATAACGCATAACGCATAACGCAAACGTATAACGCACAACGCATAACGCATAACGAACAACGGATAACGCATAACGCATAACGCATAACGCATAACGCATAACGAATACCGCAAAACGTATATCGCCTAACACATAACGGATCACGCATAACGCATAACGCATAACGTATAACGCATAACGCATAACGCATAACACATAACGCATAACGCATAATGCACAACGCATTACGAATACAGCAAAACGCATAACGCTTAACGCATAACGGATCACGCATAACGCATAACGCATAATGCATAACGCATAACGCATAACGCATAACGCATAACGCATAACGCATAACGCATAACGCATAACGCATAACGCATAACGCATAACGCATAACGCATAACGCATAACGCATAACGCATAACGCATAAAGCATAACGCATTACGCATAACTTATAACTCATAACTCATAAGGAGTAACGCATACCGCATAAAGCATAACGCATAACGCATAACGCATAACGCATAACGCATAACGCATAACGCATAACGCATAACGCATAACGCATAACGCATAACGCATAACGCATAACGCATAACGCATAACGCATAACGCATAACGGATCACGCATAACGCATAACGCAAAGCGCATAACGCATAACGCATAACGCATAACGCATAACGCATAAAGCATAACGCATAACGCATAACGCATAACGCATTACGCATAACTTATAACTCATAACTCATAAGGAGTAACGCATAACGCATAAAGCATAACGCATAACGCATAACGCATAACGCATAACGCATAACGCATAACGCATAACGCATAACGCATAACGCATAACGCATAACGCATAACGCATAACGCATAACGCATAACGCATAATGAATAACGCATAAAGCATAACGCATAACGCATAACGCATAAAGCATAACGCATAACGCATAACGCATAACGCATTACGCATAACGCATAACGCATAAAGCATAACACATAACGCATAATGCACAACGCATAACGAATACAGCAAAACGCATAACGCTTAACGCATAACGCATAACGCATAACGCATAATGCATAACGCATAGCGCATAACGCATAACGCATAACGCATAACGCATAACGCATAACGCATAACGCATAACGCATAACGCATAACGCATAACGCATAACGCATAACGCATAACGTATAACGTATAACGCATACCGCATTACTCATAACTTATAACTCATAACTCATAAGGAGTAACGCATAACGCATAAAGCATAACGCATAACGCATAACGCATAAAGCATAACGCATAACGCATAACTTATAACACATTACTCATAACGAATAACGCATAACGCATAACTTATAACTCATTACTCATAACGTATAACGCATACCGCATTACGCATAACTTATAACTCATAACTCATAAGGAGTAACGCATAACGCATAAAGCATAACGCATAACGCATAACGCATAACGCATAACGCATTACGCATTACGCATAACTTATAACTCATAACTCATAAGGAGTAACGCATAACTCATTACTCATAACGAATAACGCATAACGCATAACTTATAACTCATTACTCATAACGCATAACGCATAACGCATAACGCATAAAGCATAACGCATAACGCATAACGCATAACGGATAAAGCATAATGCATAACGCATAACGCATAACCCCTAACGCATAACGCATAACGCATAACGCATTACGCATTACGCATAACTTATAACTCATAACTCATAAGGAGTAACGCATAACGCATAACGCATAACGCATAACGCATAACGCATAAGGCATAAAGCATAACGCATAACGCATAACTTATAACTCATTACTCATAACGAATAACGCATAACGCATAACGCATAACGGATAACGCATATCGCATAACGCATAACGCATAATGCATAACGCATAAAGCATAACGCATAACGCATAACGCATAACCCCTAACGCATAACGCATAACGTATAACTCATAACGCATAACGCATAACGCATAACTCATAACGCCTAACGCATAACGCATAACGCATAACCCCTAACGCATAACGCATAACGCATAACGCATAACGCATAACGCATAATGCATAACGCATAGCGCATAACGCATAACGCATAACGCATAACGCATAACGCATAACGCATAACGCATAACGCATAACGCATAACGCATAATGAATAACGCATAAAGCATAACGCATAACGCATAACGCATAACGCATAACGCATAACGCATAACGCATTACGCATAACGCATAACGCATAAAGCATAACACATAACGCATAACGCATAATGCACAACGCATAACGAATACAGCAAAACGCATAACGCTTAACGCATAACGCATAACGCATAACGCATAATGCATAACGCATAGCGCATAACGCATAACGCATAACGCATAACGCATAACGCATAACGCATAACGCATAACGCATAACGCATAACGCATAACGCATAACGCATAACGCATAACGCATAACGCATAAGGCATAAAGCATAACGCATAACGCATAACTTATAACTCATTACTCATAACGAATAACGCATAACGCATAACGCATAACGGATAACGCATATCGCATAACGCATAACGCATAATGCATAACGCATAAAGCATAACGCATAACGCATAACCCCTAACGCATAACGCATAACGTATAACTCATAACGCATAACGCATAACGCATAACTCATAACGCCTAACGCATAACGCATAACGCATAACCCCTAACGCATAACGCATAACGCATAACGCATAACGCATAACGCATAATGCATAACGCATAGCGCATAACGCATAACGCATAACGCATAACGCATAACGCATAACGCATAACGCATAACGCATAATGAATAACGCATAAAGCATAACGCATAACGCATAACGCATAACGCATAACGCATAACGCATAACGCATTACGCATAACGCATAACGCATAAAGCATAACACATAACGCATAACGCATAATGCACAACGCATAACGAATACAGCAAAACGCATAACGCTTAACGCATAACGCATAACGCATAACGCATAATGCATAACGCATAGCGCATAACGCATAACGCATAACGCATAACGCATAACGCATAACGCATAACGCATAACGCATAACGCATAACGCATAACGCATAACGCATAACGCATAACGCATAACTCATAACGCATAACGCATAACCCATAACGCATAACGCATAACGCATAACGCATAACGCATAACGCATAACGCATAACGCATAACGCATAACGCATAACGCAAAACGCATAACGTTAACGCATAACCCATAACGCATAAGGCTTGATGCATGACGCATATCGCATATCGCATAACGCATAAGGCTTGATGCATGACGCATATCGCATAACGCATAAGGCATAACGCATAATACATAACGTATAACGCATTATGCATAACGCATAACGCATAACGCATAACGCATAACGCATATCGCATAACACATACGCATAACGCATAACGCATAACGCATAACGCATAACCATAACGCATAACCCATAACGCATAACGCATAACGCATAACGTATAACGCATAACGCATATCGCATAACACATACGCATATCGCATAAGGCATAACGCATTACGCATAACTTATAACTCATAACTCATAACGAATAACGCATAACGCAAAATGAATAACGCATAAAGCATAACGCATAACCCATAACCCATAACGCACAACGCATAAGGCATAATGCACAACGCATAACGAATACCGCAAAACGCATAACGCATAACGCGTAACTCATAACACATAACGCATAACGCATAACGCACACCGTATAACGCATAACGCATAACGCATAACGCATAAAGTATAACGCATAACGCATAACGCATAACGCAAACTTATAACGCACAACGCCTAGCGCATAACGCATAACGCATAACGCATAACGCATAACGCATAACGCATAACGCAAACGTATAGCGCACAACGCATAATGCATAAACCATAACCCTTACTTAATAACGCATAACGCATAATGCACAACGCATAACGAACACCGGAAAACCCATAACGCCTAACGCATAACGGATCACGAATAACGCATAAAGCATAACGCATAACGCATAACGCATAACGCATAACGCATATCGCATAACGCATAACGCATAACGCATAACGCATAACGCATAACGCATAACGCATAACGCATAACGCAAAACGCATAACGTTAACGCATAACCCATAACGCATAAGGCTTGATGCATGACGCATATCGCATATCGCATAACGCATAAGGCTTGATGCATGACGCATATCGCATAACGCATAAGGCATAACGCATAATACATAACGTATAACGCATTATGCATAACGCATAACGCATAACGCATAACGCATAACGCAAACGTATAGCGCACAACGCATAATGCATAAACCATAACCCTTACTTAATAACGCATAACGCATAATGCACAACGCATAACGAACACCGGAAAACCCATAACGCCTAACGCATAACGGATCACGAATAACGCATAAAGCATAACGCATAACGCATAACGCATAACTCATAACGCATAACGCATAACCCATAACGCATAACGCATAACGCATAACGCATAACGCGTAACGCATAACGCATAACGCATAACGCATAACGCAAAACGCATAACGTTAACGCATAACCCATAACGCATAAGGCTTGATGCATGACGCATATCGCATATCGCATAACGCATAAGGCTTGATGCATGACGCATATCGCATAACGCATAAGGCATAACGCATAATACATAACGTATAACGCATTATGCATAACGCATAACGCATAACGCATAACGCATAACGCATATCGCATAACACATACGCATAACGCATAACGCATAACGCATAACGCATAACGCATAACGCATAACCATAACGCATAACGCATAACCCATAACGCATAACGCATAACGCATAACGTATAACGCATAACGCATATCGCATAACACATACGCATATCGCATAAGGCATAACGCATTACGCATAACTTATAAGTCATAACTCATAACGAATAACGCATAACGCAAAATGAATAACGCATAAAGCATAACGCATAACCCATAACCCATAACGCACAACGCATAAGGCATAATGCACAACGCATAACGAATACCGCAAAACGCATAACGCATAACGCGTAACTCATAACACATAACGCATAACGCATAACGCACACCGTATAACGCATAACGCATAACGCATAACGCATAAAGCATAACGCATAACGCATAACGCATAACGCATAATGCAAACGTATAACGCCCAACGCATAAAGCATAACGAACAACCCATAACGCATAATCCATAACGCATAACGCATAACGCATAAAGTATAACGCATAACGCATAACGCATAACGCAAACTTATAACGCACAACGCCTAGCGCATAACGCATAACGCATAACGCATAACGCATAACGCATAACGCATAACGCATAACGCATAACGCATAACGCATAACGCATAACGCATAACGGATCACGCATAACGCATAACGCATAACGAATAACGCATAACGCATAACGCATAACGCATAACGCATAACGCATAACGCATAACGCATAACGCATAACGCATAACGCATAACGCATAACGCATAACGCATAACGCATATCGCATAACACATACGCATAACGCATAAGATATAACCCATTACGCATAACTTATAACTCATAACTCATAACGAATAACGCATAACGCAAAATGAATAACGCATAAAGCATAACGCATAACCCATAACCCATAACGCACAACGCATAAGGCATAATGCACAACGCATAACGAATACCGCAAAACGCATAACGCATAACGCATAACGCATAACGCGTAACTCATAACGCATAACGCATAACGCATAACGCACACCGTATAATGCATAACGCATAACGCATAACGCGAACGTATAGCGCACAACGCATAACGCATAACGCATAACACATAACGCATAACGCATAACGCATAACGCAAAACGCATAACGTTAACGCATAACCCATAACGCATAAGGCTTGATGCATGACGCATATCGCATATCGCATAACGCATAAGGCTTGATGCATGACGCATATCGCATAACGCATAAGGCATAACGCATAATACATAACGTATAACGCATTATGCATAACGCATAACGCATAACGCATATCGCATAACACATACGCATAACGCATAACGCATAACGCATAACGCATAACCATAACGCATAACGCATAACCCATAACGCATAACGCATAACGTATAACGCATAACGCATATCGCATAACACATACGCATATCGCATAAGGCATAACGCATTACGCATAACTTATAACTCATAACTCATAACGAATAACGGATAACGCAAAATGAATAACGCATAAAGCATAACGCATAACCCATAACCCATAACGCACAACGCATAAGGCATAATGCACAACGCATAACGAATACCGCAAAACGCATAACGCATAACGCGTAACTCATAACACATAACGCATAACGCATAACGCACACCGTATAACGCATAACGCATAACGCATAACGCATAAAGCATAACGCATAACGCATAACGCATAATGCAAACGTATAACGGCCATCGCATAAAGCATAACGAACAACCCATAACGCATAATCCATAACGCATAACGCATAACGCATAACGCATAAAGTATAACGCATAACGCATAACGCATAACGCAAACTTATAACGCACAACGCATAGCGCACAACGCATAGCGCATAACGCATAACGCATAACGCATAACGCATAACGCATAACGCATAACGCATAACGCATAACGGATCACGCATAACGCACAACGCATAGCGCATAACGCATAACGCATAACGCATAACGCATAACGCATAACGCATAACGCATAACGCATAACGCATAACGCATAACGCATAACGCATAACGCATAACGCATAACGCATAACGCATAACGCATAACGCATAACGCCAAACGCATAACGTTAACGCACAACCCATAACGCATAAGGCTTGATGCATGACGCATATCGCATATCGCATAACGCATAAGGCTTGATGCATGACGCATATCGCATAACGCATAAGGCATAACGCAAAATACATAACGTATAACGCATTATGCAGAACGCATAACGCATAACGCATAACGCATAACGCATATCGCATAACACATACGCATAACGCATAAGGCATAACGCATAATGCAAACGTATAACGCCCAACGCATAAAGCATAACGAACAACCCATAACGCATAATCCATAACGCATATCGCATAACACATACGCATATCGCATAAGGCATAACGCATTACGCATAACTTATAACTCATAACTCATAACGAATAACGCATAACGCAAAATGAATAACGCATAAAGCATAACGCATAACCCATAACCCATAACGCACAACGCATGAGGCATAATGCACAACGCATAACGAATACCGCAAAACGCATAACGCATAACGCGTAACTCATAACACATAACGCATAACGCATAACGCACACCGTATAACGCATAACGCATAACGCATAACGCATAAAGCATAACGCATAACGCATAACGCATAATGCAAACGTATAACGCCCATCGCATAAAGCATAACGAACAACCCATAACGCATAATCCATAACGCATAACGCATAACGCATAACGCATAACGCAAACTTATAACGCACAACGCATAGCGCACAACGCATAGCGCATAACGCATAACGCATAACGCATAACGCATAACGCATAACGCATAACGCATAACGCATAACGCATAACGGATCACGCATAACGCACAACGCATAGCGCGTAACGCATAACGCATAACGCATAACGCATAACGCATAACGCATAACGCATAACGCATAACGCATAACGCATAACGCATAACGCATAACGCATATCGCATAACGCATAAGGCTTGATGCATGACGCATATCGCATAACGCATAAGGCATAACGCATAATACATAACGTATAACGCATTATGCATAACGCATAACGCATAACGCATAACGCATAACGCAAACGTATAGCGCACAACGCATAATGCATAAACCATAACCCTTACTTAATAACGCATAACGCATAATGCACAACGTATAACGAACACCGGAAAACCCATAACGCCTAACGCATAACGGATCACGAATAACGCATAAAGCATAACGCATAACGCATAACGCATAACTCATAACGCATAACGCATAACGCATAACCCATAACGCATAACGCATAACGCATAACGCATAACGCATAACGCATAACGCATAACGCATAACGCAAAACGCATAACGTTAACGCATAACCCATAACGCATAAGGCTTGATGCATGACGCATATCGCATATCGCATAACGCATAAGGCTTGATGCATGACGCATATCGCATAACGCATAAGGCATAACGCATAATACATAACGTATAACGCATTATGCATAACGCATAACGCATAACGCATAACGCATAACGCATAACGCATAACGCAAAACGCATAACGTTAACGCATAACCCATAACGCATAAGGCTTGATGCATGACGCATATCGCATATCGCATAACGCATAAGGCTTGATGCATGACGCATATCGCATAACGCATAAGGCATAACGCATAATACATAACGTATAACGCATTATGCATAACGCATAACGCATAACGCATAACGCATAACGCATATCGCATAACACATACGCATAACGCATAACGCATAACGCATAACGCATAACGCATAACCATAACGCATAACGCATAACCCATAACGCATAACGCATAACGCATAACGTATAACGCATAACGCATATCGCATAACACATACGCATATCGCATAAGGCATAACGCATTACGCATAACTTATAACTCATAACTCATAACGAATAACGCATAACGCAAAATGAATAACGCATAAAGCATAACGCATAACCCATAACCCATAACGCACAACGCATAAGGCATAATGCACAACGCATAACGAATACCGCAAAACGCATAACGCATAACGCGTAACTCATAACACATAACGCATAACGCATAACGCACACCGTATAACGCATAACGCATAACGCATAACGCATAAAGCATAACGCATAACGCATAACGCATAACGCATAATGCAAACGTATAACGCCCAACGCATAAAGCATAACGAACAACCCATAACGCATAATCCATAACGCATAACGCATAACGCATAAAGTATAACGCATAACGCATAACGCATAACGCATAACCATAACGCATAACGCATAACCCATAACGCATAACGCATAACGCATAACGTATAACGCATAACGCATATCGCATAACACATACGCATATCGCATAAGGCATAACGCATTACGCATAACTTATAAGTCATAACTCATAACGAATAACGCATAACGCAAAATGAATAACGCATAAAGCATAACGCATAACCCATAACCCATAACGCACAACGCATAAGGCATAATGCACAACGCATAACGAATACCGCAAAACGCATAACGCATAACGCGTAACTCATAACACATAACGCATAACGCATAACGCACACCGTATAACGCATATCGCATAACGCATAACGCATAAAGCATAACGCATAACGCATAACGCATAACGCATAATGCAAACGTATAACGCCCAACGCATAAAGCATAACGAACAACCCATAACGCATAATCCATAACGCATAACGCATAACGCATAAAGTATAACGCATAACGCATAACGCATAACGCAAACTTATAACGCACAACGCCTAGCGCATAACGCATAACGCATAACGCATAACGCATAACGCATAACGCATAACGCATAACGCATAACGCATAACGCATAACGGATCACGCATAACGCACAACGCATAGCGCATAACGCATAACGCATAACGCATAACGCATAACGCATAACGCATAACGCATAACGCATAACGCATAACGCATAACGCATATCGCATAACGCATAAGGCTTGATGCATGACGCATATCGCATAACGCATAAGGCATAACGCATAATACATAACGTATAACGCATTATGCATAACGCATAACGCATAACGCATAACGCATATCGCATAACACATACGCATAACGCAAACGCATAACGCATAACGCATAACGCATAACGCATAACCATAACGCATAACGCATAACCCATAACGCATAACGCATAACGCATAACGTATAACGCATAACGCATACCGTATAACGCATAATGCATAACGCATAAAGCATAACGCATAACGCATAACGCATAACGCATAACGCATAACGCATAACGCATAACGAATAACGCATAACGCATAACGCATAACGCATAACGCATAACGCATAACGCATAACGCATAACGCATAACGCATAACGCATAACGCATAACGCATAACGCATAACGCATATCGCATAACACATACGCATAACGCATAAGATATAACCCATTACGCATAACTTATAACTCATAACTCATAACGAATAACGCATAACGCAAAATGAATAACGCATAAAGCATAACGCATAACCCATAACCCATAACGCACAACGCATAAGGCATAATGCACAACGCATAACGAATACCGCAAAACGCATAACGCATAACGCATAACGCATAACGCGTAACTCATAACGCATAACGCATAACGCATAACGCACACCGTATAATGCATAACGCATAACGCATAACGCGAACGTATAGCGCACAACGCATAACGCATAACGCATAACACATAACGCATAACGCATAACGCATAACGCAAAACGCATAACGTTAACGCATAACCCATAACGCATAAGGCTTGATGCATGACGCATATCGCATATCGCATAACGCATAAGGCTTGATGCATGACGCATATCGCATAACGCATAAGGCATAACGCATAAAGCATAACGCATAACGCATAACGCATAATGCAAACGTATAACGCCCATCGCATAAAGCATAACGAACAACCCATAACGCATAATCCATAACGCATAACGCATAACGCATAACGCATAAAGTATAACGCATAACGCATAACGCAAACTTATAACGCACAACGCATAGCGCACAACGCATAGCGCATAACGCATAACGCATAACGCATAACGCATAACGCATAACGCATAACGCATAACGCATAACGCATAACGGATCACGCATAACGCACAACGCATAGCGCGTAACGCATAACGCATAACGCATAACGCATAACGCATAACGCATAACGCATAACGCATAACGCATAACGCATAACGCATAACGCATATCGCATAACGCATAAGGCTTGATGCATGACGCATATCGCATAACGCATAAGGCATAACGCATAATACATAACGTATAACGCATTATGCATAACGCATAACGCATAACGCATAACGCATAACGCAAACGTATAGCGCACAACGCATAATGCATAAACCATAACCCTTACTTAATAACGCATAACGCATAATGCACAACGCATAACGAACACCGGAAAACCCATAACGCCTAACGCATAACGGATCACGAATAACGCATAAAGCATAACGCATAACGCATAACGCATAACTCATAACGCATAACGCATAACCCATAACGCATAACGCATAACGCATAACGCATAACGCATAACGCATAACGCATAACGCATAACGCAAAACGCATAACGTTAACGCATAACCCATAACGCATAAGGCTTGATGCATGACGCATATCGCATATCGCATAACGCATAAGGCTTGATGCATGACGCATATCGCATAACGCATAAGGCATAACGCATAATACATAACGCACAACGCATAAGGCATAATGCACAACGCATAACGAATACCGCAAAACGCATAACGCATAACGCATAACGCATAACGCGTAACTCATAACGCATAACGCATAACGCATAACGCACACCGTATAATGCATAACGCATAACGCATAACGCGAACGTATAGCGCACAACGCATAACGCATAACGCATAACACATAACGCATAACGCATAACGCATAACGCAAAACGCATAACGTTAACGCATAACCCATAACGCATAAGGCTTGATGCATGACGCATATCGCATATCGCATAACGCATAAGGCTTGATGCATGACGCATATCGCATAACGCATAAGGCATAACGCATAATACATAACGTATAACGCATTATGCATAACGCATAACGCATAACGCATATCGCATAACACATACGCATAACGCATAACGCATAACGCATAACGCATAACCATAACGCATAACGCATAACCCATAACGCATAACGCATAACGTATAACGCATAACGCATATCGCATAACACATACGCATATCGCATAAGGCATAACGCATTACGCATAACTTATAACTCATAACTCATAACGAATAACGGATAACGCAAAATGAATAACGCATAAAGCATAACGCATAACCCATAACCCATAACGCACAACGCATAAGGCATAATGCACAACGCATAACGAATACCGCAAAACGCATAACGCATAACGCGTAACTCATAACACATAACGCATAACGCATAACGCACACCGTATAACGCATAACGCATAACGCATAACGCATAAAGCATAACGCATAACGCATAACGCATAATGCAAACGTATAACGCCCATCGCATAAAGCATAACGAACAACCCATAACGCATAATCCATAACGCATAACGCATAACGCATAACGCATAAAGTATAACGCATAACGCATAACGCATAACGCAAACTTATAACGCACAACGCATAGCGCACAACGCATAGCGCATAACGCATAACGCATAACGCATAACGCATAACGCATAACGCATAACGCATAACGCATAACGCATAACGGATCACGCATAACGCACAACGCATAGCGCATAACGCATAACGCATAACGCATAACGCATAACGCATAACGCATAACGCATAACGCATAACGCATAACGCATAACGCATAACGCATAACGCATAACGCATAACGCATAACGCATAACGCATAACGCATAACGCATAACGCATAACGCATAACGCATAACGCATTACGCATAACTTATAACTCATAACTCATAACGAATAACGCATAACGCAAAATGAATAACGCATAAAGCATAACGCACAACCCATAACCCATAACGCACAACGCATAAGGCATAATGCACAACGCATAACGAATACCGCAAAACGCATAACGCATAACGCATAACGCATAACGCATAACGCGTAACTCATAACGCATAACGCATAACGCATAACGCACACCGTATAACGCATAACGCATAACGCATAACGCATAACGCATACCGTATAACGCATAACGCATAACGCATAACGCATAACGCCAAACGCATAACGTTAACGCACAACCCATAACGCATAAGGCTTGATGCATGACGCATATCGCATATCGCATAACGCATAAGGCTTGATGCATGACGCATATCGCATAACGCATAAGGCATAACGCAAAATACATAACGTATAACGCATTATGCAGAACGCATAACGCATAACGCATAACGCATAACGCATATCGCATAACACATACGCATAACGCATAAGGCATAACGCATAATGCAAACGTATAACGCCCAACGCATAAAGCATAACGAACAACCCATAACGCATAATCCATAACGCATATCGCATAACACATACGCATATCGCATAAGGCATAACGCATTACGCATAACTTATAACTCATAACTCATAACGAATAACGCATAACGCAAAATGAATAACGCATAAAGCATAACGCATAACCCATAACCCATAACGCACAACGCATAAGGCATAATGCACAACGCATAACGAATACCGCAATACGCATAACGCATAACGCGTAACTCATAACACATAACGCATAACGCATAACGCACACCGTATAACGCATAACGCATAACGCATAACGCATAAAGCATAACGCATAACGCATAACGCATAATGCAAACGTATAACGCCCATCGCATAAAGCATAACGAACAACCCATAACGCATAATCCATAACGCATAACGCATAACGCATAACGCATAAAGTATAACGCATAACGCATAACGCATAACGCAAACTTATAACGCACAACGCATAGCGCACAACGCATAGCGCATAACGCATAACGCATAACGCATAACGCATAACGCATAACGCATAACGCATAACGCATAACGGATCACGCATAACGCACAACGCATAGCGCATAACGCATAACGCATAACGCATAACGCATAACGCATAACGCATAACGCATAACGCATAACGCATAACGCATAACGCATAACGCATAACGCATAACGCATAACGCATAACGCATTACGCATAACTTATAACTCATAACTCATAACGAATAACGCATAACGCAAAATGAATAACGCATAAAGCATAACGCACAACCCATAACCCATAACGCACAACGCATAAGGCATAATGCACAACGCATAACGAATACCGCAAAACGCATAACGCATAACGCGTAACTCATAACGCATAACGCATAACGCATAACGCACACCGTATAACGCATAACGCATAACGCATAACGCATAACGCATAACGCATACCGTATAACGCATAACGCATAACGCATAACGCATAACGCATAACGCATAACGCATAACGCCAAACGCATAACGTTAACGCACAACCCATAACGCATAAGGCTTGATGCATGACGCATATCGCATATCGCATAACGCATAAGGCTTGATGCATGACGCATATCGCATAACGCATAAGGCATAACGCAAAATACATAACGTATAACGCATTATGCAGAACGCATAACGCATAACGCATAACGCATAACGCATATCGCATAACACATACGCATATCGCATAAGGCATAACGCATAATGCAAACGTATAACGCCCAACGCATAAAGCATAACGAACAACCCATAACGCATAATCCATAACGCATATCGCATAACACATACGCATATCGCATAAGGCATAACGCATTACGCATAACTTATAACTCATAACTCATAACGAATAACGCATAACGCAAAATGAATAACGCATAAAGCATAACGCATAACCCATAACCCATAACGCACAACGCATAAGGCATAATGCACAACGCATAACGAATACCGCAAAACGCATAACGCATAACGCGTAACTCATAACACATAACGCATAACGCATTACGCACACCGTATAACGCATAACGCATAACGCATAACGCATAAAGCATAAAGCATAACGCATAACGCATAACGCATAATGCAAACGTATAACGCCCATCGCATAAAGCATAACGAACAACCCATAACGCATAATCCATAACGCATAACGCATAACGCATAAAGTATAACGCATAACGCATAACGCAAACTTATAACGCACAACGCATAGCGCACAACGCATAGCGCATAACGCATAACGCATAACGCATAACGCATAACGCATAACGCATAACGGATCACGCATAACGCACAACGCATAGCGCATAACGCATAACGCATAACGCATAACGCATAACGCATAACGCATAACGCATAACGCATAACGCATAACGCATAACGCATAACGCATATCGCATAACGCATAAGGCTTGATGCATGACGCATATCGCATAACTCATAACGCATAACGCATAACCCATAACGCATAACGCATAACGCATAACGCATAACGCATAACCATAACGCATAACGCATAACGCACACCGTATAACGCATAACGCATAACGCATAACGCATAAAGCATAACGCATAACGCATAACGCATAACGCATAATGCAAACGTATAACGCCCAACGCATAAAGCATAACGAACAACCCATAACGCATAATCCATAACGCATAACGCATAACGCATAAAGTATAACGCATAACGCATAACGCAAACTTATAACGCACAACGCCTAGCCCATAACGCATAACGCATAACGCATAACGCATAACGCATAACGCATAACGCAAACTTATAACGCACAACGCATAGCGCACAACGCATAGCGCATAACGCATAACGCATAACGCATAACGGATCACGCATAACGCACAACGCATAGCGCATAACGCATAACGCATAACGCATAACGCATAACGCATAACGCATAACGCATAACGCATAACGCATAACGCATAACGCATAACGCATAACGCATAACGCATAACGCATAACGCATAACGCATAACGCATAACGCATTACGCATAACGCATATCGCATAACACATACGCATAACGCATAAGGCATAACGCATTACGCATAACTTATAACTCATAACTCATAACGAATAACGCATAACGCAAAATGAATAACGCATAAAGCATAACGCACAACCCATAACCCATAACGCACAACGCATAAGGCATAATGCACAACGCATAACGAATACCGCAAAACGCATAACGCATAACGCATAACGCATAACGCGTAACTCATAACGCATAACGCATAACGCATAACGCACACCGTATAACGCATAACGCATAACGCATAACGCATAACGCATACCGTATAACGCATAACGCATAACGCATAACGCATAACGCATAACGCATAACGCCAAACGCATAACGTTAACGCACAACCCATAACGCATAAGGCTTGATGCATGACGCATATCGCATATCGCATAACGCATAAGGCTTGATGCATGACGCATATCGCATAACGCATAAGGCATAACGCAAAATACATAACGTATAACGCATTATGCAGAACGCATAACGCATAACGCATAACGCATAACGCATATCGCATAACACATACGCATAACGCATAAGGCATAACGCATAATGCAAACGTATAACGCCCAACGCATAAAGCATAACGAACAACCTATAACGCATAATCCATAACGCATATCGCATAACACATACGCATATCGCATAAGGCAAAACGCATTACGCATAACTTATAACTGATAACTCATAACGAATAACGCATAACGCAAAATGAATAACGCATAAAGCATAACGCATAACCCATAACCCATAACGCACAACGCATAAGGCATAATGCACAACGCATAACGAATACCGCAAAACGCATAACGCATAACGCGTAACTCATAACACATAACGCATAACGCATAACGCACACCGTATAACGCATAACGCATAACGCATAACGCATAAAGCATAACGCATAACGCATAACGCATAATGCAAACGTATAACGCCCATCGCATAAAGCATAACGAACAACCCATAACGCATAATCCATAACGCATAACGCATAACGCATAACGCATAAAGTATAACGCATAACGCATAACGCATAACGCAAACTTATAACGCACAACGCATAGCGCACAACGCATAGCGCATAACGCATAACGCATAACGCATAACGCATAACGCATAACGGATCACGCATAACGCACAACGCATAGCGCATAACGCATAACGCATAACGCATAACGCATAACGCATAACGCATAACGCATAACGCATAACGCATAACGCATGACGCATAACGCATAACGCATAACGCATAACGCATATCGCATAACACATACGCATAACGCATAAGGCATAACGCATTACGCATAACTTATAACTCACAACTCATAACGAATAACGCATAACGCAAAATGAATAACGCATAAAGCATAACGCACAACCCATAACCCATAACGCACAACGCATAAGGCATAATGCACAACGCATAACGAATACCGCAAAACGCATAACGCATAACGCATAACGCATAACGCGTAACTCATAACGCATAACGCATAACGCATAACGCACACCGTATAACGCATAACGCATAACGCATAACGCATAACGCATACCGTATAACGCATAACGCATAACGCATAACGCATAACGCATAACGCATAACGCATAACGCATAACGCCAAACGCATAAAGTTAACGCACAACCCATAACGCATAAGGCTTGATGCATGACGCATATCGCATATCGCATAACGCATAAGGCTTGATGCATGACGCATATCGCATAACGCATAAGGCATAACGCAAAATACATAACGTATAACGCATTATGCAGAACGCATAACGCATAACGCATAACGCATATCGCATAACACATACGCATAACGCATAAGGCATAACGCATAATGCAAACGTATAACGCCCAACGCATAAAGCATAACGAACAACCCATAACGCATAATCCATAACGCATAACGCATAACGCATAACGCATAAAGTATAACGCATAACGCATAACGCATAACGCAAACTTATAACGCACAACGCATAGCGCATAACGCATAACGCATAACCCATAACGCATAACGCATAACGCATAACGCATAACGCATAACGCATAACGCATAACGCATAACGGATCACGCATAACGCACAATGCATAGCGCATAACGCATAACGCATAACGCATAACGCATAACGCATAACGCATAACGCATAACGCATAACGCATAACGCATAACGCATAACGCATAACGCATAACGCATAACGCATAACGCATAACGCATAACGCATAACGCATAACGCATAACGCATAACGCATAACGCATAACGTATAACGCATAACGCATAACGCATAACGCATAACGCATAACACATACGCATAACGCATAAGGCATAACGCATTACGCATAACTTATAACTAATTACTCATAACGAATAACGCATAACGCAAAATGAATATCGCATAAAGCATAACGCATAACGCATAACGCATAACGCATAACGCATAACGCATAACGCATAACGCATAACGCATAACGCATAACGCATAACGCATAACGCATAACGCATAACGCATAACGCATAACGCATAACGCATAACGCATAACGCATAACGCATAACGGATCACGCATAACGCACAACGCATTGCGCATAACGCATAACGCATAACGCATAACGCATAACGCATAACGCATAACGCATAACGCATAACGCATAACGCATAACGCATAACGCATAACGCATAACGCATAACGCATAACCCATAACGCATAACGCATAACGCATAACGCATAACGCATAACGCATAACGCATAACGCATAACGCATATCGCATAACACATACGCATAACGCATAAGGCATAACGCATTACGCATAACTTATAACTCATAACTCATAACGAATAACGCATAACGCAAAATGAATAACGCATAAAGCATAACGCATAACCCATAACCCATAACGCACAACGCATAAGGCATAATGCACAACGCATAACGAATACCGCAAAACGCATAACGCATAACGCGTAACTCATAACACATAACGCATAACGCATAACGCACACCGTATAACGCATAACGCATAACGCATAACGCATAAAGCATAACGCATAACGCATAACGCATAACGCATAATGCAAACGTATAACGCCCAACGCATAAAGCATAACGAACAACCCATAACGCATAATCCATAATGCATAACGCATATCGCATAACGCATAAAGTATAACGCATAACGCATAACGCATAACGCATACTTATAACGCACAACGCCTAGCGCATAACGCATAACGCATAACGCATAACGCATAACGCATAACGCATAACGCATAACGCATAACGCATAACGGATCACGCATAACGCACAACGCATAGCGCATAACGCATAACGCATAACGCATAACGCATATCGCATAACGCATAACGCATAACGCATAACGCATAACGCATAACGCATAACGCATAACGCATAACGCATAACGCATAACGCATAACGCATAACGCATAACGCATAACGCATATCGCATAACACATACGCATAACGCATAAGGCATAACGCATTACGCATAACTTATAACTCATAACTCATAACGAATAACGCATAACGCAAAATGAATAACGCATAAAGCATAACGCACAACCCATAACCCATAACGCACAACGCATAAGGCATAATGCACAACGCATAACGAATACCGCAAAACGCATAACGCATAACGCATAACGCATAACGTATAACGCATAACGCATACCGTATAACGCATAACGCATAACCATAACGCATAACGCATAACCCATAACGCATAACGCATAACGCATAACGCATAACGTATAACGCATAACGCATACCGTATAACGCATAACGCACAACGCATAACGCATAACGCATAACGTATAACGCATAACGCATATCGCATAACACATACGCATATCGCATAAGGCATAACGCATTACGCATAACGCATAACGCATAACGCATAATGCATAACGCATAACGCAAAACGCATAACGCAAAACGCATAACGTTAACGCATAAGGCTTGATGCATGACGCATATCGCATATCGCATAACTCATAAGGCTTGATGCATGACGCATATCGCATAACGCATAAGGCATAACGCATAATACATAACGTATAACGCATTATGCATAACGCATAACGCATAACGCATATCGCATAACACATACGCATAACGCATAACGCATAACGCATAACGCATAACGCATAACGCATAACCATAACGCATAACGCATAACCCATAACGCATAACGCATAACGCATAACGTATAACGCATAACGCATATCGCATAACACATACGCATATCGCATAAGGCATAACGCATTACGCATAACTTATAACTCATAACTCATAACGAATAACGCATAACGCAAAATGAATAACGCATAAAGCATAACGCATAACCCATAACCCATAACGCACAACGCATAAGGCATAATGCACAACGCATAACGAATACCGCAAAACGCATAAAGCATAACGCACAACCCATAACCCATAACGCACAACGCATAAGGCATAATGCACAACGCATAACGAATACCGCAAAACGCATAACGCATAACGCATAACGCATAACGCGTAACTCATAACGAATAACGCATAACGCATAACGCACACCGTATAACGCATAACGCATAACGCATAACGCATAACGCATACCGTATAACGCATAACGCATAACGCATAACGCAAACGTATAGCGCACAACGCATAATGCATAAACCATAACCCTTACTTAATAACGCATAACGCATAATGCACAACGCATAACGAACACCGGAAAACCCATAACGCCTAACGCATAACGGATCACGAATAACGCATAAAGCATAACGCAAAACGCATAACGCATAACGCATAACGCATAACGCATAACGCATAACGCATAACGCATAACGCATAACGCATAACGCATAACGCATAACGCATAACGCATAACGCCAAACGCATAACGTTAACGCACAACCCATAACGCATAAGGCTTGATGCATGAAGCATATCGCATATCGCATAACGCATAAGGCTTGATGCATGACGCATATCGCATAACGCATAAGGCATAACGCATAATACATAACGTATAACGCATTATGCATAACGCATAACGCATAACGCATAACGCATAACGCATATCGCATAACACATACGCATAACGCATATGTCATAACGCATAATGTAAACGTATAACGCCCAACGCATAAAGCATAACGAACAACCCATAACGCATAATCCATAACGCATAACGCATAACGCATAATGCATAAAGTATAACGCATAACGCATAACGCATAACGCATAACGCATAACGCATAACGCATAACGCATAACGCATAACGCATAACGCATAACGCATAACGCATAACGCATAACGCATAACGCATAACGCATAACGCATAACGCATAACGCATAACGCATAACGCATAACGGATCACGCATAACGCACAACGCATAGCGCATATCGCATAACGCATAAGGCTTGATGCATGACGCATATCGCATAACGCATAAGGCATAACGCATAATACATAACGTATAACGCATTATGCATAACGCATAACGCATAACGCATAACGCATAACGCATAACGCATATCGCATAACACATACGCATAACGCATATGTCATAACGCATAATGTAAACGTATAACGCCCAACGCATAAAGCATAACGAACAACCCATAACGCATAATCCATAACGCATAACGCATAACGCATAACGCATAAAGTATAACGCATAACGCATAACGCATAACGCATAGCGCATAACGCATAACGCATAACGCATAACGCATAACGCATAACGCATAACGCATAACGCATAACGCATAACGCATAACGCATAACGCATAACGCATAACGCATAACGCATAACGCATAACGGATCACGCATAACGCACAACGCATAGCGCATAACGCATAACGCATAACGCATAACGCATAACGCATAACGCATAACGCATAACGCATAACGCATTACGCATAACGCATAACGCATAACGCATAACGCATAACGCATAACGCATAACGCATAACGCATAACGCATAACGCATAACGCATAACGCATAACGCATATCGCATAACACATACGCATAAAGCATAAGGCATAACGCATTACGCATAACTTATAACTCATAACTCATAACGAATAACGCATAACGCAAAATGAATAACGCATAAAGCATAACGCATAACCCATAACCCATAACGCACAACGCATAAGGCATAATGCACAACGCATAACGAATACCGCAAAACGCATAACGCATAACGCATAACGCATAACGCATAACGCGTAACTCATAACGCATAACGCATAACGCATAACGCACACCGTATAACGCATAACGCATAACGCATAACGCATACCGTATAACGCATAACGCATAACGCATAACGCAAACGTATAGCGCACAACGCATAATGCATAACGCATATCGCATAACACATACGCATAAAGCATAAGGCATAACGCATTACGCATAACTTATAACTCATAACTCATAACGAATAACGCATAACGCAAAATGAATAAATCATAAAGCATAACGCATAACCCATAACCCATAACGCACAACGCATAAGGCATAATGCACAACGCATAACGAATACCGCAAAACGCATAACGCATAACGCATAACGCATAACGCGTAACTCATAACGCATAACGCATAACGCATAACGCACACCGTATAACGCATAACGCATAACGCATAACGCATACCGTATAACGCATAACGCATAACGCATAACGCAAACGTATAGCGCACAACGCATAATGCATAAACCATAACCCTTACTTAATAACGCATAACGCATAATGCACAACGCATAACGAACACCGGAAAACCCATAACGCCTAACTCATAACGGATCACGAATAACGCATAAAGCATAACGCATAACGCATAACGCATAACGCATAACGCATAACGCATAACGCATAACGCATAACGCATAACGCATAACGCATAACGCATAACGCATATCGCATAACACATACGCATAAAGCATAAGGCATAACGCATTACGCATAACTTATAACTCATAACTCATAACGAATAACGCATAACGCAAAATGAATAACGCATAAAGCATAACGCATAACCAATAACCCATAACGCACAACGCATAAGGCATAATGCACAACGCATAACGAATACCGCAAAACGCATAACGCATAACGCATAACGCATAACGCGTAACTCATAACGCATAACGCATAACGCATAACGCACACCGTATAACGCATAACGCATAACGCATAACGCATACCGTATAACGCATAACGCATAACGCATAACGCAAACGTATAGCGCACAACGCATAATGCATAAACCATAACCCTTACTTAATAACGCATAACGCATAATGGACAACGCATAACGAACACCGGAAAACCCATAACGCCTAACGCATAACGGATCACGAATAACGCATAAAGCATAACGCATAACGCATAACGCATAACGCATAACGTATAACGCATAACGCATAACGCATAACGCATAACGCATAACGCATAACGCATAACGCAAAACGCATAACGTTAACGCATAACCCATAACGCATAAGGCTTGATGCATGACGCATAACGCATAACGCATAACGCAAAACGCATAACGTTAACGCATAACCCATAACGCATAAGGCTTGATGCATGACGCATATCGCATATCGCATATCGCATAACGCATAAGGCTTGATGCATGACGCATATCGCATAACGCAAAGGCATAACGCATAATACATAACGTATAACGCATTATGCATAACGCATAACGCATAACGCATATCGCATAACACATACGCATAACGCATAACGCATAACGCATAACGCATAACGCATAACCATAACGCATAACGCATAACCCATAACGCATAACGCATAACGCATAACGTATAACGCATAACGCATATCGCATAACACATACGCATATCGCATAAGGCATAACGCATTACGCATAACTTATAACTCATAACTCATAACGAATAACGCATAACGCAAAATGAATAACGCATAAAGCATAACGCATAACGCATACCGCATAACGCATAATGCAAACGTATAACGCCCAACGCATAAAGCATAACGAACAACCCATAACGCATAATCCATAACGCATAACGCATAACGCATAACGCATAAAGTATAACGCATAACGCATAACGCATAACGCAAACTTATAACGCACAACGCATAGCGCACAACGCATAGCGCATAACGCATAAAGCATAACGCATAACGCATAACGCATAACGCATAACGCATAATGCATAACGCATATCGCATAACACATACGCATAACGCATAACGCATAACGCATAACGCATAACGCATAACGCATAACGCATAACGCATAACGCATAACGCATAACGCATAACGCATATCGCATAACACATACGCATAACGCATAAGGGATAACGCATTACGCATAACTTATAACTCATAACTCATAACGAATAACGCATAACGCAAAATGAATATCGCATAAAGCATAACGCATAACGCATAACGCATAACGCATAACGCATAACGCATAACGCATAACGCATAACACATACGCATAAGGCATAACGCATTACGCATAACTTATAACTCATAACTCATAACGAATAACGCATAACGCAAAATGAATAACGCATAAAGCATAACGCATAACCCATAACCCATAACGCACAACGCATAAGGCATAATGCACAACGCATAACGAATACCGCAAAACGCATAACGCATAACGCGTAACTCATAACACATAACGCATAACGCATAACGCACACCGTATAACGCATAATTCATAACGCATAACGCATAAAGCATAAAGCATAACGCATAACGCATAACGCATAACGCATAATGCAAACGTATAACGCCCAACGCATAAAGCATAACGAACAACCCATAACGCATAATCCATAACGCATAACGCATAACGCATAACGCATAAAGTATAACGCATAACGCATAACGCATACTTATAACGCACAACGCCTAGCGCATAACGCATAACGCATAACGCATAACCCATAACGCATAACGCATAACGCATAACGTATAACGCATAACGCATACCGTATAACGCATAATGCATAACGCATAAAGCATAACGCATAACGCATAACGCATAACGCATAACGCATAACGCATAACGCATAACGCATAACGCATAACGCATAACGCATAACGCATAACGCATAACGCATAACGCATAACGCATAACGCATAACGCATAACGCATAACGCATAACGCATAACGCATAACGCATATCGCATAACACATACGCATAACGCATAAGGCATAACCCATTACGCATAACTTATAACTCATAACTCATAACGAATAACGCATAACGCAAAATGAATAACGCATAAAGCATAACACATAACCCATAACCCATAACGCACAACGCATAAGGCATAATGCACAACGCATAACGAATACCGCAAAACGCATAACGCATAACGCATAACGCATAACGCGTAACTCATACCGCATAACGCTTAACGCATAACGCACACCGTATAATGCATAACGCATAACGCATAACGCAAACGTATAGCGCACAACGCATAATGCATAAACCATAACCCTTACTTCATAACGCATAACGCATAATGCACAACGCATAACGAACACCGGAAAACCCATAACGCATAACGCATAACGGATCACGAATAACGCATAATGCATAACGCATAAAGCATAACGCATAACGCATAACGCATAACGCATAACGCATAACGCATAACGCATAACGCATAACGCATAACGCATAACGCGTAACTCATAACGCATAACGCATAACGCATAACGCACACCGTATAACGCATAACGCATAACGCATAACGCATAACGCATACCGTATAACGCAAAACGCATAACGCATAACGCATAACGCATAACGCATAACGCATAACGCATAACGCATAACGCATAACGCATATCGCATAACACATACGCATAAAGCATAAGGCATAACGCATTACGCATAACTTATAACTCATAACTCATAACGAATAACGCATAACGCAAAATGAATAACGCATAAAGCATAACGCATAACCCATAACCCATAACGCACAACGCATAAGGCATAATGCACAACGCATAACGAATACCGCAAAACGCATAACGCATAACGCATAACGCATAACGCATAACGCGTAACTCATAACGCATAACGCATAACGCATAACGCACACCGTATAACGCATAACGCATAACGCATAACGCATAACGCATACCGTATAACGCATAACGCATAACGCATAACGCATATCGCATAACACATACGCATAAAGCATAAGGCATAACGCATTACGCATAACTTATAACTCATAACTCATAACGAATAACGCATAACGCAAAATGGATAACGCATAAAGCATAACGCATAACCCATAACCCATAACGCACAACGCATAAGGCATAATGCACAACGCATAACGAATACCGCAAAACGCATAACGCATAACGCATAACGCATAACGCGTAACTCATAACGCATAACGCATAACGCATAACGCACACCGTATAACGCATAACGCATAACGCATAACGCATACCGTATAACGCATAACGCATAACGCATAACGCAAACGTATAGCGCACAACGCATAATGCATAAACCATAACCCTTACTTAATAACGCATAACGCATAATGCACAACGCATAACGAACACCGGAAAACCCATAACGCCTAACGCATAACGGATCACGAATAACGCATAAAGCATAACGCATAACGCATAACGCATAACGCATAACGCATAACGCATAACGCATAACGCATAACGCAAAACGCATAACGTTAACGCATAACCCATAACGCATAAGGCTTGATGCATGACGCATATCGCATATCGCATATCGCATAACGCATAAGGCTTGATGCATGACGCATATCGCATAACGCATAAGGCATAACGCATAATACATAACGTATAACGCATCATGCATAACGCATAACGCATAACGCATATCGCATAACACATACGCATAACGCATAACGCATAACGCATAACGCATAACGCATAACCATAACGCATAACGCATAACCCATAACGCATAACGCATAACGCATAACGTATAACGCATATCGCATATCGCATAACACATACGCATATCGCATAAGGCATAACGCATTACGCATAACTTATAACTCATAACTCATAACGAATAACGCATAACGCAAAATGAATAACGCATAAAGCATAACGCATAACCCATAACCCATAACGCACAACGCATAAGGCATAATGCACAACGCATAACGAATACCGCAAAACGCATAACGCATAACGCGTAACTCATCACACATAACGCATAACGCATAACGCACACCGTATAACGCATAACGCATAACGCATAACGCATAAAGCATAACGCATAACGCATAACGCATAACGCATAATGCAAACGTATAACGCCCAACGCATAAAGCATAACGAACAACCCATAACGCATAATCCATAACGCATAACGCATAACGCATAACGCATAAAGTATAACGCATAACGCATAACGCATAACGCATAACGCAAACTTATAACGCACAACGCATAGCGCACAACGCATAGCGCATAACGCATAACGCATAACGCATAACGCATAACGCATAACGCATAACGCATAACGCATAACGCATAACGGATCACGCATAACGCACAACGCATAGCGCATAACGCATAACGCATAACGCATAACGCATAACGCATAACGCATAACGCATAACGCATAACGCATAACGCATAACGCATAACGCATAACGCATAACGCATAACGCGTAACTCATAACGCATAACGCATAACGCATAACGCACACCGTATAACGCATAACGCATAACGCATATCGCATAACGCATACCGTATAACGCATAACGCATAACGCATAACGCAAACGTATAGCGCACAACGCATAATGCATAAACCATAACCCTTACTTAATAACGCATAACGCATAATGCACAACGCATAACGAACACCGGAAAACCCATAACGCCTAACGCATAACGGATCACGAATAACGCATAAAGCATAACGCATAACGCATAACGCATAACGCATAACGCATAACGCATAACGCATAACGCATAACGCATAACGCATAACGCATAACGCATAACGCCAAACGCATAACGTTAACGCACAACCCATAACGCATAAGGCTTGATGCATGACGCATATCGCATATCGCATAACGCATAAGGCTTGATGCATGACGCATATCGCATAACGCATAAGGCATAACGCATAATACATAACGTATAACGCATTATGCAGAACGCATAACGCATAATGCATAACGCATAACGCATATCGCATAACACATACGCATAACGCATAAGGCATAACGCATAATGCAAACGTATAACGCCCAACGCATAAAGCATAACGAACAACCCATAACGCATAATCCATAACGCATAACGCATAACGCATAACGCATAACGCATAAAGTATAACGCATAACGCATAACGCAAACTTATAACGCACAACGCATAGCGCATAACGCATAACGCATAACGCATAACGCATAACGCACAACGCATAATGCATAAACCATAACCCTTACTTAATAACGCATAACGCATAATGCACAACGCATAACGAACACCGGAAAACCCATAACGCCTAACGCATAACGGATCACGAATAACGCATAAAGCATAACGCATAACGCATAACGCATAACGCATAACGCATAACGCATAACGCAAAACGCATAACGTTAACGCATAACCCATAACGCATAAGGCTTGATGCATGACGCATATCGCATATCGCATATCGCATAACGCATAAGGCTTGATGCATGACGCATATCGCATAACGCATAAGGCATAACGCATAATACATAACGTATAACGCATTATGCATAACGCATAACGCATAACGCATATCGCATAACACATACGCATAACGCATAACGCATAACGCATAACGCATAACGCATAACCATAACGCATAACGCATAACCCATAACGCATAACGCATAACGCATAACGTATAACGCATAACGCATATCGCATAACACATACGCATATCGCATAAGGCATAACGCATTACGCATAACTTATAACTCATAACTCATAACGAATAACGCATAACGCAAAATGAATAACGCATAAAGCATAACGCATAACCCATAACCCATAACGCACAACGCATAAGGCATAATGCACAACGCATAACGAATACCGCAAAACGCATAACGCATAACGCGTAACTCATAACACATAACGCATAACGCATAACGCACACCGTATAACGCATAACGCATAACGCATAACGCATAAAGCATAACGCATAACGCATAACGCATAACGCATAATGCAAACGTATTACGCCCAACGCATAAAGCATAACGAACAACCCATAACGCATAATCCATAACGCATAACGCATAACGCATAACGCATAAAGTATAACGCATAACGCATAACGCATAACGCAAACTTATAACGCACAACGCATAGCGCACAACGCATAGCGCATAACGCATAACGCATAACGCATAACGCATAACGCATAACGCATAACGCATAACGCATAACGCATAACGGATCACGCATAACGCACAACGCATAGCGCATAACGCATAACGCATAACGCATAACGCATAACGCATAACGCATAACGCATAACGCATAACGCATAACGCATAACGCATAACGCATAACGCATAACGCATAACGCGTAACTCATAACGCATAACGCATAACGCATAACGCACACCGTATAACGCATAACGCATAACGCATATCGCATAACGCATACCGTATAACGCATAACGCATAACGCAAACGTATAGCGCACAACGCATAATGCATAAACCATAACCCTTACTTAATAACGCATAACGCATAATGCACAACGCATAACGAACACCGGAAAACCCATAACGCCTAACGCATAACGGATCACGAATAACGCATAAAGCATAACGCATAACGCATAACGCATAACGCATAACGCATAACGCATAACGCATAACGCATAACGCATAACGCATAACGCCAAACGCATAACGTTAACGCACAACCCATAACGCATAAGGCTTGATGCATGACGCATATCGCATATCGCATAACGCATAAGGCTTGATGCATGACGCATATCGCATAACGCATAAGGCATAACGCATAATACATAACGTATAACGCATTATGCAGAACGCATAACGCATAATGCATAACGCATAACGCATATCGCATAACACATACGCATAACGCATAAGGCATAACGCATAATGCAAACGTATAACGCCCAACGCATAAAGCATAACGAACAACCCATAACGCATAATCCATAACGCATAACGCATAACGCATAACGCATAAAGTATAACGCATAACGCATAACGCAAACTTATAACGCACAACGCATAGCGCATAACGCATAACGCATAACGCATAACGCATAACGCATAACGCATAACGCATAACGCATAACGCATAACGCATAACGCATAACGCATAACGCATAACGCATAACGCATAACGCATAACGGATCACGCATAACGCACAACGCATAGCGCATAACGCATAACGCATAACGCATAACGCATAACGCATAACGCATAACGCATAACGCATAACGCATAACGCATAACGCATAACGCTTAACGCATAACGCATAACGCATAACGCATAACGCATAACGCATAACGCATATCGCATAACACATACGCATAACGCATAAGGCATAACGCATTACGCATAACTTATAACTCATAACTCATAACGAATAACGCATAACGCAAAATGAATATCGCATAAAGCATAACGCATAACGCATAACGCATAACGCATAACGCATAACGCATAACGCATAACGCATAACGCATAACGCATAACGCATAACGCATAACGGATCACGCATAACGCACAACGCATAGCGCATAACGCATAACGCATAACGCATAACGCATAACGCATAACGCATAACGCATAACGCATAACGCATAACGCATAACGCATAACGCATAACGCATAACGCATAACGCATAACGCATAACGCATAACGCATAACGCATATCGCATAACACATACGCATAACGCATAAGGCATAACGCATTACGCATAACTTATAACTCATAACTCATAACGAATAACGCATAACGCAAAATGAATAACGCATAAAGCATAACGCATAACCCATAACCCATAACGCACAACGCATAAGGCATAATGCACAACGCATAACGAATACCGCAAAACGCATAACGCATAACGCGTAACTCATAACACATAACGCATAACGCATAACGCATAACGCATAAAGCATAACGCATAACGCATAAAGCATAACGCATAACGCATAACGCATAACGCATAATGCAAACGTATAACGCCCAACGCATAAAGCATAACGAACAACCCATAACGCATAATCCATAACGCATAACGCATAACGCATAACGCATAAAGTATAACGCATAACGCATAACGCATAACGCATACTTATAACGCACAACGCCTAGCGCATAACGCATAACGCATAACGCATAACGCATAACGCATAACGCATAACGCATAACGCATAACGCATAACGGATCACGCATAACGCACAACGCATAGCGCATAACGCATAACGCATAACGCATAACGCATAACGCATAACGCATAACGCATAACGCATAACGCATATCGCATAACACATACGCATAACGCATAAGTCATAACGCATTACGCATAACTTATAACTCATAACTCATAACGAATAACGCATAACGCAAAATGAATAACGCATAAAGCATAACGCACAACCCATAACCCATAACGCACAACGCATAAGGCATAATGCACAACGCATAACGAATACCGCAAAACGCATAACGCATAACGCATAACGCATAACGTATAACGCATAACGCATACCGTATAACGCATAACGCATAAAGCATAACGCACAACCCATAACCCATAACGCACAACGCATAACGCATAACGCACACCGTATAACGCATAACGCATAACGCATAACGCATAAAGCATAACGCATAACGCATAACGCATAACGCATAATGCAAACGTATAACGCCCAACGCATAAAGCATAACGAACAACCCATAACGCATAATCCATAACGCATAACGCATAACGCATAACGCATAAAGTATAACGCATAACGCATAACGCATAACGCATACTTATAACGCACAACGCCTAGCGCATAACGCATAACGCATAACGCATAACGCATAACGCATAACGCATAACGCATAACGGATCACGCATAACGCACAACGCATAGCGCATAACGCATAACGCATAACGCATAACGCATAACGCATAACGCATAACGCATAACGCATAACGCATATCGCATAACACATACGCATAACGCATAAGTCATAACGCATTACGCATAACTTATAACTCATAACTCATAACGAATAACGCATAACGCAAAATGAATAACGCATAAAGCATAACGCACAACCCATAACCCATAACGCACAACGCATAAGGCATAATGCACAACGCATAACGAATACCGCAAAACGCATAACGCATAACGCATAACGCATAACGTATAACGCATAACGCATACCGTATAACGCATAACGCATAACCATAACGCATAACGCATAACCCATAACGCATAACGCATAACGCATAACGCATAACGCATAACGTATAACGCATAACGCATACCGTATAACGCATAATGCATAACGCATAACGCATAACGCATAACGCATAAAGCATAACGTATAACGCATAACGCATACCGTATAACGCATAACGCATAACGCAAACGTATAGCGCACAACGCATAATGCATAAACCATAACCCTTACTTAATAACGCATAACGCATAATGCACAACGCATAACGAACACCGGAAAACCCATAACGCCTAACGCATAACGGATCACGAATAACGCATAAAGCATAACGCTTAACGCATAACGCATAACGCATAACGCATAACGCATAACGCATAACGCATAACGCATAACGCATAACGCATAACGCAACGTATAACGCACAACGCATAACGCATAACGCATAACGCATAACGCATAACGGATCACGAATAACGCATAAAGCATAACGCTTAACGCATAACGCATAACGCATAACGCATAACGCATAACGCATAACGCATAACGCATAACGCATAACGCATAACGCATAACGCATAACGCATAACGTATAACGCATAACGCATAACGCATAACGCATAACGCATAACACATAACGCATAACGTATAACGCATAACGCATAACCATAACGCATAACGCATAACCCATAACGCATAACGCATAACGCATAACGCATAACGTATAACGCATAACGCATAACGCAAAACGCATAACGTTAACGCATAACCCATAACGCATAAGGCTTGATGCATGACGCATATCGCATATCGCATAACGCATAAGGCTTGATGCATGACGCATATCGCATGACGCATAAGGCATAACGCATAATACATAACGTATAACGCATTATGCATAACGCATAACGCATAACGCATAACGCATAACGCATAACGCATATCGCATAACACATACGCATAACGCATAACGCATAACGCATAACGCATAACGCATAACCATAACGCATAACGCATAACGCATAACGCATAACCCATAACGCATAACGCATAACGCATAACGCATAACGCATAACGTATAACGCATAACGCATACCGTATAACGCATAATGCATAACGCATAAAGCATAACGCATAACGCATAACGCATAACGCATAACGCATAACGCATAACGCATAACGCATAACGCATAACGCATAACGCATAACGCATAACGCATAACGCATAACGCATAACGCATAACGCATAACGCATAACGCATAACGCATAACGCATAACGCATAACGCATAACGCATAACGCATAACGCATAACGCATAACGCATAACGCATAACGCATAACGCATAACGCATAACGCATAACGCATATCGCGTAACACATACGCATAACGCATAAGGCATTACGCATTACGCATAACTTATAACTCATAACTCATAACGAATAACGCATAACGCAAAATGAATAACGCATAAAGCATAACGCATAACCCATAACCCATAACGCACAACGCATAAGGCATAATGCACAACGCATAACGAATACCGCAAAACGCATAACGCATAACGCATATCGCATAACGCGTAACTCATAACGCATAACGCATAACGCATAACGCACACCGTATAACGCATAACGCATAACGCATAACGCAAACGTATAGCGCACAACGCATAATGCATAATCCATATCCCTTACTTCATAACGCATAACGCATAATGCACAACGCATAACGAACACCGGAAAACCCATAACGCCTAACGCATAACGGATCACGAATAACGCATAATGCATAACGCATAACGCATAACGCATAACGCATAACGCATAACGCATAACGCATAACGCATAACGCATAACGCATAACGCATAACGCATAACGCATAACGCATAACGCATAACGCATAACGCATAACGCATAACGCATAACGCATAACGCATATCGCATAACGCATAACGCATAACGCATAACGCATAACGCATAACGCATAACGCATAACGCATAACGCATAACGCATAACGCATAACGCATAACGCATAACGCATAACGCATAACGCATAACGCATAACGCATAACGCAAAATGCATAACGTTAACGCATAACCCATAACGCATAAGGCTTGATGCATGACGCATATCGCATATCGCATAACGCATAAGGCTTGATGCATGACGCATATCGCATAACGCATAAGGATAACGCATAATACATAACGTATAACGCATTATGCATAACGCATAACGCATAACGCATAACGCATAACGCATATCGCATAACACATACGCATAACGCATAACGCATAACGCATAACGCATAACGCATAACGCATAACCATAACGCATAACGCATAACCCATAACGCATAACGCATAACGCATAACGTATAACGCATAACGCATACCGTATAACGCATAATGCATAACGCATAAAGCATAACGCATAACGCATAACGCATAACGCATAACGCATAACGCAAACGTATAGCGCACAACGCATAATGCATAAACCATAACCCTTACTTCATAACGCATAACGCATAATGCACAACGCATAACGAACACCGGAAAACCCATAACGCCTAACGCATAACGGATCACGAATAACGCATAATGCATAACGCATAAAGCATAACGCATAACGCATAACGCATAACGCATAACGCATAACGCATAACGCATAACGCAACGTATAACGCACAACGCATAACGCATAACGCATAACGCATAACGCATAACGCATAACGCATAACGCATAACGCATAACGCATAACGCATAACGCATAACGCATAACGCATAACGCATAACGCATAACGCATAACGCATAACGCATAACGCATAACGCATAACGCATACCGTATAACGCATAATGCATAACGCATAAAGCAAAACGCATAACGCAAACGTATAACGCACAACGCATAACGCATAACGCATAACGCATAACGCATAACGCATAATGCATAACGCATAAAGCAAAACGCATAACGCAAACGTATAACGCACAACGCATAACGTATAACGCATAACGCATAACGCATAACGCATAACGCATAACGCATAACGCATAACCATAACGCATAACGCATAACGCATAACGCATAACGCATATCCATAACGCATAACGCATAACCCATAACGCATAACGCATAACGCATAACGTATAACGCATAACGCATAACGTATAACGCATAACGCATACCGTATAACGCATAATGCATAACGCATAAAGCAAAACGCATAACGCAAACGTATAACGCACAACGCATAACGCATAACGCATAACGCATGACGCATAACGCATAACGCATAACGCATAACGCATATCGCATAACACATACGCATAACGCATAACGCATAACGCATAACGCATAACGCATAACCATAACGCATAACGCATAACCCATAACGCATAACTCATAACGCATAAAGTATAACGCATAACGCATACCGTATAACGCATAATGCATAACGCATAAAGCATAACGCATAACGCATAACGCATAACGCATATCGCATAACACATACGCATAACGCATAAGGCATAACCCATTACGCATAACTTATAACTCATAACTCATAACGAATAACGCATAACGCAAAATGAATAACGCATAAAGCATAACGCATAACCCATAACCCATAACGCACAACGCATAAGGCATAATGCACAACGCATAACGAATACCGCAAAACGCATAACGCATAACGCATAACGCATAACGCGTAACTCATACCGCATAACGCATAACGCATAACGCACACCGTATAATGCATAACGCATAACGCATAACGCAAACGTATAGCGCACAACGCATAATGCATAAACCATAACCCTTACTTCATAACGCATAACGCATAATGCACAACGCATAACGAACACCGGAAAACCCATAACGCCTAACGCATAACGGATCACGAATAACGCATAATGCATAACGCATAAAGCATAACGCATAACGCATAACGCATAACGCATAACGCGTAACTCATAACACATAACGCATAACGCATAACGCACACCGTATAACGCATAACGCATAATGCATAACGCATAAAGCATAACGCATAACGCATAACGCATAACGCATAATGCAAACGTATAACGCCCAACGCATAAAGCATAACGAACAACCCATAACGCATAATCCATAACGCATAACGCATAACGCATAACGCATAACGCATAACGCATAACGCATAACGCATATAGCATAACACATACGCATAAAGCATAAGGCATAACGCATTACGCATAATTTATAACTCATAACTCATAACGAATAACGCATAACGCAAAATGAATAACGCATAAAGCATAACGCATAACCCATAACCCATAACGCACAACGCATAAGGCATAATGCACAACGCATAACGAATACCGCAAAACGCATAACGCATAACGCATAACGCATAACGCGTAACTCATAACGCATAACGCACACCGTATAACGCATAACGCATAACGCATAACGCATACCGTATAACGCATAACGCATAACGCAAACGTATAGCGCACAACGCATAATGCATAAACCATAACCCTTACTTAATAACGCATAACGCATAATGCACAACGCATAACGAACACCGGAAAACCCATAACGCCTAACGCATAACGGATCACGAATAACGCATAAAGCATAACGCATAACGCATAACGCATAACGCATAACGCATAACGCATAACGCATAACGCATAACGCATAACGCATAACGCATAACGCATAACGCATAACGCATAACGCATAACGCAAAACGCATAACGTTAACGCATAACCCATAACGCATAAGGCTTGATGCATGACGCATATCGCATATCGCATAACGCATTAGGCTTGATGCATGACGCATATCGCATAACGCATAAGGCATAACGCATAATACATAACGTATAACGCATTATGCATAACGCATAACGCATAACGCATAACGCATATCGCATAACACATACGCATAACGCATAACGCATAGCGCATAACGCATAACGCATAACCATAACGCATAACGCATAACCCATAACGCATAACGCATAACACATAACGCATAACGCATAACGTATAACGCATAACGCATACCGTATAACGCATAACGCATAACGCATAACGCATAACGCATAACGTATAACGCATAACGCATAACGTATAACGCATAACGCATACCGTATAACGCATAATGCATAACGCATAAAGCAAAACGCATAACGCAAACGTATAACGCACAACGCATAACGTATAACGCATAACGCATAACGCATAACGCATAACGCATAACGCATAACGCATAACGCATAACGCATAACGCATAACGGATCACGCATAACGCACAACGCATAGCGCATAACGCATAACGCATAACGCATAACGCATAACGCATAACGCATAACGCATAACGCATAACGCATATCGCATAACACATACGCATAACGCATAAGTCATAACGCATTACGCATAACTTATAACTCATAACTCATAACGAATAACGCATAACGCAAAATGAATAACGCATAAAGCATAACGCACAACCCATAACCCATAACGCACAACGCATAAGGCATAATGCACAACGCATAACGAATACCGCAAAACGCATAACGCATAACGCATAACGCATAACGTATAACGCATAACGCATACCGTATAACGCATAACGCATAACCATAACGCATAACGCATAACCCATAACGCATAACGCATAACGCATAACGCATAACGCATAACGCATAACGTATAACGCATAACGCATACCGTATAACGCATAATGCATAACGCATAACGCATAACGCATAACGCATAAAGCATAACGTATAACGCATAACGCATACCGTATAACGCATAACGCATAACGCAAACGTATAGCGCACAACGCATAATGCATAAACCATAACCCTTACTTAATAACGCATAACGCATAATGCACAACGCATAACGAACACCGGAAAACCCATAACGCCTAACGCATAACGGATCACGAATAACGCATAAAGCATAACGCTTAACGCATAACGCATAACGCATAACGCATAACGCATAACGCATAACGCATAACGCATAACGCATAACGCATAACGCAACGTATAACGCACAACGCATAACGCATAACGCATAACGCATAACGCATAACGGATCACGAATAACGCATAAAGCATAACGCTTAACGCATAACGCATAACGCATAACGCATAACGCATAACGCATAACGCATAACGCAAACGTATAGCGCACAACGCATAATGCATAAACCATAACCCTTACTTCATAACGCATAACGCATAATGCACAACGCATAACGAACACCGGAAAACCCATAACGCCTAACGCATAACGGATCACGAATAACGCATAATGCATAACGCATAAAGCATAACGCATAACGCATAACGCATAACGCATAACGCATAACGCATAACGCATAACGCATAACGCAACGTATAACGCACAACGCATAACGCATAACGCATAACGCATAACGCATAACGCATAACGCATACCGTATAACGCATAATGCATAACGCATAAAGCAAAACGCATAACGCAAACGTATAACGCACAACGCATAACGCATAACGCATAACGCATAACGCATAACGCATAACGCATAACGCATAACGCATAACGCATAACGCATAACGCATAACGTATAACGCATAACGCATAACGCATAACGCATAACGCATAACACATAACGCATAACGTATAACGCATAACGCATAACCATAACGCATAACGCATAACCCATAACGCATAACGCATAACGCATAACGCATAACGCATAACGCATAACGCATAACGCAAAACGCATAACGTTAACGCATAACCCATAACGCATAAGGCTTGATGCATGACGCATATCGCATATCGCATAACGCATAAGGCTTGATGCATGACGCATATCGCATGACGCATAAGGCATAACGCATAATACATAACGTATAACGCATTATGCATAACGCATAACGCATAACGCATAACGCATAACGCATAACGCATATCGCATAACACATACGCATAACGCATAACGCATAACGCATAACGCATAACGCATAACCATAACGCATAACGCATAACGCATAACGCATAACCCATAAAGCATAACGCATAACGCATAACGCATAACGCATAACGTATAACGCATAACGCATACCGTATAACGCATAATGCATAACGCATAAAGCATAACGCATAACGCATAACGCATAACGCATATCGCATAACACATACGCATAACGCATAAGTCATAACGCATTACGCATAACTTATAACTCATAACTCATAACGAATAACGCATAACGCAAAATGAATAACGCATAAAGCATAACGCACAACCCATAACCCATAACGCACAACGCATAAGGCATAATGCACAACGCATAACGAATACCGCAAAACGCATAACGCATAACGCATAACGCATAACGTATAACGCATAACGCATACCGTATAACGCATAACGCATAACCATAACGCATAACGCATAACCCATAACGCATAACGCATAACGCATAACGCATAACGCATAACGTATAACGCATAACGCATACCGTATAACGCATAATGCATAACGCATAACGCATAACGCATAACGCATAAAGCATAACGTATAACGCATAACGCATACCGTATAACGCATAACGCATAACGCAAACGTATAGCGCACAACGCATAATGCATAAACCATAACCCTTACTTAATAACGCATAACGCATAATGCACAACGCATAACGAACACCGGAAAACCCATAACGCCTAACGCATAACGGATCACGAATAACGCATAAAGCATAACGCTTAACGCATAACGCATAACGCATAACGCATAACGCATAACGCATAACGCATAACGCATAACGCATAACGCAAACGTATAGCGCACAACGCATAATGCATAAACCATAACCCTTACTTCATAACGCATAACGCATAATGCACAACGCATAACGAACACCGGAAAACCCATAACGCCTAACGCATAACGGATCACGAATAACGCATAATGCATAACGCATAAAGCATAACGCATAACGCATAACGCATAACGCATAACGCATAACGCATAACGCATAACGCATAACGCAACGTATAACGCACAACGCATAACGCATAACGCATAACGCATAACGCATAACGCATAACGCATAACGCATAACGCATAACGCATAACGCATAACGCATAACGCATAACGCATAACGCATAACGCATAACGCATAACGCATAACGTATAACGCATAACGCATAACGCATACCGTATAACGCATAATGCATAACGCATAAAGCAAAACGCATAACGCAAACGTATAACGCACAACGCATAACGCATAACGCATAACGCATAACGCATAACGCATAACGCATAACGCATAACGCATAACGCATAACGCATAACGCATAACGTATAACGCATAACGCATAACGCATAACGCATAACGCATAACACATAACGCATAACGTATAACGCATAACGCATAACCATAACGCATAACGCATAACCCATAACGCATAACGCATAACGCATAACGCATAACGTATAACGCATAACGCATAACGCAAAACGCATAACGTTAACGCATAACCCATAACGCATAAGGCTTGATGCATGACGCATATCGCATATCGCATAACGCATAAGGCTTGATGCATGACGCATATCGCATGACGCATAAGGCATAACGCATAATACATAACGTATAACGCATTATGCATAACGCATAACGCATAACGCATAACGCATAACGCATAACGCATAACGCATATCGCATAACACATACGCATAACGCATAACGCATAACGCATAACGCATAACGCATAACCATAACGCATAACGCATAACGCATAACGCATAACCCATAACGCATAACGCATAACGCATAACGCATAACGCATAACGTATAACGCATAACGCATACCGTATAACGCATAATGCATAACGCATAAAGCATAACGCATAACGCATAACGCATAACGCATAACGCATAACGCATAACGCATAACGCATAACGCATAACGCATAACGCATAACGCATAACGCATAACGCATAACGCATAACGCATAACGCATAACGCATAACGCATAACGCATAACGCATAACGCATAACGCAAACCGCATAACGCATAACGCATAACGCATAACGCATAACGCATAACGCATAACGCATAACGCATATCGCGTAACACATACGCATAACGCATAAGGCATTACGCATTACGCATAACTTATAACTCATAACTCATAACGAATAACGCATAACGCAAAATGAATAACGCATAAAGCATAACGCATAACCCATAACCCATAACGCACAACGCATAAGGCATAATGCACAACGCATAACGAATACCGCAAAACGCATAACGCATAACGCATATCGCATAACGCGTAACTCATAACGCATAACGCATAACGCATAACGCACACCGTATAACGCATAACGCATAACGCATAACGCAAACGTATAGCGCACAACGCATAATGCATAATCCATATCCCTTACTTCATAACGCATAACGCATAATGCACAACGCATAACGAACACCGGAAAACCCATAACGCCTAACGCATAACGGATCACGAATAACGCATAATGCATAACGCATAACGCATAACGCATAACGCATAACGCATAACGCATAACGCATAACGCATAACGCATAACGCATAACGCATAACGCATAACGCATAACGCATAACGCATAACGCATAACGCATAACGCATAACGCATAACGCATAACGCATAACGCATAACGCATAACGCATAACGCATATCGCATAACGCATAACGCATAACGCATAACGCATAACGCATAACGCATAACGCATAACGCATAACGCATAACGCATAACGCATAACGCATAACGCATAACGCATAACGCATAACGCAAAATGCATAACGTTAACGCATAACCCATAACGCATAAGGCTTGATGCATGACGCATATCGCATATCGCATAACGCATAAGGCTTGATGCATGACGCATATCGCATAACGCATAAGGATAACGCATAATACATAACGTATAACGCATTATGCATAACGCATAACGCATAACGCATAACGCATAACGCATATCGCATAACACATACGCATAACGCATAACGCATAACGCATAACGCATAACGCATAACGCATAACCATAACGCATAACGCATAACCCATAACGCATAACGCATAACGCATAACGTATAACGCATAACGCATACCGTATAACGCATAATGCATAACGCATAAAGCATAACGCATAACGCATAACGCATAACGCATAACGCATAACGCAAACGTATAGCGCACAACGCATAATGCATAAACCATAACCCTTACTTCATAACGCATAACGCATAATGCACAACGCATAACGAACACCGGAAAACCCATAACGCCTAACGCATAACGGATCACGAATAACGCATAATGCATAACGCATAAAGCATAACGCATAACGCATAACGCATAACGCATAACGCATAACGCATAACGCATAACGCAACGTATAACGCACAACGCATAACGCATAACGCATAACGCATAACGCATAACGCATAACGCATAACGCATAACGCATAACGCATAACGCATAACGCATAACGCATAACGCATAACGCATAACGCATAACGCATAACGCATAACGCATACCGTATAACGCATAATGCATAACGCATAAAGCAAAACGCATAACGCAAACGTATAACGCACAACGCATAACGCATAACGCATAACGCATAACGCATAACGCATAATGCATAACGCATAAAGCAAAACGCATAACGCAAACGTATAACGCACAACGCATAACGTATAACGCATAACGCATAACGCATAACGCATAACGCATAACGCATAACGCATAACCATAACGCATAACGCATAACGCATAACGCATAACGCATATCCATAACGCATAACGCATAACCCATAACGCATAACGCATAACGCATAACGTATAACGCATAACGCATAACGTATAACGCATAACGCATACCGTATAACGCATAATGCATAACGCATAAAGCAAAACGCATAACGCAAACGTATAACGCACAACGCATAACGCATAACGCATAACGCATGACGCATAACGCATAACGCATAACGCATAACGCATATCGCATAACACATACGCATAACGCATAACGCATAACGCATAACGCATAACGCATAACCATAACGCATAACGCATAACCCATAACGCATAACTCATAACGCATAACGTATAACGCATAACGCATACCGTATAACGCATAATGCATAACGCATAAAGCATAACGCATAACGCATAACGCATAACGCATATCGCATAACACATACGCATAACGCATAAGGCATAACCCATTACGCATAACTTATAACTCATAACTCATAACGAATAACGCATAACGCAAAATGAATAACGCATAAAGCATAACGCATAACCCATAACCCATAACGCACAACGCATAAGGCATAATGCACAACGCATAACGAATACCGCAAAACGCATAACGCATAACGCATAACGCATAACGCGTAACTCATACCGCATAACGCATAACGCATAACGCACACCGTATAATGCATAACGCATAACGCATAACGCAAACGTATAGCGCACAACGCATAATGCATAAACCATAACCCTTACTTCATAACGCATAACGCATAATGCACAACGCATAACGAACACCGGAAAACCCATAACGCCTAACGCATAACGGATCACGAATAACGCATAATGCATAACGCATAAAGCATAACGCATAACGCATAACGCATAACGCATAACGCGTAACTCATAACACATAACGCATAACGCATAACGCACACCGTATAACGCATAACGCATAACGCATAACGCATAAAGCATAACGCATAACGCATAACGCATAACGCATAATGCAAACGTATAACGCCCAACGCATAAAGCATAACGAACAACCCATAACGCATAATCCATAACGCATAACGCATAACGCATAACGCATAACGCATAACGCATAACGCATAACGCATATAGCATAACACATACGCATAAAGCATAAGGCATAACGCATTACGCATAATTTATAACTCATAACTCATAACGAATAACGCATAACGCAAAATGAATAACGCATAAAGCATAACGCATAACCCATAACCCATAACGCACAACGCATAAGGCATAATGCACAACGCATAACGAATACCGCAAAACGCATAACGCATAACGCATAACGCATAACGCGTAACTCATAACGCATAACGCACACCGTATAACGCATAACGCATAACGCATAACGCATACCGTATAACGCATAACGCATAACGCAAACGTATAGCGCACAACGCATAATGCATAAACCATAACCCTTACTTAATAACGCATAACGCATAATGCACAACGCATAACGAACACCGGAAAACCCATAACGCCTAACGCATAACGGATCACGAATAACGCATAAAGCATAACGCATAACGCATAACGCATAACGCATAACGCATAACGCATAACGCATAACGCATAACGCATAACGCATAACGCATAACGCATAACGCATAACGCATAACGCATAACGCAAAACGCATAACGTTAACGCATAACCCATAACGCATAAGGCTTGATGCATGACGCATATCGCATATCGCATAACGCATTAGGCTTGATGCATGACGCATATCGCATAACGCATAAGGCATAACGCATAATACATAACGTATAACGCATTATGCATAACGCATAACGCATAACGCATAACGCATATCGCATAACACATACGCATAACGCATAACGCATAGCGCATAACGCATAACGCATAACCATAACGCATAACGCATAACCCATAACGCATAACGCATAACACATAACGCATAACGCATAACGTATAACGCATAACGCATACCGTATAACGCATAACGCATAACGCATAACGCATAACGCATAACGCATAACGTATAACGCATAACGCATAACGTATAACGCATAACGCATACCGTATAACGCATAATGCATAACGCATAAAGCAAAACGCATAACGCAAACGTATAGCGCACAACGCATAATGCATAAACCATAACCCTTACTTCATAACGCATAACGCATAATGCACAACGCATAACGAACACCGGAAAACCCATAACGCCTAACGCATAACGGATCACGAATAACGCATAATGCATAACGCATAAAGCATAACGCATAACGCATAACGCATAACGCATAACGCGTAACTCATAACACATAACGCATAACGCATAACGCACACCGTATAACGCATAACGCATAACCCATAACGCATAAAGCATAACGCATAACGCATAACGCATAACGCATAATGCAAACGTATAACGCCCAACGCATAAAGCATAACGAACAACCCATAACGCATAATCCATAACGCATAACGCATAACGCATAACGCATAACGCATAACGCATAACGCATATCGCATAACACATACGCATAAAGCATAAGGCATAACGCATTACGCATAATTTATAACTCATAACTCATAACGAATAACGCATAACGCAAAATGAATAACGCATAAAGCATAACGCATAACCCATAACCCATAACGCACAACGCATAAGGCATAACGCATAACGCATATCACATAACACATACGCATAACGCATAAGGCATCACGCATAACGCATAACGCATAACGCATAACGCATAACGCATAACGCATAACGCATAACGCATAACGCATAACGCATAACGCATAACGCATAACGCATAACGCATAACGCATAACGCAAAACGCATAACGTTAACGCATAACCCATAACACATAAGGCTTGATGCATGACGCATATCGCATATCGCATAACGCATAAGGCTTGATGCATGACGCATATCGCATAACGCATAACGCATAACGCGTAACTCATAACACATAACGCATAACGCATAACGCACACCGTATAACGCATAACGCATAACGCATAACGCATAAAGCATAACGCATAACGCATAACGCATAACGCATAATGCAAACGTATAACGCCCAACGCATAAAGCATAACGAACAACCCATAACGCATAATCCATAACGCATAACGCATAACGCATAACGCATAACGCATAACGCATAACGCATAACGCATAACGCATAACGCATATCGCATAACACATACGCATAAAGCATAAGGCATAACGCATTACGCATAATTTTTAACTCATAACTCATAACGAATAACGCATAACGCAAAATGAATAACGCATAAAGCATAACGCATAACCCATAACCCATAACGCACAACGCATAAGGCATAATGCACAACGCATAACGAATACCGCATAACGCATAACGCATACCGTATAACGCATAACGCATAACGCATAACGCAAACGTATAGCGCACAACGCATAATGCATAAACCATAACCCTTACTTAATAACGCATAACGCATAATGCACAACGCATAACGAACACCGGAAAACCCATAACGCCTAACGCATAACGGATCACGAATAACGCATAAAGCATAACGCATAACGCATAACGCATAACGCATAACGCATAACGCATAACGCATAATGCATAACGCATAACGCATAACGCATAACGCATAACGCATAACGCATAACGCAAAACGCATAACGTTAACGCATAACCCATAACGCATAAGGCTTGATGCATGACGCATATCGCATATCGCATAACGCATAAGGCTTGATGCATGACGCATATCGCATAACGCATAAGGCATAACGCATAATACATAACGTATAACGCATTATGCATAACGCATAACGCATAACGCATAACGAACACCGGAAAACCCATAACGCCTAACGCATAACGGATCACGAATAACGCATAAAGCATAACGCATAACGCATAACGCATAACGCATAACGCATAACGCATAACGCATAACGCATAACGCATAACGCATAACGCATAACGCATAACGCAACACGCATAACGTTAACGCATAACCCATAACGCATAAGGCTTGATGCATGACGCATATCGCATATCGCATAACGCATAAGGCTTGATGCATGACGCATATCGCATAACGCATAAGGCATAACGCATAATACATAACGTATAACGCATTATGCATAACGCATAGCGCATAACGCATAACGCATATCGCATAACACATACGCATAACGCATAACGCATAGCGCATAACGCATAACGCATAACCATAACGCATAACGCATAACCCATAACGCATAACGCATAACGCATAACGTATAACGCATAACGCATACCGTATAACGCATAACGCATAACGCATAACGGATCACGCATAACGCACAACGCATAGCGCATAACGCATAATGCATAACACATAACGCATAACGCATAACGCATAACGCATAACGCATAACGCATAACGCATAACGCAAACTTATAACGCACAACGCATAGCGCATAACGCATAACGCATAACGCATAACGCATAACGCATAACGCATAACGCATAACGCATAACGCATAACGCATAACGCATAACGCATAACGCATAACGCATAACGCATAACGCATAACGCATAACGCATATCGCATAACACATACGCATAACGCATAAGGCATAACGCATAACGCATAACGCATAACGCATAACGCATAACGCATAACGCATAACGCATAACGCATAACGCATAACGCATAACGCATAACGCATAACGCATAACGCATAACGCATAACGCATAACGCATAACGCATAACGCAAAACGCATAACGTTAACGCATAACCCATAACGCATAAGGCTTGATGCATGACGCATATCGCATATCGCATAACGCATAAGGCTTGATGCATGACGCATATCGCATAACGCATAAGGCATAACGCATAATACATAACGTATAACGCATTATGCATAACGCATAACGCATAACGCATAACGCATAACGCATAACGCATATCGCATAACACATACGCGTAACGCATAACGCATAACGCATAACGCATAACCATAACGCATAACGCATAACGCATAACCCATAACGCATAACGCATAACGCATAACGCATAACGTATAACGCATAACGCATACCGTATAACGCATAATGCATAACGCATAAAGCAGAACGCATAACGCATAACGCATAACGCATAACGCATAACGCATAACGCATAACGCATAACGCATAACGCATAACGCATAACGCATAACGCATAACGCATAACGCATATCGCGTAACACATACGCATAACGCATAAGGCATTACGCATTACGCATAACTTATAACTCATAACTCATAACGAATAACGCATAACGCAAAAAGAATAACGCATAAAGCATAACGCATAACCCATAACCCATAACGCACAACGCATAAGGCATAATGCACAACGCATAACGAATACCGCAAAACGCATAACGCATAACGCATATCGCATAACGCGTAACTCATAACGCATAACGCATAACGCATAACGCACACCGTATAACGCATAACGCATAACGCATAACGCAAACGTATAGCGCACAACGCATAATGCATAAACCATAACCCTTACTTCATAACGCATAACGCATAATGCACAACGCATAACGAACACCGGAAAACCCATAACGCCTAACGCATAACGGATCACGAATAACGCATAATGCATAACGTATAACGCATAACGCATAACGCATAACGCATAACGCATAACGCATAACGCATAACGCATAACGCATAACGCATAACGCATAACGCATAACGCATAACGCATAACGCATAACGCATAACGCATAACGCATAACGCATAACGCATAACGCATAACGCATAACGCATAACGCATAACGCATAACGCATATCGCATAACGTATAACGCATTATGCATAACGCATAACGCATAACGCATAACGCATAACGCATAACGCATATCGCATAACACATACGCATAACGCATAACGCATAATGCAAACGTATAACGCCCAACGCATAAAGCATAACGAACAACCCATAACGCATAATCCATAACGCATAACGCATAACGCATAACGCATAACGCATAACGCATAACGCATAACGCATATCGCATAACACATACGCATAAAGCATAAGGCATTACGCATTACGCATAATTTATAACTCATAACTCATAACGAATAACGCATAACGCAAAATGAATAACGCATAAAGCATAACGCATAACCCATAACCCATAACGCACAACGCATAAGGCATAACGCATAACGCATATCACATAACACATACGCATAACGCATAAGGCATAACGCATAACGCATAACGCATAACGCATAACGCATAACGCATAACGCATAACGCATAACGCATAACGCATAACGCATAACGCATAACGCATAACGCATAACGCATAACGCATAACGCATAACGCAAAACGCATAACGTTAACGCATAACCCATAACACATAAGGCTTGATGCATGACGCATATCGCATATCGCATAACGCATAAGGCTTGATGCATGACGCATATCGCATAACGCATAACGCATAACGCGTAACTCATAACACATAACGCATAACGCATAACGCACACCGTATAACGCATAACGCATAACGCATAACGCATAAAGCATAACGCATAACGCATAACGCATAACGCATAATGCAAACGTATAACGCCCAACGCATAAAGCATAACGAACAACCCATAACGCATAATCCATAACGCATAACGCATAACGCATAACGCATAACGCATAACGCATAACGCATAACGCATAACGCATAACGCATAACGCATAACGCATATCGCATAACACATACGCATAAAGCATAAGGCATAACGCATTACGCATAATTTTTAACTCATAACTCATAACGAATAACGCATAACGCAAAATGAATAACGCATAAAGCATAACGCATAACCCATAACCCATAACGCACAACGCATAAGGCATAATGCACAACGCATAACGAATACCGCAAAACGCATAACGCATAACGCATAACGCATAACGCGTAACTCATAACGCATAACGCATAACGCATAACGCACACCGTATAACGCATAACGCATAACGCATAACGCATAACGCATACCGTATAACGCATAACGCATAACGCATAACGCAAACGTATAGCGCACAACGCATAATGCATAAACCATAACCCTTACTTAATAACGCATAACGCATAATGCACAACGCATAACGAACACCGGAAAACCCATAACGCCTAACGCATAACGGATCACGAATAACGCATAAAGCATAACGCATAACGCATAACGCATAACGCATAACGCATAACGCATAACGCATAACGCATAACGCATAATGCATAACGCATAACGCATAACGCATAACGCATAACGCATAACGCATAACGCAAAACGCATAACGTTAACGCATAACCCATAACGCATAAGGCTTGATGCATGACGCATATCGCATATCGCATAACGCATAAGGCTTGATGCATGACGCATATCGCATAACGCATAAGGCATAACGCATAATACATAACGTATAACGCATTATGCATAACGCATAACGCATAACGCATAACGAACACCGGAAAACCCATAACGCCTAACGCATAACGGATCACGAATAACGCATAAAGCATAACGCATAACGCATAACGCATAACGCATAACGCATAACGCATAACGCATAACGCATAACGCATAACGCATAACGCATAACGCATAACGCAACACGCATAACGTTAACGCATAACCCATAACGCATAAGGCTTGATGCATGACGCATATCGCATATCGCATAACGCATAAGGCTTGATGCATGACGCATATCGCATAATGCATAAGGCATAACGCATAATACATAACGTATAACGCATTATGCATAACGCATAGCGCATAACGCATAACGCATATCGCATAACACATACGCATAACGCATAACGCATAGCGCATAACGCATAACGCATAACCATAACGCATAACGCATAACCCATAACGCATAACGCATAACGCATAACGTATAACGCATAACGCATACCGTATAACGCATAACGCATAACGCATAACGGATCACGCATAACGCACAACGCATAGCGCATAACGCATAATGCATAACACATAACGCATAACGCATAACGCATAACGCATAACGCATAACGCATAACGCATAACGCATAACGCATAACGCATAACGCATAACGCATAACGCATAACGCAAACTTATAACGCACAACGCATAGCGCATAACGCATAACGCATAACGCATAACGCATAACGCATAACGCATAACGCATAACGCATAACGCATAACGCATAACGCATAACGCATAACGCATAACGCATAACGCATAACGCATAACGCATAACGCATAACGCATATCGCATAACACATACGCATAACGCATAAGGCATAACGCATAACGCATAACGCATAACGCATAACGCATAACGCATAACGCATAACGCATAACGCATAACGCATAACGCATAACGCATAACGCATAACGCATAACGCATAACGCATAACGCATAACGCATAACGCATAACGCAAAACGCATAACGTTAACGCATAACCCATAACGCATAAGGCTTGATGCATGACGCATATCGCATATCGCATAACGCATAAGGCTTGATGCATGACGCATATCGCATAACGCATAAGGCATAACGCATAATACATAACGTATAACGCATTATGCATAACGCATAACGCATAACGCATAACGCATAACGCATAACGCATATCGCATAACACATACGCATAACGCATAACCATAACGCATAACGCATAACGCATAACCCATAACGCATAACGCATAACGCATAACGCATAACGCATAACGCATAACGCATAACGCATAACGCATAACGCATAACGCATAACGCATATCGCGTAACACATACGCATAACGCATAAGGCATTACGCATTACGCATAACTTATAACTCATAACTCATAACGAATAACGCATAACGCAAAATGAATAACGCATAAAGCATAACGCATAACCCATAACCCATAACGCACAACGCATAAGGCATAATGCACAACGCATAACGAATACCGCAAAACGCATAACGCATAACGCATATCGCATAACGCGTAACTCATAACGCATAACGCATAACGCATAACGCACACCGTATAACGCATAACGCATAACGCATAACGCAAACGTATAGCGCACAACGCATAATGCATAAACCATATCCCTTACTTCATAACGCATAACGCATAATGCACAACGCATAACGAACACCGGAAAACCCATAACGCCTAACGCATAACGGATCACGAATAACGCATAATGCATAACGTATAACGCATAACGCATAACGCATAACGCATAACGCATAACGCATAACGCATAACGCATAACCCATAACGCATAACGCATAACGCATAACGCATAACGCATAACGCATAACGCATAACGCATAACGCATAACGCATAACGCATAACGCATAACGCATAACGCATATCGCATAACGCATAACGCATAACGCATAACGCATAACGCATAACGCATAACGCATAACGCATAACGCATAACGCATAACGCATAACGCATAACGCAAAACGCATAACGCATAACGCATAACGCATAACGCAAAACGCATAACGTTAACGCATAACCCATAACGCATAAGGCTTGATGCATGACGCATATCGCATATCGCATAACGCATAAGGCTTGATGCATGACGCATATCGCATAACGCATAAGGATAACGCATAATACATAACGTATAACGCATTATGCATAACGCATAACGCATAACGCATAACGCATAACGCATAACGCATAACGCATATCGCATAACACATACGCATAACGCATAACGCATAACGCATAACGCATAACGCATAACGCATAACCATAACGCATAACGCATAACCCATAACGCATAACGCATAACGCATAACGCATAACGTATAACGCATAACGCATACCGTATAACGCATAATGCATAACGCATAAAGCATAACGCATAACGCATAACGCATAACGCATAACGCATAACGCATAACGCAAACGTATAGCGCACAACGCATAATGCATAAACCATAACCCTTACTTCATAACGCATAACGCATAATGCACAACGCATAACGAACACCGGAAAACCCATAACGCCTAACGCATAACGGATCACGAATAACGCATAATGCATAACGCATAAAGCATAACGCATAACGATTAACGCATAACGCATAACGCATAACGCATAACGCATAACGCAACGTATAACGCACAACGCATAACGCATAACGCATAACCATAACGCATAACGCATAACCCATAACGCATAACGCATAACGCATAACGCATAACGCATACCGTATAACGCATAATGCATAACGCATAACGCATAACGCATAACGCATAACGTATAACGCATAACGCATAACGCATAACGCATAACGCATAACACATAACGCATAACGTATAACGCATAACGCATAACCATAACGCATAACGCATAACCCATAACGCATAACGCATAACGCATAACGTATAACGCATAACGCATACCGTATAACGCATAATGCATAACGCATAAAGCAAAACGCATAACGCAAACGTATAACGCACAACGCATAACGTATAACGCATAACGCATAACGCATAACGCATAACGCATAACGCATAACGCATAACGCATAACGCATAACGCATAACGCATAACGCATAACGCATAACGCATAACGCATAACGCATAACGCATAACGCATAACCATAACGCATAACGCATAACCCATAACGCATAACGCATAACGCATAACGCATAACGCATAACGTATAACGCATAACGCATACCGTATAACGCATAATGCATAACGCATAACGCATAACGCATAACGCATAACGTATAACGCATAACGCATAACGCATAACGCATAACGCATAACGTATAACGCATAACGCATACCGTATACCGCATAATGCATAACGCATAAAGCATAACGCATAACGCATAACGCATAACGCAAACGTATAGCGCACAACGCATAATGCATAAACCATAACCCTTACTTCATAACGCATAACGCATAATGCACAACGCATAACGAACACCGGAAAACCCATAACGCCTAACGCATAACGGATCACGAATAACGCATAATGCATAACGCATAAAGCATAACGCATAACGCATAACGCATAACGCATAACGCATAACGCATAACGCATAACGCATAACGCAACGTATAACGCACAACGCATAACACATAACGCATAACGCATAACGCATAACGCATAACGCATAACGCATAACGCATAACGCATAACGCATAACGCATAACGCATAACGCATAACGCATAACGCATAACGCATAACGCATAACGCATAACGCATAACGCATAACGCATAACGCATAACGCATAACCATAACGCATAACGCATAACCCATAACGCATAACGCATAACGCATAACGCATAACGCATACCGTATAACGCATAATGCATAACGCATAACGCATAACGCATAACGCATAACGTATAACGCATAACGCATAACGCATAACGCATAACGCATAACACATAACGCATAACGTATAACGCATAACGCATAACCATAACGCATAACGCATAACCCATAACGCATAACGCATAACGCATAACGTATAACGCATAACGCATACCGTATAACGCATAATGCATAACGCATAAAGCAAAACGCATAACGCAAACGTATAACGCACAACGCATAACGTATAACGCATAACGCATAACGCATAACGCATAACGCATAACGCATAACGCATAACGCATAACGCATAACGCATAACGCATAACGCATAACGCATAACGCATTACGCATAACTTATAACTCATAACTCATAACGAAAAACGCATAACGCAAAATGAATAACGCATAAAGCATAACGCACAACCCATAACCCATAACGCACAACGCATAAGGCATAATGCACAACGCATAACGAATACCGCAAAACGCATAACGCATAACGCATAACGCATAACGCGTAACTCATAACGCATAACGCATAACGCATAACGCACACCGTATAACGCATAACGCATAACGCATAACGCATAACGCATAACGCATACCGTATAACGCATAACGCATAACGCATAACGCATAACGCATAACGCATAACGCCAAACGCATAACGTTAACGCACAACCCATAACGCATAAGGCTTGATGCATGACGCATATCGCATATCGCATAACGCATAAGGCTTGATGCATGACGCATATCGCATAACGCATAAGGCATAACGCAAAATACATAACGTATAACGCATTATGCAGAACGCATAACGCATAACGCATAACGCATAACGCATATCGCATAACACATACGCATAACGCATAAGGCATAACGCATAATGCAAACGTATAACGCCCAACGCATAAAGCATAACGAACAACCCATAACGCATAATCCATAACGCATATCGCATAACACATACGCATATCGCATAAGGCATAACGCATTACGCATAACTTATAACTCATAACTCATAACGAATAACGCATAACGCAAAATGAATAACGCATAAAGCATAACGCATAACCCATAACCCATAACGCACAACGCATAAGGCATAATGCACAACGCATAACGAATACCGCAAAACGCATAACGCATAACGCGTAACTCATAACACATAACGCATAACGCATAACGCACACCGTATAACGCATAACGCATAACGCATAACGCATAAAGCATAACGCATAACGCATAACGCATAATGCAAACGTATAACGCCCATCGCATAAAGCATAACGAACAACCCATAACGCATAATCCATAACGCATAACGCATAACGCATAACGCATAAAGTATAACGCATAACGCATAACGCAAACTTATAACGCACAACGCATAGCGCACAACGCATAGCGCATAACGCATAACGCATAACGCATAACGCATAACGCATAACGCATAACGCATAACGGATCACGCATAACGCACAACGCATAGCGCATAACGCATAACGCATAACGCATAACGCATAACGCATAACGCATAACGCATAACGCATAACGCATAACGCATAACGCATAACGCATAACGCATAACGCATATCGCATAACGCATAAGGCTTGATGCATGACGCATATCGCATAACGCATAAGGCATAACGCATAATACATAACGTATAACGCATTATGCATAACGCATAACGCATAACGCATAACGCATATCGCATAACACATACGCATAACGCATAACGCATAACGCATAACGCATAACGCATAACCATAACGCATAACGCATAACGCATAACGCATAACGCATAACGCATAACGCATAACGCATAACGCATAACGCATAACGCATAACGCATAACGCATAACGCAAAACGCAAAACGCATAACGTTAACGCATAACCCATAACGCATAAGGCTTGATGCATGACGCATATCGCATATCGCATAACGCATAAGGCTTGATGCATGACGCATATCGCATAACGCATAAGGCATAACGCATAATACATAACGTATAACGCATTATGCATAACGCACAACGCATAACGCATAACGCATAACGCAAACGTATAGCGCACAACGCATAATGCATAAACCATAACCCTTACTTAATAACGCATAACGCATAATGCACAACGCATAACGAACACCGGAAAACCCATAACGCCTAACGCATAACGGATCACGAATAACGCATAAAGCATAACGCATAACGCATAACGCATAACTCATAACGCATAACGCATAACCCATAACGCATAACGCATAACGCAAAACGCATAACGTTAAAGCATAACCCATAACGCATAAGGCTTGATGCATGACGCATATCGCATATCGCATAACGCATAAGGCTTGATGCATGACGCATATCGCATAACGCATAAGGCATAACGCATAATACATAACGTATAACGCATTATGCATAACGCATAACGCATAACGCATAACGCATAACGCATATCGCATAACACATACGCATAACGCATAACGCATAACGCATAACGCATAACGCATAACGCATAACGCATAACCATAACGCATAACGCATAACCCATAACGCATAACGCAAACGTATAACGCACAACGCATAACGTATAACGCATAACGCATAACGCATAACGCATAACGCATAACCCATAACGCATAACGCATAACGCATAACGCATAACGCATAACGCATAACGCATAACGCATAACGCATAACGCATAACGCATAACGCATAACGCATAACCATAACGCATAACGCATAACCCATAACGCATAACGCATAACGCATAACGCATAACGCATAACGCATAACGTATAACGCATAACGCATACCGTATAACGCATAATGCATAACGCATAACGCATAACGCATAACGCATAACGTATAACGCATAACGCATAACGCATAACGCATAACGCATAACGTATAACGCATAACGCATACCGTATACCGCATAATGCATAACGCATAAAGCATAACGCATAACGCATAACGCATAACGCAAACGTATAGCGCACAACGCATAATGCATAAACCATAACCCTTACTTCATAACGCATAACGCATAATGCACAACGCATAACGAACACCGGAAAACCCATAACGCCTAACGCATAACGGATCACGAATAACGCATAATGCATAACGCATAAAGCATAACGCATAACGCATAACGCATAACGCATAACGCATAACGCAACGTATAACGCACAACGCATAACACATAACGCATAACGCATAACGCATAACGCATAACGCATAACGCATAACGCATAACGCATAACGCATAACGCATAACGCATAACGCATAACGCATAACGCATAACGCATAACGCATAACGCATAACGCATAACGCATAACGCATAACGCATAACCATAACGCATAACGCATAACCCATAACGCATAACGCATAACGCATAACGCATAACGCATACCGTATAACGCATAATGCATAACGCATAACGCATAACGCATAACGCATAACGTATAACGCATAACGCATAACGCATAACGCATAACGCATAACACATAACGCATAACGTATAACGCATAACGCATAACCATAACGCATAACGCATAACCCATAACGCATAACGCATAACGCATAACGTATAACGCATAACGCATACCGTATAACGCATAATGCATAACGCATAAAGCAAAACGCATAACGCAAACGTATAACGCACAACGCATAACGTATAACGCATAACGCATAACGCATAACGCATAACGCATAACGCATAACGCATAACGCATAACGCATAACGCATAACGCATAACGCATAACGCATTACGCATAACTTATAACTCATAACTCATAACGAAAAACGCATAACGCAAAATGAATAACGCATAAAGCATAACGCACAACCCATAACCCATAACGCACAACGCATAAGGCATAATGCACAACGCATAACGAATACCGCAAAACGCATAACGCATAACGCATAACGCATAACGCGTAACTCATAACGCATAACGCATAACGCATAACGCACACCGTATAACGCATAACGCATAACGCATAACGCATAACGCATAACGCATACCGTATAACGCATAACGCATAACGCATAACGCATAACGCATAACGCATAACGCCAAACGCATAACGTTAACGCACAACCCATAACGCATAAGGCTTGATGCATGACGCATATCGCATAACGCATAACGCATAAGGCTTGATGCATGACGCATATCGCATAACGCATAAGGCATAACGCATAATACATAACGTATAACGCATTATGCAGAACGCATAACGCATAACGCATAACGCATAACGCATATCGCATAACACATACGCATAACGCATAAGGCATAACGCATAATGCAAACGTATAACGCCCAACGCATAAAGCATAACGAACAACCCATAACGCATAATCCATAACGCATATCGCATAACACATACGCATATCGCATAAGGCATAACGCATTACGCATAACTTATAACTCATAACTCATAACGAATAACGCATAACGCAAAATGAATAACGCATAAAGCATAACGCATAACCCATAACCCATAACGCACAACGCATAAGGCATAATGCACAACGCATAACGAATACCGCAAAACGCATAACGCATAACGCGTAACTCATAACACATAACGCATAACGCATAACGCACACCGTATAACGCATAACGCATAACGCATAACGCATAAAGCATAACGCATAACGCATAACGCATAATGCAAACGTATAACGCCCATCGCATAAAGCATAACGAACAACCCATAACGCATAATCCATAACGCATAACGCATAACGCATAACGCATAAAGTATAACGCATAACGCATAACGCAAACTTATAACGCACAACGCATAGCGCACAACGCACAACGCATAGCGCATAACGCATAACGCATAACGCATAACGCATAACGCATATCGCATAACGCATAAGGCTTGATGCATGACGCATATCGCATAACGCATAAGGCATAACGCATAATACATAACGTATAACGCATTATGCATAACGCATAACGCATAACGCATAACGCATATCGCATAACACATACGCATAACGCATAACGCATAACGCATAACGCATAACGCATAACCATAACGCATAACGCATAACGCATAACGCATAACGCATAACGCATAACGCATAACGCATAACGCATAACGCATAACGCATAACGCATAACGCATAACGCATAACGCAAAACGCATAACGTTAACGCATAACCCATAACGCATAAGGCTTGATGCATGACGCATATCGCATATCGCATAACGCATAAGGCTTGATGCATGACGCATATCGCATAACGCATAAGGCATAACGCATAATACATAACGTATAACGCATTATGCATAACGCACAACGCATAACGCATAACGCATAACGCAAACGTATAGCGCACAACGCATAATGCATAAACCATAACCCTTACTTAATAACGCATAACGCATAATGCACAACGCATAACGAACACCGGAAAACCCATAACGCCTAACGCATAACGGATCACGAATAACGCATAAAGCATAACGCATAACGCATAACGCATAACTCATAACGCATAACGCATAACCCATAACGCATAACGCATAACGCAAAACGCATAACGTTAAAGCATAACCCATAACGCATAAGGCTTGATGCATGACGCATATCGCATATCGCATAACGCATAAGGCTTGATGCATGACGCATATCGCATAACGCATAAGGCATAACGCATAATACATAACGTATAACGCATTATGCATAACGCATAACGCATAACGCATAACGCATAACGCATATCGCATAACACATACGCATAACGCATAACGCATAACGCATAACGCATAACGCATAACGCATAACGCATAACCATAACGCATAACGCATAACGCATAACGCATAACGCATAACGCATAACGTATAACGCATAACGCATATCGCATAACACATACGCATATCGCATAAGGCATAACGCATTACGCATAACTTATAACTCATAACTCATAACGAATAACGCATAACGCAAAATGAATAACGCATAAAGCATAACGCATAACCCATAACCCATAACGCACAACGCATAAGGCATAATGCACAACGCCTAACGAATACCGCAAAACGCATAACGCATAACGCGTAACTCATAACACATAACGCATAACGCATAACGCACACCGTATAACGCATAACGCATAACGCATAACGCATAAAGCATAACGCATAACGCATAACGCATAACGCATAATGCAAACGTATAACGCCCAACGCATAAAGCATAACGAACAACCCATAACGCATAATCCATAACGCATAACGCATAACGCATAAAGTATAACGCATAACGCATAACGCAAACTTATAACGCACAACGCCTAGCGCATAACGCATAACGCATAACGCATAACGCATAACGCATAACGCATAACGCATAACGCATAACGCATAACGCATAACGGATCACGCATAACGCACAACGCATAGCGCATAACGCATAACGCATAACGCATAACGCATAACGCATAACGCATAACGCATAACGCATAACGCATAACGCATATCGCATAACGCATAAGGCTTGATGCATGACGCATATCGCATAACGCATAAGGCATAACGCATAATACATAACGTATAACGCATTATGCATAACGCATAACGCATAACGCATAACGCATATCGCATAACACATACGCATAACGCATAACGCATAACGCATAACGCATAACGCATAACCATAACGCATAACGCATAACCCATAACGCATAACGCATAACGCATAACGCATAACGTATAACGCATAACGCATACCGTATAACGCATAATGCATAACGCATAAAGCATAACGCATAACGCATAACGCATAACGCATAACGCATAACGCATAACGCATAACGCATAACGAATAACGCATAACGCATAACGCATAACGCATAACGCATAACGCATAACGCATAACGCATAACGCATAACGCATAACGCATAACGCATAACGCATAACGCATAACGCATAACGCATATCGCATAACACATACGCATAACGCATAAGATATAACCCATTACGCATAACTTATAACTCATAACTCATAACGAATAACGCAAAATGAATAACGCATAAAGCATAACGCATAATCCATAACCCATAACGCACAACGCATAAGGCATAATGCACAACGCATAACGAATACCGCAAAACGCATAACGCATAACGCATAACGCGTAACTCATAACGCATAACGCATAACGCATAACGCACACCGTATAATGCATAACGCATAACGCATAACGCAAACGTATAGCGCACAACGCATAACGCATAACGCATAACGCATAACGCATAACGCATAACGCATAACGCATAACGCAAAACGCATAACGTTAACGCATAACCCATAACGCATAAGGCTTGATGCATGACGCATATCGCATATCGCATAACGCATAAGGCTTGATGCATGACGCATATCGCATAACGCATAAGGCATAACGCATAATACATAACGTATAACGCATTATGCATAACGCATAACGCATAACGCATATCGTATAACACATACGCATAACGCATAACGCATAACGCACACCGTATAATGCATAACGCATAACGCATAACGCAAACGCATAACGAATACCGCAAAACGCATAACGCATAACGCATAACGCATAACGCATAACGCATAACGTATAACGCATAACGCATATCGCATAACACATACGCATATCGCATAAGGCATAACGCATTACGCATAACTTATAACTCATAACTCATAACGAATAACGCATAACGCAAAATGAATAACGCATAAAGCATAACGCACAACCCATAACCCATAACGCACAACGCATAAGGCATAATGCACAACGCATAACGAATACCGCAAAACGCATAACGCATAACGCATAACGCATAACGCGTAACTCATAACGCATAACGCATAACGCATAACGCACACCGTATAACGCATAACGCATAACGCATAACGCATAACGCATACCGTATAACGCATAACGCATAACGCATAACGCAAACTTATAACGCACAACGCATAGCGCACAACGCATAGCGCATAACGCATAACGCATAACGCATAACGCATAACGCATAACGCATAACGCATAACGCATAACGGATCACGCATAACGCACAACGCATAGCGCATAACGCATAACGCATAACGCATAACGCATAACGCATAACGCATAACGCATAACGCATAACGCATAACGCATAACGCATAACGCATAACGCATAACGCATAACGCATAACGCATATCGCATAACACATACGCATAACGCATAAGGCATAACGCATTACGCATAACTTATAACTCATAACTCATAACGAATAACGCATAACGCAAAATGAATAACGCATAAAGCATAACGCACAACCCATAACCCATAACGCACAACGCATAAGGCATAATGCACAACGCATAACGAATACCGCAAAACGCATAACGCATAACGCATAACGCATAACGCGTAACTCATAACGCATAACCCATAACGCACAACGCATAAGGCATAATGCACAACGCATAACGAATACCGCAAAACGCATAACGCATAACGCATAACGCATAACGCGTAACTCATAACGCATAACGCATAACGCATAACGCACACCGTATAACGCATAACGCATAACGCATAACGCATAACGCATACCGTATAACGCATAACGCATAACGCATAACGCATAACGCATAACGCATAACGCCAAACGCATAACGTTAACGCACAACCCATAACGCATAAGGCTTGATGCATGACGCATATCGCATATCGCATAACGCATAAGGCTTGATGCATGACGCATATCGCATAACGCATAAGGCATAACGCAAAATACATAACGTATAACGCATTATGCAGAACGCATAACGCATAACGCATAACGCATAACGCATATCGCATAACACATACGCATAACGCATAAGGCATAACGCATAATGCAAACGTATAACGCCCAACGCATAAAGCATAACGAACAACCCATAACGCATAATCCATAACGCATAACGCATAACGCATAACGCATAAAGTATAACGCATAACGCATAACGCAAACTTATAACGCACAACGCATAGCGCACAACGCATAGCGCATAACGCATAACGCATAACGCATAACGCATAACGCATAACGCATAACGCATAACGGATCACGCATAACGCACAACGCATAGCGCATAACGCATAACGCATAACGCATAACGCATAACGCATAACGCATAACGCATAACGCATAACGCATAACGCATAACGCATAACGCATAACGCATAACGCATAACGCATATCGCATAACGCATAAGGCTTGATGCATGACGCATATCGCATAACGCATAAGGCATAACGCATAATACATAACGTATAACGCATTATGCATAACGCATAACGCATAACGCATAACGCATATCGCATAACACATACGCATAACGCATAACGCATAACGCATAACGCATAACGCATAACCATAACGCATAACGCATAACGCATAACGCATAACGCATAACGCATAACGCATAACGCATAACGCATAACGCATAACGCATAACGCATAACGCAAAACGCATAACGTTAACGCATAACCCATAACGCATAAGGCTTGATGCATGACGCATATCGCATATCGCATAACGCATAAGGCTTGATGCATGACGCATATCGCATAACGCATAAGGCATAACGCATAATACATAACGTATAACGCATTATGCATAACGCACAACGCATAACGCATAACGCATAACGCAAACGTATAGCGCACAACGCATAATGCATAAACCATAACCCTTACTTAATAACGCATAACGCATAATGCACAACGCATAACGAACACCGGAAAACCCATAACGCCTAACGCATAACGGATCACGAATAACGCATAAAGCATAACGCATAACGCATAACGCATAACTCATAACGCATAACGCATAACCCATAACGCATAACGCATAACGCAAAACGCATAACGTTAAAGCATAACCCATAACGCATAAGGCTTGATGCATGACGCATATCGCATATCGCATAACGCATAAGGCTTGATGCATGACGCATATCGCATAACGCATAAGGCATAACGCATAATACATAACGTATAACGCATTATGCATAACGCATAACGCATAACGCATAACGCATAACGCATATCGCATAACACATACGCATAACGCATAACGCATAACGCATAACGCATAACGCATAACGCATAACGCATAACCATAACGCATAACGCATAACCCATAACGCATAACGCATAACGCATAACGTATAACGCATAACGCATATCGCATAACACATACGCATATCGCATAAGGCATAACGCATTACGCATAACTTATAACTCATAACTCATAACGAATAACGCATAACGCAAAATGAATAACGCATAAAGCATAACGCATAACCCATAACCCATAACGCACAACGCATAAGGCATAATGCACAACGCATAACGAATACCGCAAAACGCATAACGCATAACGCGTAACTCATAACACATAACGCATAACGCATAACGCACACCGTATAACGCATAACGCATAACGCATAACGCATAAAGCATAACGCATAACGCATAACGCATAACGCATAATGCAAACGTATAACGCCCAACGCATAAAGCATAACGAACAACCCATAACGCATAATCCATAACGCATAACGCATAACGCATAAAGTATAACGCATAACGCATAACGCAAACTTATAACGCACAACGCCTAGCGCATAACGCATAACGCATAACGCATAACGCATAACGCATAACGCATAACGCATAACGCATAACGCATAACGCATAACGCATAACGCATAACGCATAACGGATCACGCATAACGCACAACGCATAGCGCATAACGCATAACGCATAACGCATAACGCATAACGCATAACGCATAACGCATAACGCATAACGCATATCGCATAACGCATAAGGCTTGATGCATGACGCATATCGCATAACGCATAAGGCATAACGCATAATACATAACGTATAACGCATTATGCATAACGCATAACGCATAACGCATAACGCATATCGCATAACACATACGCATAACGCATAACGCATAACGCATAACGCATAACGCATAACCATAACGCATAACGCATAACCCATAACGCATAACGTATAACGCATAACGCATAACGTATAACGCATAACGCATACCGTATAACGCATAATGCATAACGCATAAAGCATAACGCATAACGCATAACGCATAACGCATAACGCATAACGCATAACGCATAACGAATAACGCATAACGCATAACGCATAACGCATAACGCATAACGCATAACGCATAACGCATAACGCATAACGCATAACGCATAACGCATAACGCATAACGCATAACGCATAACGCATATCGCATAACACATACGCATAACGCATAAGATATAACCCATTACGCATAACTTATAACTCATAACTCATAACGAATAACGCAAAATGAATAACGCATAAAGCATAACGCATAACCCATAACCCATAACGCACAACGCATAAGGCATAATGCACAACGCATAACGAATACCGCAAAACGCATAACGCATAACGCATAACGCATAACGCGTAACTCATAACGCATAACGCATAACGCATAACGCACACCGTATAATGCATAACGCATAACGCATAACGCAAACGTATAGCGCACAACGCATAACGCATAACGCATAACGCATAACGCATAACGCATAACGCATAACGCAAAACGCATAACGTTAACGCATAACCCATAACGCATAAGGCTTGATGCATGACGCATATCGCATATCGCATAACGCATAAGGCTTGATGCATGACGCATATCGCATAACGCATAAGGCATAACGCATAATACATAACGTATAACGCATTATGCATAACGCATAACGCATAACGCATATCGTATAACACATACGCATAACGCATAACGCATAACGCACACCGTATAATGCATAACGCATAACGCATAACGCAAACGCATAACGAATACCGCAAAACGCATAACGCATAACGCATAACGCATAACGCATAACGCATAACGCATAACGTATAACGCATAACGCATATCGCATAACACATACGCATATCGCATAAGGCATAACGCATTACGCATAACTTATAACTCATAACTCATAACGAATAACGCATAACGCAAAATGAATAACGCATAAAGCATAACGCATAACCCATAACCCATAACGCACAACGCATAAGGCATAATGCACAACGCATAACGAATACCGCAAAACGCATAACGCATAACGCGTAACTCATAACACATAACGCATAACGCATAACGCACACCGTATAACGCATAACGCATAACGCATAACGCATAAAGCATAACGCATAACGCATAACGCATAATGCAAACGTATAACGCCCATCGCATAAAGCATAACGAACAACCCATAACGCATAATCCATAACGCATAACGCATAACGCATAACGCATAAAGTATAACGCATAACGCATAACGCATAACGCAAACTTATAACGCACAACGCATAGCGCACAACGCATAGCGCATAACGCATAACGCATAACGCATAACGCATAACGCATAACGCATAACGCATAACGCATAACGCATAACGCATAACGCATAACGCATAACGCATAACGGATCACGCATAACGCACAAAGCATAGCGCATAACGCATAACGCATAACGCATAACGCATAACGCATAACGCATAACGCATAACGCATAACGCATAACGCATAACGCATAACGCATAACGCATAACGCATAACGCATAACGCATAACGCATAACGCATAACGCATAACGCATAACGCATAACGCATTACGCATAACGCATATCGCATAACACATACGCGTAACGCATAAGGCATAACGCATTACGCATAACTTATAACTCATAACTCATAACGAATAACGCATAACGCAAAATGAATAACGCATAAAGCATAACGCACAACCCATAACCCATAACGCACAACGCATAAGGCATAATGCACAACGCATAACGAATACCGCAAAACGCATAACGCATAACGCATAACGCATAACGCGTAACTCATAACGCATAACGCATAACGCATAACGCACACCGTATAACGCATAACGCATAACGCATAACGCATAACGCATACCGTATAACGCATAACGCATAACGCATAACGCAAACTTATAACGCACAACGCATAGCGCACAACGCATAGCGCATAACGCATAACGCATAACGCATAACGCATAACGCATAACGCATAACGCATAACGCATAACGGATCACGCATAACGCACAACGCATAGCGCATAACGCATAACGCATAACGCATAACGCATAACGCATAACGCATAACGCATAACGCATAACGCATAACGCATAACGCATAACGCATAACGCATAACGCATATCGCATAACACATACGCATAACGCATAAGGCATAACGCATTACGCATAACTTATAACTCATAACTCATAACGAATAACGCATAACGCAAAATGAATAACGCATAAAGCATAACGCATAACCCATAACCCATAACGCACAACGCATAAGGCATAATGCACAACGCATAACGAATACCGCAAAACGCATAACGCATAACGCATAACGCATAACGCGTAACTCATAACGCATAACGCATAACGCATAACGCACACCGTATAACGCATAACGCATAACGCATAACGCATAACGCATACCGTATAACGCATAACGCATAACGCATAACGCATAACGCCAAACGCATAAAGTTAACGCACAACCCATAACGCATAAGGCTTGATGCATGACGCATATCGCATATCGCATAACGCATAAGGCTTGATGCATGACGCATATCGCATAACGCATAAGGCATAACGCAAAATACATAACGTATAACGCATTATGCAGAACGCATAACGCATAACGCATAACGCATATCGCATAACACATACGCATAACGCATAAGGCATAACGCATAATGCAAACGTATAACGCCCAACGCATAAAGCATAACGAACAACCCATAACGCATAATCCATAACGCATAACGCATAACGCATAACGCATAAAGTATAACGCATAACGCATAACGCATAACGCAAACTTATAACGCACAACGCATAGCGCATAACGCATAACGCATAACCCATAACGCATAACGCATAACGCATAACGCATAACGCATAACGCATAACGCATAACGCATAACGCATAACACATACGCATAACGCATAAGGCATAACGCATTACGCATAACTTATAACTAATTACTCATAACGAATAACGCATAACGCAAAATGAATATCGCATAAAGCATAACGCATAACGCATAACGCATAACGCATAACGCATACCGCATAACGCATAACGCATAACGCATAACGCATAACGCATAACGCATAACGCATAACGCATAACGCATAACGCATAACGCATAACGCATAACGCATAACGCATAACGCATAACGGATCACGCATAACGCACAACGCATTGCGCATAACGCATAACGCATAACGCATAACGCATAACGCATAACGCATAACGCATAACGCATAACGCATAACGCATAACGCATAACGCATAACGCATAACGCATAACGCATAACGCATAACGCATAACGCATAACGCATAACGCATAACGCATAACGCATAACGCATAACGCATAACGCATACGCATAACGCATAAGGCATAACGCATTACGCATAACTTATAACTCATAACTCATAACGAATAACGCATAACGCAAAATGAATAACGCATAAAGCATAACGCATAACCCATAACCCATAACGCACAACGCATAAGGCATAATGCACAACGCATAACGAATACCGCAAAACGCATAACGCATAACGCGTAACTCATAACACATAACGCATAACGCATAACGCACACCGTATAACGCATAACGCATAACGCATAACGCATAAAGCATAACGCATAACGCATAACGCATAACGCATAATGCAAACGTATAACGCACAACGCATAAAGCATAACGAACAACCCATAACGCATAATCCATAACGCATAACGCATAACGCATAACGCATAAAGTATAACGCATAACGCATAACGCATACTTATAACGCACAACGCCTAGCGCATAACGCATAACGCATAACGCATAACGCATAACGCATAACGCATAACGCATAACGCATAACGCATAACGGATCACGCATAACGCACAACGCATAGCGCATAACGCATAACGCATAACGCATAACGCATATCGCATAACGCATAACGCATAACGCATAACGCATAACGCATAACGCATAACGCATAACGCATAACGCATAACGCATAACGCATAACGCATAACGCATAACGCATAACGCATATCGCATAACACATACGCATAACGCATAAGGCATAACGCATTACGCATAACTTATAACTCATAACTCATAACGAATAACGCATAACGCAAAATGAATAACGCATAAAGCATAACGCACAACCCATAACCCATAACGCACAACGCATAAGGCATAATGCACAACGCATAAGGAATACCGCAAAACGCATAACGCATAACGCATAACGCATAACGTATAACGCATAACGCATACCGTATAACGCATAACGCATAACCATAACGCATAACGCATAACCCATAACGCATAACGCATAACGCATAACGTATAACGCATAACGCATACCGTATAACGCATAACGCACAACGCATAACGCATAACGCATAACGTATAACGCATAACGCATATCGCATAACACATACGCATATCGCATAAGGCATAACGCATTACGCATAACGCATAACGCATAACGCATAACGCATAACGCAAAACGCATAACGCAAAACGCATAACGTTAACGCATAACCCATAACGCATAAGGCTTGATGCATGACGCATATCGCATATCGCATAACTCATAAGGCTTGATGCATGACGCATATCGCATAACGCATAAGGCATAACGCATAATACATAACGTATAACGCATTATGCATAACGCATAACGCATAACGCATATCGCATAACGCATATCGTATAACACATACGCATAACGCATAACGCATAACGCACACCGTATAATGCATAACGCATAACGCATAACGCAAACGCATAACGAATACCGCAAAACGCATAACGCATAACGCATAACGCATAACGCATAACGCATAACGCATAACGTATAACGCATAACGCATATCGCATAACACATACGCATATCGCATAAGGCATAACGCATTACGCATAACTTATAACTCATAACTCATAACGAATAACGCATAACGCAAAATGAATAACGCATAAAGCATAACGCATAACCCATAACCCATAACGCACAACGCATAAGGCATAATGCACAACGCATAACGAATACCGCAAAACGCATAACGCATAACGCGTAACTCATAACACATAACGCATAACGCATAACGCACACCGTATAACGCATAACGCATAACGCATAACGCATAAAGCATAACGCATAACGCATAACGCATAATGCAAACGTATAACGCCCATCGCATAAAGCATAACGAACAACCCATAACGCATAATCCATAACGCATAACGCATAACGCATAACGCATAAAGTATAACGCATAACGCATAACGCATAACGCAAACTTATAACGCACAACGCATAGCGCACAACGCATAGCGCATAACGCATAACGCATAACGCATAACGCATAACGCATAACGCATAACGCATAACGCATAACGCATAACGCATAACGCATAACGCATAACGCATAACGGATCACGCATAACGCACAACGCATAGCGCATAACGCATAACGCATAACGCATAACGCATAACGCATAACGCATAACGCATAACGCATAACGCATAACGCATAACGCATAACGCATAACGCATAACGCATAACGCATAACGCATAACGCATAACGCATAACGCATAACGCATAACGCATTACGCATAACGCATATCGCATAACACATACGCGTAACGCATAAGGCATAACGCATTACGCATAACTTATAACTCATAACTCATAACGAATAACGCATAACGCAAAATGAATAACGCATAAAGCATAACGCACAACCCATAACCCATAACGCACAACGCATAAGGCATAATGCACAACGCATAACGAATACCGCAAAACGCATAACGCATAACGCATAACGCATAACGCGTAACTCATAACGCATAACGCATAACGCATAACGCACACCGTATAACGCATAACGCATAACGCATAACGCATAACGCATAACGCATACCGTATAACGCATAACGCATAACGCATAACGCAAACTTATAACGCACAACGCATAGCGCACAACGCATAGCGCATAACGCATAACGCATAACGCATAACGCATAACGCATAACGCATAACGCATAACGCATAACGCATAACGGATCACGCATAACGCACAACGCATAGCGCATAACGCATAACGCATAACGCATAACGCATAACGCATAACGCATAACGCATAACGCATAACGCATAACGCATAACGCATAACGCATAACGCATAACGCATAACGCATATCGCATAACACATACGCATAACGCATAAGGCATAACGCATTACGCATAACTTATAACTCATAACTCATAACGAATAACGCATAACGCAAAATGAATAACGCATAAAGCATAACGCACAACCCATAACCCATAACGCACAACGCATAAGGCATAATGCACAACGCATAACGAATACCGCAAAACGCATAACGCATAACGCATAACGCATAACGCGTAACTCATAACGCATAACGCATAACGCATAACGCACACCGTATAACGCATAACGCATAACGCATAACGCATAACGCATACCGTATAACGCATAACGCATAACGCATAACGCATAACGCCAAACGCATAAAGCATAACGAACAACCCATAACGCATAAGGCTTGATGCATGACGCATATCGCATATCGCATAACGCATAAGGCTTGATGCATGACGCATATCGCATAACGCATAACGCATAACGCAAAATACATAACGTATAACGCATTATGCAGAACGCATAACGCATAACGCATAACGCATATCGCATAACACATACGCATAACGCATAAGGCATAACGCATAATGCAAACGTATAACGCCCAACGCATAAAGCATAACGAACAACCCATAACGCATAATCCATAACGCATAACGCATAACGCATAACGCATAAAGTATAACGCATAACGCATAACGCATAACGCAAACTTATAACGCACAACGCATAGCGCATAACGCATAACGCATAACCCATAACGCATAACGCATAACGCATAACGCATAACGCATAACGCATAACGCATAACGCATAACGGATCACGCATAACGCACAATGCATAGCGCATAACGCATAACGCATAACGCATAACGCATAACGCATAACGCATAACGCATAACGCATAACGCATAACGCATAACGCATAACGCATAACGCATAACGCATAACGCATAACGCATAACGCATAACGCATAACGCATAACGCATAACGCATAACGCATAACACATACGCATAACGCATAAGGCATAACGCATTACGCATAACTTATAACTAATTACTCATAACGAATAACGCATAACGCAAAATGAATATCGCATAAAGCATAACGCATAACGCATAACGCATAACGCATAACGCATACCGCATAACGCATAACGCATAACGCATAACGCATAACGCATAACGCATAACGCATAACGCATAACGCATAACGCATAACGCATAACGCATAACGCATAACGCATAACGGATCACGCATAACGCACAACGCATTGCGCATAACGCATAACGCATAACGCATAACGCATAACGCATAACGCATAACGCATAACGCATAACGCATAACGCATAACGCATAACGCATAACGCATAACGCATAACGCATAACGCATAACGCATAACGCATAACGCATAACGCATAACGCATAACGCATAACGCATAACGCATAACGCATAACGCATACGCATAACGCATAAGGCATAACGCATTACGCATAACTTATAACTCATAACTCATAACGAATAACGCATAACGCAAAATGAATAACGCATAAAGCATAACGCATAACCCATAACCCATAACGCACAACGCATAAGGCATAATGCACAACGCATAACGAATACCGCAAAACGCATAACGCATAACGCGTAACTCATAACACATAACGCATAACGCATAACGCACACCGTATAACGCATAACGCATAACGCATAACGCATAAAGCATAACGCATAACGCATAACGCATAACGCATAATGCAAACGTATAACGCACAACGCATAAAGCATAACGAACAACCCATAACGCATAATCCATAACGCATAACGCATAACGCATAACGCATAAAGTATAACGCATAACGCATAACGCATACTTATAACGCACAACGCCTAGCGCATAACGCATAACGCATAACGCATAACGCATAACGCATAACGCATAACGCATAACGCATAACGCATAACGCATAACGGATCACGCATAACGCACAACGCATAGCGCATAACGCATAACGCATAACGCATAACGCATATCGCATAACGCATAACGCATAACGCATAACGCATAACGCATAACGCATAACGCATAACGCATAACGCATAACGCATAACGCATAACGCATAACGCATAACGCATATCGCATAACACATACGCATAACGCATAAGGCATAACGCATTACGCATAACTTATAACTCATAACTCATAACGAATAACGCATAACGCAAAATGAATAACGCATAAAGCATAACGCACAACCCATAACCCATAACGCACAACGCATAAGGCATAATGCACAACGCATAAGGAATACCGCAAAACGCATAACGCATAACGCATAACGCATAACGTATAACGCATAACGCATACCGTATAACGCATAACGCATAACCATAACGCATAACGCATAACCCATAACGCATAACGCATAACGCATAACGTATAACGCATAACGCATACCGTATAACGCATAACGCACAACGCATAACGCATAACGCATAACGTATAACGCATAACGCATATCGCATAACACATACGCATATCGCATAAGGCATAACGCATTACGCATAACGCATAACGCATAACGCATAACGCATAACGCAAAACGCATAACGCAAAACGCATAACGTTAACGCATAACCCATAACGCATAAGGCTTGATGCATGACGCATATCGCATATCGCATAACTCATAAGGCTTGATGCATGACGCATATCGCATAACGCATAAGGCATAACGCATAATACATAACGTATAACGCATTATGCATAACGCATAACGCATAACGCATATCGCATAACACATACGCATAACGCATAACGCATAACGCATAACGCATAACGCATAACCATAACGCATAACGCAAATCGCATAACGCATAACGCATAACGCATAACGTATAACGCATAACGCATATCGCATAACACATACGCATATCGCATAAGGCATTACGCATTACGCATAACTTATAACTCATAACTCATAACGAATAACGCATAACGCAAAATGAATAACGCATAAAGCATAACGCATAACCCATAACCCATAACGCACAACGCATAAGGCATAATGCACAACGCATAACGAATACCGCAAAACGCATAACGCATAACGCGTAACTCATAACACATAACGCACAACGCATAGCGCACAACGCATAGCGCATAACGCATAACGCATAACGCATAACGCATAACGCATAACGCATAACGCATAACGGATCACGCATAACGCACAACGCATAGCGCATAACGCATAACGCATAACGCATAACGCATAACGCATAACGCATAACGCATAACGCATAACGCATAACGCATAACGCATAACGCATAACGCATAACGCATAACGCATAACGCATAACGCATAACGCATAACGCATAACGCATAACGCATAACGCATAACGCATAACGCGTATCGCATAACACATACGCATAACGCATAAGGCATAACGCATTACGCATAACTTATAACTCATAACTCATAACGAATAACGCATAACGCAAAATGAATAACGCATAAAGCATAACGCACAACCCATAACCCATAACGCACAACGCATAAGGCATAATGCACAACGCATAACGAATACCGCAAAACGCATAACGCATAACGCATAACGCATAACGCGTAACTCATAACGAATAACGCATAACGCATAACGCACACCGTATAACGCATAACGCATAACGCATAACGCATAACGCATACCGTATAACGCATAACGCATAACGCATAACGCAAACGTATAGCGCACAACGCATAATGCATAAACCATAACCCTTACTTAATAACGCATAACGCATAATGCACAACGCATAACGAACACCGGAAAACCCATAACGCCTAACGCATAACGGATCACGAATAACGCATAAAGCATAACGCATAACGCATAACGCATAACGCATATCGCATAACGCATAACGCATAACGCATAACGCATAACGCATAACGCATAACGCATAACGCATAACGCATAACGCATAACGCATAACGCATAACGCATAACGCATAACGTTAACGCACAACCCATAACGCATAAGGCTTGATGCATGACGCATATCGCATATCGCATAACGCATAAGGCTTGATGCATGACGCATATCGCATAACGCATAAGGCATAACGCATAATACATAACGTATAACGCAGTATGCATAACGCATAACGCATAACGCATAACGCATAACGCATAACGCATAACGCATAACACATACGCATAACGCATATGTCATAACGCATAATGTAAACGTATAACGCCCAACGCATAAAGCATAACGAACAACCCATAACGCATAATCCATAACGCATAACGCATAACGCATAACGCATAACGCATAAAGTATAACGCATAACGCATAACGCATAACGCAAACTTATAACGCACAACGCATAGCGCATAACGCATAACGCATAACGCATAACGCATAACGCATAACGCATAACGCATAACGCATAACGCATAACGCATAACGCATAACGCATAACGCATAACGCATAACGCATAACGCATAACGCATAACGGATCACGCATAACGCACAACGCATAGCGCATAACGCATAACGCATAACGCATAACGCATAACGCATAACGCATAACGCATAACGCATAACGCATAACGCATTACGCATAACGCATAACGCATAACGCATAACGCATAACGCATAACGCATAACGCATAACGCATAACGCATAACGCATAACGCATATCGCATAACACATACGCATAAAGCATAAGGCATAACGCATTACGCATAACTTATAACTCATAACTCATAACGAATAACGCATAACGCAAAATGAATAACGCATAAAGCATAACGCATAACCCATAACCCATAACGCACAACGCATAAGGCATAATGCACAACGCATAACGAATACCGCAAAACGCATAACGCATAAAGCATAACGCATAACGCATAACGCATAACGCATAACGCATAACGCATAACGCATACGCATAACGCATAAGGCATAACGCATTACGCATAACTTATAACTCATAACTCATAACGAATAACGCATAACGCAAAATGAATAACGCATAAAGCATAACGCATAACCCATAACCCATAACGCACAACGCATAAGGCATAATGCACAACGCATAACGAATACCGCAAAACGCATAACGCATAACGCGTAACTCATAACACATAACGCATAACGCATAACGCACACCGTATAACGCATAACGCATAACGCATAACGCATAAAGCATAACGCATAACGCATAACGCATAACGCATAATGCAAACGTATAACGCACAACGCATAAAGCATAACGAACAACCCATAACGCATAATCCATAACGCATAACGCATAACGCATAACGCATAAAGTATAACGCATAACGCATAACGCATACTTATAACGCACAACGCCTAGCGCATAACGCATAACGCATAACGCATAACGCATAACGCATAACGCATAACGCATAACGCATAACGCATAACGGATCACGCATAACGCACAACGCATAGCGCATAACGCATAACGCATAACGCATAACGCATATCGCATAACGCATAACGCATAACGCATAACGCATAACGCATAACGCATAACGCATAACGCATAACGCATAACGCATAACGCATAACGCATAACGCATAACGCATAACGCATATCGCATAACACATACGCATAACGCATAAGGCATAACGCATTACGCATAACTTATAACTCATAACTCATAACGAATAACGCATAACGCAAAATGAATAACGCATAAAGCATAACGCACAACCCATAACCCATAACGCACAACGCATAAGGCATAATGCACAACGCATAAGGAATACCGCAAAACGCATAACGCATAACGCATAACGCATAACGTATAACGCATAACGCATACCGTATAACGCATAACGCATAACCATAACGCATAACGCATAACCCATAACGCATAACGCATAACGCATAACGTATAACGCATAACGCATACCGTATAACGCATAACGCACAACGCATAACGCATAACGCATAACGTATAACGCATAACGCATATCGCATAACACATACGCATATCGCATAAGGCATAACGCATTACGCATAACGCATAACGCATAACGCATAACGCATAACGCATAACGCATAACGCAAAACGCATAACGTTAACGCATAACCCATAACGCATAAGGCTTGATGCATGACGCATATCGCATATCGCATAACTCATAAGGCTTGATGCATGACGCATATCGCATAACGCATAAGGCATAACGCATAATACATAACGTATAACGCATTATGCATAACGCATAACGCATAACGCATATCGCATAACACATACGCATAACGCATAACGCATAACGCATAACGCATAACGCATAACCATAACGCATAACGCATAACCCATAACGCATAACGCATAACGCATAACGTATAACGCATAACGCATATCGCATAACACATACGCATATCGCATAAGGCATTACGCATTACGCATAACTTATAACTCATAACTCATAACGAATAACGCATAACGCAAAATGAATAACGCATAAAGCATAACGCATAACCCATAACCCATAACGCACAACGCATAAGGCATAATGCACAACGCATAACGAATACCGCAAAACGCATAACGCATAACGCGTAACTCATAACACATAACGCACAACGCATAGCGCACAACGCATAGCGCATAACGCATAACGCATAACGCATAACGCATAACGCATAACGCATAACGCATAACGGATCACGCATAACGCACAACGCATAGCGCATAACGCATAACGCATAACGCATAACGCATAACGCATAACGCATAACGCATAACGCATAACGCATAACGCATAACGCATAACGCATAACGCATAACGCATAACGCATAACGCATAACGCATAACGCATAACGCATAACGCATAACGCATAACGCATAACGCATAACGCATATCGCATAACACATACGCATAACGCATAAGGCATAACGCATTACGCATAACTTATAACTCATAACTCATAACGAATAACGCATAACGCAAAATGAATAACGCATAAAGCATAACGCACAACCCATAACCCATAACGCACAACGCATAAGGCATAATGCACAACGCATAACGAATACCGCAAAACGCATAACGCATAACGCATAACGCATAACGCGTAACTCATAACGAATAACGCATAACGCATAACGCACACCGTATAACGCATAACGCATAACGCATAACGCATAACGCATAACGCATAACGCATAACGCATAACGCATAACGCATAACGCATAACGCATAACGCATAACGCATAACGCATAACGCATAACGCATAACGCATAACGTTAACGCACAACCCATAACGCATAAGGCTTGATGCATGACGCATATCGCATATCGCATAACGCATAAGGCTTGATGCATGACGCATATCGCATAACGCATAAGGCATAACGCATAATACATAACGTATAACGCAGTATGCATAACGCATAACGCATAACGCATAACGCATAACGCATATCGCATAACACATACGCATAACGCATATGTCATAACGCATAATGTAAACGTATAACGCCCAACGCATAAAGCATAACGAACAACCCATAACGCATAATCCATAACGCATAACGCATAACGCATAACGCATAACGCATAAAGTATAACGCATAACGCATAACGCATAACGCAAACTTATAACGCACAACGCATAGCGCATAACGCATAACGCATAACGCATAACGCATAACGCATAACGCATAACGCATAACGCATAACGCATAACGCATAACGCATAACGCATAACGCATAACGCATAACGCATAACGCATAACGCATAACGCATAACGCATAACGCATAACGGATCACGCATAACGCACAACGCATAGCGCATAACGCATAACGCATAACGCATAACGCATAACGCATAACGCATAACGCATAACGCATAACGCATAACGCATTACGCATAACGCATAACGCATAACGCATAACGCATAACGCATAACGCATAACGCATAACGCATAACGCATAACGCATAACGCATATCGCATAACACATACGCATAAAGCATAAGGCATAACGCATTACGCATAACTTATAACTCATAACTCATAACGAATAACGCATAACGCAAAATGAATAACGCATAAAGCATAACGCATAACCCATAACCCATAACGCACAACGCATAAGGCATAATGCACAACGCATAACGAATACCGCAAAACGCATAACGCATAACGCATAACGCATAACGCATAACGCGTAACTCATAACGCATAACGCATAACGCATAACGCACACCGTATAACGCATAACGCATAACGCATAACGCATACCGTATAACGCATAACGCATAACGCATAACGCAAACGTATAGCGCACAACGCATAATGCATAACGCATATAGCATAACACATACGCATAAAGCATAAGGCATAACGCATTACGCATAACTTATAACTCATAACTCATAACGAATAACGCATAACGCAAAATGAATAAATCATAAAGCATAACGCATAACCCATAACCCATAACGCACAACGCATAAGGCATAATGCACAACGCATAACGAATACCGCAAAACGCATAACGCATAACGCATAACGCATAACGCGTAACTCATAACGCATAACGCATAACGCATAACGCACACCGTATAACGCATAACGCATAACGCATAACGCATACCGTATAACGCATAACGCATAACGCATAACGCAAACGTATAGCGCACAACGCATAATGCATAAACCATAACCCTTACTTAATAACGCATAACGCATAATGCACAACGCATAACGAACACCGGAAAACCCATAACGCCTAACGCATAACGGATCACGAATAACGCATAAAGCATAACGCATAACGCATAACGCATAACGCATAAAGCATAACGCATAACGCATAACGCATAACGCATAACGCATAACGCATAACGCATAACGCATAACGCATAACGCATAACGCATAACGCATAACGCATAACGCATATCGCATAACACATACGCATAAAGCATAAGGCATAACGCATTACGCATAACTTATAACTCATAACTCATAACGAATAACGCATAACGCAAAATGAATAACGCATAAAGCATAACGCATAACCCATAACCCATAACGCACAACGCATAAGGCATAATGCACAACGCATAACGAATACCGCAAAACGCATAACGCATAACGCATAACGCATAACGCGTAGCTCATAACGCATAACGCATAACGCATAACGCACACCGTATAACGCATAACGCATAACGCATAACGCATTCCGTATAACGCATAACGCATAACGCATAACGCAAACGTATAGCGCACAACGCATAATGCATAAACCATAACCCTTACTTAATAACGCATAACGCATAATGCACAACGCATAACGAACACCGGAAAACCCATAACGCCTAACGCATAACGGATCACGAATAACGCATAAAGCATAACGCATAACGCATAACGCATAACGCATAACGTATAACGCATAACGCATAACGCATAACGCATAACGCATAACGCATAACGCAAAACGCATAACGTTAACGCATAACCCATAACGCATAAGGCTTGATGCATGACGCATATCGCATATCGCATATCGCATAACGCATAAGGCTTGATGCATGACGCATATCGCATAACGCATAAGGCATAACGCATAATACATAACGTATAACGCATTATGCATAACGCATAACGCATAACGCATATCGCATAACACATACGCATAACGCATAACGCATAACGCATAACGCATAACGCATAACGCATAACGCATAACGCATAACGCATAACGCATAACGCATAACGCATAACGCATAACGCATAACGCATATCGCATAACACATACGCATAACGCATAAGGCATAACGCATTACGCATAACTTATAACTCATAACTCATAACGAATAACGCATAACGCAAAATGAATATCGCATAAAACATAACGCATAACGCATAACGCATAACGCATAACGCATAACGCATAACGCATAACGCATAACGCATAACGCATAACGCATAACGCATAACGCATAACGCATAACGGATCACGCATAACGCACAACGCATAGCGCATAACGCATAACGCATAACGCATAACGCATAACGCATAACGCATAACGCATAACGCATAACGCATAACGCATAACGCATAACGCATAACGCATAACGCATAACGCATAACGCATAACGCATATCGCATAACACATACGCATAAGGCATAACGCATTACGCATAACTTATAACTCATAACTCATAACGAATAACGCATAACCCAAAATGAATAACGCATAAAGCATAACGCATAACCCATAACCCATAACGCACAACGCATAAGGCATAATGCACAACGCATAACGAATACCGCAAAACGCATAACGCATAACGCGTAACTCATAACACATAACGCATAACGCATAACGCACACCGTATAACGCATAATTCATAACGCATAACGCATAAAGCATAAAGCATAACGCATAACGCGTAACGCATAACGCATAATGCAAACGTATAACGCCCAACGCATAAAGCATAACGAACAACCCATAACGCATAATCCATAACGCATAACGCATAACGCATAACGCATAAAGTATAACGCATAACGCATAACGCATACTTATAACGCACAACGCCTAGCGCATAACGCATAACGCATAACGCATAACCCATAACGCATAACGCATAACGCATAACGCATAACGCATAACGCAAACGTATAGCGCACAACGCATAATGCATAAACCATAACCCTTACTTCATAACGCATAACGCATAATGCACAACGCATAACGAACACCGGAAAACCCATAACGCCTAACGCATAACGGATCACGAATAACGCATAATGCATAACGCATAAAGCATAACGCATAACGCATAACGCATAACGCATAACGCATAACGCATAACGCATAACGCATAACGCATAACGCATAACGCATAACGCATAACGCGTAACTCATAACGCATAACGCATAACGCATAACGCACACCGTATAACGCATAACGCATAACGCATAACGCATAACGCATACCGTATAACGCATAACGCATAACGCATAACGCATAACGCATAACGCATAACGCATAACGCATAACGCATAACGCATAACGCATAACGCATAACGCATAACGCATAACGCGTAACTCATAACGCATAACGCATAACGCATAACGCACACCGTATAACGCATAACGCATAACGCATAACGCATAACGCATACCGTATAACGCATAACGCATAACGCATAACGCATATCGCATAACACATACGCATAAAGCATAAGGCATAACGCATTACGCATAACTTATAACTCATAACTCATAACGAATAACGCATAACGCAAAATGGATAACGCATAAAGCATAACGCATAACCCATAACCCATAACGCACAACGCATAAGGCATAATGCACAACGCATAACGAATACCGCAAAACGCATAACGCATAACGCATAACGCATAACGCGTAACTCATAACGCATAACGCATAACGCACACCGTATAACGCATAACGCATAACGCATAACGCATACCGTATAACGCATAACGCATAACGCATAACGCAAACGAATAGCGCACAACGCATAATGCATAAACCATAACCCTTACTTAATAACGCATAACGCATAATGCACAACGCATAACGAACACCGGAAAACCCATAACGCCTAACGCATAACGGATCACGAATAACGCATAAAGCATAACGCATAACGCATAACGCATAACGCATAACGCATAACGCATAACGCAAAACGCATAACGTTAACGCATAACCCATAACGCATAAGGCTTGATGCATGACGCATATCGCATATCTCATATCGCATAACGCATAAGGCTTGATGCATGACGCATATCGCATAACGCATAAGGCATAACGCATAATACATAACGTATAACGCATTATGCATAACGCATAACGCATAACGCATATCGCATAACACATACGCATAACGCATAACGCATAACGCATAACGCATAACGCATAACGCATAACCATAACGCATAACGCATAACCCATAACGCATAACGCATAACGCATAACGTATAACGCATAACGCATATCGCATAACACATACGCATATCGCATAAGGCATAACGCATTACGCATAACTTATAACTCATAACTCATAACGAATAACGCATAACGCAAAATGAATAACGCATAAAGCATAACGCATAACCCATAACCCATAACGCACAACGCATAAGGCATAATGCACAACGCATAACGAATACCGCAAAACGCATAACGCATAACGCGTAACTCATAACACATAACGCATAACGCATAACGCACACCGTATAACGCATAACGCATAACGCATAACGCATAAAGCATAACGCATAACGCATAACGCATAACGCATAATGCAAACGTATAACGCCCAACGCATAACGCATAACGCATAACGCATAACGCATAACGCATAACGCATAACGCATAACGCATAACGCATAACGCATAACGCATAACGCATAACGCATAACGCATAACGCATAACGCATAACGCATAACGCGTAACTCATAACGCATAACGCATAACGCATAACGCACACCGTATAACGCATAACGCATAACGCATATCGCATAACGCATACCGTATAACGCATAACGCATAACGCATAACGCAAACGTATAGCGCACAACGCATAATGCATAAACCATAACCCTTACTTAATAACGCATAACGCATAATGCACAACGCATAACGAACACCGGAAAACCCATAACGCCTAACGCATAACGGATCACGAATAACGCATAAAGCATAACGCATAACGCATAACGCATAACGCATAACGCATAACGCATAACGCATAACGCATAACGCATAACGCATAACGCATAACGCATAACGCATAACGCATAACGCATAACGCCAAACGCATAACGTTAACGCACAACCCATAACGCATAAGGCTTGATGCATGACGCATATCGCATATCGCATAACGCATAAGGCTTGATGCATGACGCATATCGCATAACGCATAAGGCATAACGCATAATACATAACGTATAACGCATTATGCAGAACGCATAACGCATAATGCATAACGCATAACGCATATCGCATAACACATACGCATAACGCATAAGGCATAACGCATAATGCAAACGTATAACGCCCAACGCATAAAGCATAACGAACAACCCATAACGCATAATCCATAACGCATAACGCATAACGCATAACGCATAACGCATAAAGTATAACGCATAACGCATAACGCAAACTTATAACGCACAACGCATAGCGCATAACGCATAACGCATAACGCATAACGCATAACGCATAACGCATAACGCATAACGCATAACGCATAACGCATAACGCATAACGCATAACGCATAACGCATAACGCATAACGCATAACGCATAACGCATAACGCATAACGCATAACGGATCACGCATAACGCACAACGCATAGCGCATAACGCATAACGCATAACGCATAACGCATAACGCATAACGCATAACGCATAACGCATAACGCATAACGCATAACGCATAACGCATAACGCATAACGCATAACGCATAACGCATAACGCATAACGCATAACGCATATCGCATAACACATACGCATAACGCATAAGGCATAACGCATTACGCATAACTTATAACTCATAACTCATAACGAATAACGCATAACGCAAAATGAATATCGCATAAAGCATAACGCATAACGCATAACGCATAACGCATAACGCATAACGCATAACGCATAACGCATAACGCATAACGCATAACGCATAACGCATAACGGATCACATATAACGCACAACGCATTGCGCATAACGCATAACGCATAACGCATAACGCATAACGCATAACGCATAACGCATAACGCATAACGCATAACGCATAACGCATAACGCATAACGCATAACGCATAACGCATAACGCATAACGCATAACGCATAACGCATAACGCATATCGCATAACACATACGCATAACGCATAAGGCATAACGCATTACGCATAACTTATAACTCATAACTCATAACGAATAACGCATAACGCAAAATGAATAACGCATAAAGCATAACGCATAACCCATAACCCATAACGCACAACGCATAAGGCATAATGCACAACGCATAACGAATACCGCAAAACGCATAACGCATAACGCGTAACTCATAACACATAACGCATAACGCATAACGCACACCGTATAACGCATAACGCATAACGCATAACGCATAAAGCATAACGCATAACGCATAACGCATAACGCATAATGCAAACGTATAACGCCCAACGCATAAAGCATAACGAACAACCCATAACGCATAATCCATAACGCATAACGCATAACGCATAACGCATAAAGTATAACGCATAACGCATAACGCATAACGCATACTTATAACGCACAACGCCTAGCGCATAACGCATAACGCATAACGCATAACGCATAACGCATAACGCATAACGCATAACGCATAACGCATAACGGATCACGCATAACGCACAACGCATAGCGCATAACGCATAACGCATAACGCATAACGCATAACGCATAACGCATAACGCATAACGCATATCGCATAACACATACGCATAACGCATAAGTCATAACGCATTACGCATAACTTATAACTCATAACTCATAACGAATAACGCATAACGCAAAATGAATAACGCATAAAGCATAACGCACAACCCATAACCCATAACGCACAACGCATAAGGCATAATGCACAACGCATAACGAATACCGCAAAACGCATAACGCATAACGCATAACGCATAACGCATAACGTATAACGCATAACGCATACCGTATAACGCATAACGCATAACCATAACGCATAACGCATAACCCATAACGCATAACGCATAACGCATAACGCATAACGTATAACGCATAACGCATACCGTATAACGCATAATGCATAACGCATAACGCATAACGCATAACGCATAAAGCATAACGTATAACGCATAACGCATACCGTATAACGCATAACGCATAACGCATAACGCAAACGTATAGCGCACAACGCATAATGCATAAACCATAACCCTTACTTAATAACGCATAACGCATAATGCACAACGCATAACGAACACCGGAAAACCCATAACGCCTAACGCATAACGGATCACGAATAACGCATAAAGCATAACGCATAACGCATAACGCATAACGCACAACGCATAACGCATAACGCATAACGCATAACGCATAACGCATAACGCATAACGCATAACGCATAACGCATAACGGATCACGCATAACGCACAACGCATAGCGCATAACGCATAACGCATAACGCATAACGCATAACGCATAACGCATAACGCATAACGCATAACGCATAACGCATAACGCATAACGCATAACGCATAACGCATAACGCATAACGCATAACGCATAACGCATAACGCATAACGCATATCGCATAACACATACGCATAACGCATAAGGCATAACGCATTACGCATAACTTATAACTCATAACTCATAACGAATAACGCATAACGCAAAATGAATAACGCATAAAGCATAACGCATAACCCATAACCCATAACGCACAACCAATAAGGCATAATGCACAACGCATAACGAATACCGCAAAACGCATAACTCATAACACATAACGCATAACGCATAACGCACACCGTATAACGCATAACGCATAACGCATAACGCATAAAGCATAACGCATAACGCATAACGCATAACGCATAATGCAAACGTATAACGCCCAACGCATAAAGCATAACGAACAACCCATAACGCATAATCCATAACGCATAACGCATAACGCATAACGCATAAAGTATAACGCATAACGCATAACGCATAACGCATACTTATAACGCACAACGCCTAGCGCATAACGCATAACGCATAACGCATAACGCATAACGCATAACGCATAACGCATAACGCATAACGCATAACGCATAACGCATAACGCATAACGCATAACGCATAACGCATAACGCATAACGCATAACGCATATCGCATAACACATACGCATAACGCATTACGCATAACTTATAACTCATAACTCATAACGAATAACGCATAACGCAAAATGAATAACGCATAAAGCATAACGCATAACCCATAACCCATAACGCACAACGCATAAGGCATAATGCACAACGCATAACGAATACCGCAAAACGCATAACGCATAACGCGTAACTCATAACACATAACGCATAACGCATAACGCACACCGTATAACGCATACCGCATAACGCATAACGCATAAAGCATAACGCATAACGCATAACGCATAACGCATAATGCAAACGTATAACGCCCAACGCATAAAGCATAACGAACAACCCATAACGCATAATCCATAACGCATAACGCATAACGCATAACGCATAAAGTATAACGCATAAAGCATAACGCATAACGCATACTTATAACGCACAACGCCTAGCGCATAACGCATAACGCATAACGCATAACGCATAACGCATAACGCATAACGCATAACGCATAACGCATAACGGATCACGCATAACGCACAACGCATAGCGCATAACGCATAACGCATAACGCATAACGCATAACGCATAACGCATAACGCATAACGCATAACGCATATCGCATAACACATACGCATAACGCATAAGTCATAACGCATTACGCATAACTTATAACTCATAACTCATAACGAATAACGCATAACGCAAAATGAATAACGCATAAAGCATAACGCACAACCCATAACCCATAACGCACAACGCATAAGGCATAATGCACAACGCATAACGAATACCGCAAAACGCATAACGCATAACGCATAACGCATAACGTATAACGCATAACGCATACCGTATAACGCATAACGCATAACCATAACGCATAACGCATAACCTATAACGCATAACGCATAACGCATAACGCATAACGTATAATGCATAACGCATACCGTATAACGCATAATGCATAACGCATAACGCATAACGCATAACGCATAAAGCATAACGTATAACGCATAACGCATACCGTATAACGCATAACGCATAACGCATAACGCAAACGTATAGCGCACAACGCATAATGCATAAACCATAACCCTTACTTAATAACGCATAACGCATAATGCACAACGCATAACGAACACCGGAAAACCCATAACGCCTAACGCATAACGGATCACGAATAACGCATAAAGCATAACGCTTAACGCATAACGCATAACGCATAACGCATAACGCATAACGCATAACGCATAACGCATAACGCATAACGCATAACGCAAAACGCATAACGTTAACGCATAACCCATAACGCATAAGGCTTGATGCATGACGCATATCGCATATCGCATAACGCATAAGGCTTGATGCATGACGCATATCGCATAACGCATAAGGCATAACGCATAACGCATAACGCATAACGCATAACGCATAACGCATAACGCATAACGCATAACGCATAACGCATAACGCATAACGCATAACGCATAACGCATAACGCATAACGCATATCGCATAACACATACGCATAAGGCATAACGCATTACGCATAACTTATAACTCATAACTCATAACGAATAACGCATAACCCAAAATGAATAACGCATAAAGCATAACGCATAACCCATAACCCATAACGCACAACGCATAAGGCATAATGCACAACGCATAACGAATACCGCAAAACGCATAACGCATAACGCGTAACTCATAACACATAACGCATAACGCATAACGCACACCGTATAACGCATAATTCATAACGCATAACGCATAAAGCATAAAGCATAACGCATAACGCGTAACGCATAACGCATAATGCAAACGTATAACGCCCAACGCATAAAGCATAACGAACAACCCATAACGCATAATCCATAACGCATAACGCATAACGCATAACGCATAAAGTATAACGCATAACGCATAACGCATACTTATAACGCACAACGCCTAGCGCATAACGCATAACGCATAACGCATAACCCATAACGCATAACGCATAACGCATAACGCATAACGCATAACGCAAACGTATAGCGCACAACGCATAATGCATAAACCATAACCCTTACTTCATAACGCATAACGCATAATGCACAACGCATAACGAACACCGGAAAACCCATAACGCCTAACGCATAACGGATCACGAATAACGCATAATGCATAACGCATAAAGCATAACGCATAACGCATAACGCATAACGCATAACGCATAACGCATAACGCATAACGCATAACGCATAACGCATAACGCATAACGCATAACGCGTAACTCATAACGCATAACGCATAACGCATAACGCACACCGTATAACGCATAACGCATAACGCATAACGCATAACGCATACCGTATAACGCATAACGCATAACGCATAACGCATAACGCATAACGCATAACGCATAACGCATAACGCATAACGCATAACGCATAACGCATAACGCATAACGCATAACGCGTAACTCATAACGCATAACGCATAACGCATAACGCACACCGTATAACGCATAACGCATAACGCATAACGCATAACGCATACCGTATAACGCATAACGCATAACGCATAACGCATATCGCATAACACATACGCATAAAGCATAAGGCATAACGCATTACGCATAACTTATAACTCATAACTCATAACGAATAACGCATAACGCAAAATGGATAACGCATAAAGCATAACGCATAACCCATAACCCATAACGCACAACGCATAAGGCATAATGCACAACGCATAACGAATACCGCAAAACGCATAACGCATAACGCATAACGCATAACGCGTAACTCATAACGCATAACGCATAACGCATAACGCACACCGTATAACGCATAACGCATAACGCATAACGCATACCGTATAACGCATAACGCATAACGCATAACGCAAACGAATAGCGCACAACGCATAATGCATAAACCATAACCCTTACTTAATAACGCATAACGCATAATGCACAACGCATAACGAACACCGGAAAACCCATAACGCCTAACGCATAACGGATCACGAATAACGCATAAAGCATAACGCATAACGCATAACGCATAACGCATAACGCATAACGCATAACACATAACGCAAAACGCATAACGTTAACGCATAACCCATAACGCATAAGGCTTGATGCATGACGCATATCGCATATCTCATATCGCATAACGCATAAGGCTTGATGCATGACGCATATCGCATAACGCATAAGGCATAACGCATAATACATAACGTATAACGCATTATGCATAACGCATAACGCATAACGCATATCGCATAACACATACGCATAACGCATAACGCATAACGCATAACGCATAACGCATAACGCATAACGCATAACCATAACGCATAACGCATAACCCATAACGCATAACGCATAACGCATAACGTATAACGCATAACGCATATCGCATAACACATACGCATATCGCATAAGGCATAACGCATTACGCATAACTTATAACTCATAACTCATAACGAATAACGCATAACGCAAAATGAATAACGCATAAAGCATAACGCATAACCCATAACCCATAACGCACAACGCATAAGGCATAATGCACAACGCATAACGAATACCGCAAAACGCATAACGCATAACGCGTAACTCATAACACATAACGCATAACGCATAACGCACACCGTATAACGCATAACGCATAACGCATAACGCATAAAGCATAACGCATAACGCATAACGCATAACGCATAATGCAAACGTATAACGCCCAACGCATAACGCATAACGCATAACGCATAACGCATAACGCATAACGCATAACGCATAACGCATAACGCATAACGCATAACGCATAACGCATAACGCATAACGCATAACGCATAACGCGTAACTCATAACGCATAACGCATAACGCATAACGCACACCGTATAACGCATAACGCATAACGCATATCGCATAACGCATACCGTATAACGCATAACGCATAACGCATAACGCAAACGTATAGCGCACAACGCATAATGCATAAACCATAACCCTTACTTAATAACGCATAACGCATAATGCACAACGCATAACGAACACCGGAAAACCCATAACGCCTAACGCATAACGGATCACGAATAACGCATAAAGCATAACGCATAACGCATAACGCATAACGCATAACGCATAACGCATAACGCATAACGCATAACGCATAACGCATAACGCATAACGCCAAACGCATAACGTTAACGCACAACCCATAACGCATAAGGCTTGATGCATGACGCATATCGCATATCGCATAACGCATAAGGCTTGATGCATGACGCATATCGCATAACGCATAAGGCATAACGCATAATACATAACGTATAACGCATTATGCAGAACGCATAACGCATAATGCATAACGCATAACGCATATCGCATAACACATACGCATAACGCATAAGGCATAACGCATAATGCAAACGTATAACGCCCAACGCATAAAGCATAACGAACAACCCATAACGCATAATCCATAACGCATAACGCATAACGCATAACGCATAACGCATAAAGTATAACGCATAACGCATAACGCAAACTTATAACGCACAACGCATAGCGCATAACGCATAACGCATAACGCATAACGCATAACGCATAACGCATAACGCATAACGCATAACGCATAACGCATAACGCATAACGCATAACGCATAACGCATAACGCATAACGCATAACGCATAACGCATAACGCATAACGCATAACGCATAACGGATCACGCATAACGCACAACGCATAGCGCATAACGCATAACGCATAACGCATAACGCATAACGCATAACGCATAACGCATAACGCATAACGCATAACGCATAACGCATAACGCATAACGCATAACGCATAACGCATAACGCATAACGCATAACGCATAACGCATAACGCATATCGCATAACACATACGCATAACGCATAAGGCATAACGCATTACGCATAACTTATAACTCATAACTCATAACGAATAACGCATAACGCAAAATGAATATCGCATAAAGCATAACGCATAACGCATAACGCATAACGCATAACGCATAACGCATAACGCATAACGCATAACGCATAACGCATAACGCATAACGCATAACGGATCACATATAACGCACAACGCATAGCGCATAACGCATAACGCATAACGCATAACGCATAACGCATAACGCATAACGCATAACGCATAACGCATAACGCATAACGCATAACGCATAACGCATAACGCATAACGCATAACGCATAACGCATAACGCATAACGCATAACGCATATCGCATAACACATACGCATAACGCATAAGGCATAACGCATTACGCATAACTTATAACTCATAACTCATAACGAATAACGCATAACGCAAAATGAATAACGCATAAAGCATAACGCATAACCCATAACCCATAACGCACAACGCATAAGGCATAATGCACAACGCATAACGAATACCGCAAAACGCATAACGCATAACGCGTAACTCATAACACATAACGCATAACGCATAACGCACACCGTATAACGCATAACGCATAACGCATTACGCATAAAGCATAACGCATAACGCATAACGCATAACGCATAATGCAAACGTATAACGCCCAACGCATAAAGCATAACGAACAACCCATAACGCATAATCCATAACGCATAACGCATAACGCATAACGCATAAAGTATAACGCATAACGCATAACGCATAACGCATACTTATAACGCACAACGCCTAGCGCATAACGCATAACGCATAACGCATAACGCATAACGCATAACGCATAACGCATAACGCATAACGCATAACGGATAACGCATAACGCACAACGCATATCGCATAACGCATAACGCATAACGCATAACGCATAACGCATAACGCATAACGCATAACGCATATCGCATAACACATACGCATAACGCATAAGTCATAACGCATTACGCATAACTTATAACTCATAACTCATAACGAATAACGCATAACGCAAAATGAATAACGCATAAAGCATAACGCACAACCCATAACCCATAACGCACAACGCATAAGGCATAATGCACAACGCATAACGAATACCGCAAAACGCATAACGCATAACGCATAACGCATAACGCATAACGTATAACGCATAACGCATACCGTATAACGCATAACGCATAACCATAACGCATAACGCATAACCCATAACGCATAACGCATAACGCATAACGCATAACGTATAACGCATAACGCATACCGTATAACGCATAATGCATAACGCATAACGCATAACGCATAACGCATAAAGCATAACGTATAACGCATAACGCATACCGTATAACGCATAACGCATAACGCATAACGCAAACGTATAGCGCACAACGCATAATGCATAAACCATAACCCTTACTTAATAACGCATAACGCATAATGCACAACGCATAACGAACACCGGAAAACCCATAACGCCTAACGCATAACGGATCACGAATAACGCATAAAGCATAACGCATAACGCATAACGCATAACGCACAACGCATAACGCATAACGCATAACGCATAACGCATAACGCATAACGCATAACGCATAACGCATAACGCATAACGCATAACGGATCACGCATAACGCACAACGCATAGCGCATAACGCATAACGCATAACGCATAACGCATAACGCATAACGCATAACGCATAACGCATAACGCATAACGCATAACGCATAACGCATAACGCATAACGCATAACGCATAACGCATAACGCATAACGCATAACGCATAACGCATATCGCATAACACATACGCATAACGCATAAGGCATAACGCATTACGCATAACTTATAACTCATAACTCATAACGAATAACGCATAACGCAAAATGAATAACGCATAAAGCATAACGCATAACCCATAACCCATAACGCACAACGCATAAGGCATAATGCACAACGCATAACGAATACCGCAAAACGCATAACTCATAACACATAACGCATAACGCATAACGCACACCGTATAACGCATAACGCATAACGCATAACGCATAAAGCATAACGCATAACGCATAACGCATAACGCATAATGCAAACGTATAACGCCCAACGCATAAAGCATAACGAACAACCCATAACGCATAATCCATAACGCATAACGCATAACGCATAACGCATAAAGTATAACGCATAACGCATAACGCATAACGCATACTTATAACGCACAACGCCTAGCGCATAACGCATAACGCATAACGCATAACGCATAACGCATAACGCATAACGCATAACGCATAACGCATAACGGATCACGCATAACGCACAACGCATAGCGCATAACGCATAACGCATAACGCATAACGCATAACGCATAACGCATAACGCATAACGCATAACGCATAACGCATATCGCATAACGCATAACGCATAACGCATAACGCATAACGCATAACGCATAACGCATAACGCATAACGCATAACGCATAACGCATAACGCATAACGCATAACGCATAACGCATAACGCATATCGCATAACACATACGCATAACGCATTACGCATAACTTATAACTCATAACTCATAACGAATAACGCATAACGCAAAATGAATAACGCATAAAGCATAACGCATAACCCATAACCCATAACGCACAACGCATAAGGCATAATGCACAACGCATAACGAATACCGCAAAACGCATAACGCATAACGCGTAACTCATAACACATAACGCATAACGCATAACGCACACCGTATAACGCATACCGCATAACGCATAACGCATAAAGCATAACGCATAACGCATAACGCATAACGCATAATGCAAACGTATAACGCCCAACGCATAAAGCATAACGAACAACCCATAACGCATAATCCATAACGCATAACGCATAACGCATAACGCATAAAGTATAACGCATAACGCATAACGCATAACGCATACTTATAACGCACAACGCCTAGCGCATAACGCATAACGCATAACGCATAACGCATAACGCATAACGCATAACGCATAACGCATAACGCATAACGCATAACGGATCACGCATAACGCACAACGCATAGCGCATAACGCATAACGCATAACGCATAACGCATAACGCATAACGCATAACGCATAACGCATAACGCATATCGCATAACACATACGCATAACGCATAAGTCATAACGCATTACGCATAACTTATAACTCATAACTCATAACGAATAACGCATAACGCAAAATGAATAACGCATAAAGCATAACGCACAACCCATAACCCATAACGCACAACGCATAAGGCATAATGCACAACGCATAACGAATACCGCAAAACGCATAACGCATAACGCATAACGCATAACGTATAACGCATAACGCATACCGTATAACGCATAACGCATAACCATAACGCATAACGCATAACCTATAACGCATAACGCATAACGCATAACGCATAACGTATAATGCATAACGCATACCGTATAACGCATAATGCATAACGCATAACGCATAACGCATAACGCATAAAGCATAACGCATAACGCATAACGCATACCGTATAACGCATAACGCATAACGCATAACGCAAACGTATAGCGCACAACGCATAATGCATAAACCATAACCCTTACTTAATAACGCATAACGCATAATGCACAACGCATAACGAACACCGGAAAACCCATAACGCCTAACGCATAACGGATCACGAATAACGCATAAAGCATAACGCTTAACGCATAACGCATAACGCATAACGCATAACGCATAACGCATAACGCATAACGCATAACGCATAACGCATAACGCAAAACGCATAACGTTAACGCATAACCCATAACGCATAAGGCTTGATGCATGACGCATATCGCATATCGCATAACGCATAAGGCTTGATGCATGACGCATATCGCATAACGCATAAGGCATAACGCATAATACATAACGTATAACGCATTATGCATAACGCATAACACATAACGCATAACGCATATCGCATAACACATACGCATAACGCATAACGCATAGCGCATAACGCATAACGCATAACCATAACGCATAACGCATAACCCATAACGCATAACGCATAACGCATAACGTATAACGCATAACGCATACCGTATAACGCATAACGCATAACGCATAACGCAAACTTATAACGCACAACGCATAGCGCATAACGCATAACGCATAACGCATAACGCATAACGCATAACGCATAACGCATAACGCATAACGCATAACGCATAACGCATAACGCATAACGCATAACGCATAACGCATAACGCATAACGCATAACGCATAACGCATAACGCATAACGCATAACGCATAACGCATAACGCATAACGCATAACGCATAACGCATAACGCATATCGCATAACACATACGCATAACGCATAAGGCATAACGCATAACGCATAACGCATAACGCATAACGCATAACGCATAACGCATAACGCATAACGCATAACGCATAACGCATAACGCATAACGCAAAACGCATAACGTTAACGCATAACCTATAACGCATAAGGCTTGATGCATGACGCATATCGCATATCGCATAACGCATAAGGCTTGATGCATGACGCATATCGCATGACGCATAAGGCATAACGCATAATACATAACGTATAACGCATTATGCATAACGCATAACGCATAACGCATAACGCATAACGCATAACGCATAACGCATATCGCATAACACATACGCATAACGCATAACGCATAACGCATAACGCATAACGCATAACCATAACGCATAACGCATAACGCATAACCCATAACGCATAACGCATAACGCATAACGCATAACGCATAACGCATAACGCATAACGCATAACGCATAACGCATAACGCATAACGCATAACGCATAACGCATAACGCATAACGCATAACGCATATCGCATAACACATACGCATAACGCCTAACGCATAACGGATCACGAATAACGCATAAAGCATAACGCTTAACGCATAACGCATAACGCATAACGCATAACGCATAACGCATAACGCATAACGCATAACGCATAATGCATAACGCAAAACGCATAACGTTAACGCATAACCCATAACGCATAAGGCTTGATGCATGACGCATATCGCATATCGCATAACGCATAAGGCTTGATGCATGACGCATATCGCATAACGCATAAGGCATAACGCATAATACATAACGTATAACGCATTATGCATAACGCATAACACATAACGCATAACGCATAACGCGTAACTCATAACACATAACGCATAACGCATAACGCACACCGTATAACGCATAACGCATAACGCATAACGCATAAAGCATAACGCATAACGCATAACGCATAACGCATAATGCAAACGTATAACGCCCAACGCATAAAGCATAACGAACAACCCATAACGCATAATCCATAACGCATAACGCATAACGCATAACGCATAAAGTATAACGCATAACGCATAACGCATAACGCATACTTATAACGCACAACGCCTAGCGCATAACGCATAACGCATAACGCATAACGCATAACGCATAACGCATAACGCATAACGCATAACGCATAACGGATCACGCATAACGCACAACGCATAGCGCATAACGCATAACGCATAACGCATAACGCATAACGCATAACGCATAACGCATAACGCATATCGCATAACACATACGCATAACGCATAAGTCATAACTTATTACGCATAACTTATAACTCATAACTCATAACGAATAACGCATAACGCAAAATGAATAACGCATAAAGCATAACGCACAACCCATAACCCATAACGCACAACGCATAAGGCATAATGCACAACGCATAACGAATACCGCAAAACGCATAACGCATAACGCATAACGCATAACGCATAACGTATAACGCATAACGCATACCGTATAACGCATAACGCATAACCATAACGCATAACGCATAACCCATAACGCATAACGCATAACGCATAACGCATAACGTATAACGCATAACGCATACCGTATAACGCATAATGCATAACGCATAACGCATAACGCATAACGCATAAAGCATAACGCATAACGCATAACGCATACCGTATAACGCATAACGCATAACGCATAACGCAAACGTATAGCGCACAACGCATAATGCATAAACCATAACCCTTACTTAATAACGCATAACGCATAATGCACAACGCATAACGAACACCGGAAAACCCATAACGCCTAACGCATAACGGATCACGAATAACGCATAAAGCATAACGCATAACGCATAACGCATAACGCACAACGCATAACGCATAACGCATAACGCATAACGCATAACGCATAACGCATAACGCATAACGCATAACGCATAACGGATCACGCATAACGCACAACGCATAGCGCATAACGCATAACGCATAACGCATAACGCATAACGCATAACGCATAACGCATAACGCATAACGCATAACGCATAACGCATAACGCATAACGCATAACGCATAACGCATAACGCATAACGCATAACGCATAACGCATAACGCATAACGCATATCGCATAACACATACGCATAACGCATAAGGCATAACGCATTACGCATAACTTATAACTCATAACTCATAACGAATAACGCATAACGCAAAATGAATAACGCATAACCCATAACCCATAACGCACAACGCATAAGGCATAATGCACAACGCATAACGAATACCGCAAAACGCATAACTCATAACACATAACGCATAACGCATAACGCACACCGTATAACGCATAACGCATAACGCATAACGCATAAAGCATAACGCATAACGCATAACGCATAACGCATAATGCAAACGTATAACGCCCAACGCATAAAGCATAACGAACAACCCATAACGCATAATCCATAACGCATAACGCATAACGCATAACGCATAAAGTATAACGCATAACGCATAACGCATAACGCATACTTATAACGCACAACGCCTAGCGCATAACGCATAACGCATAACGCATAACGCATAACGCATAACGCATAACGCATAACGCATAACGCATAACGCATAACGGATCACGCATAACGCATAGCGCATAACGCATAACGCATAACGCATAACGCATAACGCATAACGCATAACGCATAACGCATAACGCATATCGCATAACGCATAACGCATAACGCATAACGCATAACGCATAACGCATAACGCATAACGCATAACGCATAACGCATAACGCATAACGCATAACGCATAACGCATAACGCATAACGCATATCGCATAACACATACGCATAACGCATTACGCATAACTTATAACTCATAACTCATAACGAATAACGCATAACGCAAAATGAATAACGCATAAAGCATAACGCATAACCCATAACCCATAACGCACAACGCATAAGGCATAATGCACAACGCATAACGAATACCGCAAAACGCATATCGCATAACGCGTAACTCATAACACATAACGCATAACGCATAACGCACACCGTATAACGCATACCGCATAACGCATAACGCATAAAGCATAACGCATAACGCATAACGCATAACGCATAATGCAAACGTATAACGCCCAACGCATAAAGCATAACGAACAACCCATAACGCATAATCCATAACGCATAACGCATAACGCATAACGCATAAAGTATAACGCATAACGCATAACGCATAACGCATACTTATAACGCACAACGCCTAGCGCATAACGCATAACGCATAACGCATAACGCATAACGCATAACGCATAACGCATAACGCATAACGCATAACGGATCACGCATAACGCACAACGCATAGCGCATAACGCATAACGCATAACGCATAACGCATAACGCATAACGCATAACGCATAACGCATAACGCATATCGCATAACACATACGCATAACGCATAAGTCATAACGCATTACGCATAACTTATAACTCATAACTCATAACGAATAACGCATAACGCAAAATGAATAACGCATAAAGCATAACGCACAACCCATAACCCATAACGCACAACGCATAAGGCATAATGCACAACGCATAACGAATACCGCAAAACGCATAACGCATAACGCATAACGCATAACGTATAACGCATAACGCATACCGTATAACGCATAACGCATAACCATAACGCATAACGCATAACCCATAACGCATAACGCATAACGCATAACGCATAACGTATAATGCATAACGCATACCGTATAACGCATAATGCATAACGCATAACGCATAACGCATAACGCATAAAGCATAACGTATAACGCATAACGCATACCGTATAACGCATAACGCATAACGCATAACGCAAACGTATAGCGCACAACGCATAATGCATAAACCATAACCCTTACTTAATAACGCATAACGCATAATGCACAACGCATAACGAACACCGGAAAACCCATAACGCCTAACGCATAACGGATCACGAATAACGCATAAAGCATAACGCTTAACGCATAACGCATAACGCATAACGCATAACGCATAACGCATAACGCATAACGCATAACGCAAAACGCATAACGTTAACGCATAACCCATAACGCATAAGGCTTGATGCATGACGCATATCGCATATCGCATAACGCATAAGGCTTGATGCATGACGCATATCGCATAACGCATAAGGCATAACGCATAATACATAACGTATAACGCATTATGCATAACGCATAACACATAACGCATAACGCATATCGCATAACACATACGCATAACGCATAACGCATAGCGCATAACGCATAACGCATAACCATAACGCATAACGCATAACCCATAACGCATAACGCATAACGCATAACGTATAACGCATAACGCATACCGTATAACGCATAACGCATAACGCATAACGCAAACTTATAACGCACAACGCATAGCGCATAACGCATAACGCATAACGCATAACGCATAACGCATAACGCATAACGCATAACGCATAACGCATAACGCATAACGCATAACGCATAACGCATAACGCATAACGCATAACGCATATCGCATAACACATACGCATAACGCATAAGGCATAACGCATAACGCATAACGCATAACGCATAACGCATAACGCATAACGCATAACGCATAACGCATAACGCATAACGCATAACGCAAAACGCATAACGTTAACGCATAACCTATAACGCATAAGGCTTGATGCATGACGCATATCGCATATCGCATAACGCATAAGGCTTGATGCATGACGCATATCGCATGACGCATAAGGCATAACGCATAATACATAACGTATAACGCATTATGCATAACGCATAACGCATAACGCATAACGCATAACGCATAACGCATAACGCATATCGCATAACACATACGCATAACGCATAACGCATAACGCATAACGCATAACCATAACGCATAACGCATAACGCATAACCCATAACGCATAACGCATAACGCATAACGCATAACGCATAACGCATAACGCATAACGCATAACGCATAACGCATAACGCATAACGCATAACGCATAACGCATAACGCATAACGCATAACGCATATCGCATAACACATACGCATAACGCGTAACGCATAACGGATCACGAATAACGCATAAAGCATAACGCTTAACGCATAACGCATAACGCATAACGCATAACGCATAACGCATAACGCATAACGCATAACGCATAACGCATAACGCAAAACGCATAACGTTAACGCATAACCCATAACGCATAAGGCTTGATGCATGACGCATATCGCATATCGCATAACGCATAAGGCTTGATGCATGACGCATATCGCATAACGCATAAGGCATAACGCATAATACATAACGTATAACGCATTATGCATAACGCATAACACATAACGCATAACGCATAACGCGTAACTCATAACACATAACGCATAACGCATAACGCACACCGTATAACGCATAACGCATAACGCATAACGCATAAAGCATAACGCATAACGCATAACGCATAACGCATAATGCAAACGTATAACGCCCAACGCATAAAGCATAACGAACAACCCATAACGCATAATCCATAACGCATAACGCATAACGCATAACGCATAAAGTATAACGCATAACGCATAACGCATAACGCATACTTATAACGCACAACGCCTAGCGCATAACGCATAACGCATAACGCATAACGCATAACGCATAACGCATAACGCATAACGCATAACGCATAACGGATCACGCATAACGCACAACGCATAGCGCATAACGCATAACGCATAACGCATAACGCATAACGCATAACGCATAACGCATAACGCATATCGCATAACACATACGCATAACGCATAAGTCATAACGCATTACGCATAACTTATAACTCATAACTCATAACGAATAACGCATAACGCAAAATGAATAACGCATAAAGCATAACGCACAACCCATAACCCATAACGCACAACGCATAAGGCATAATGCACAACGCATAACGAATACCGCAAAACGCATAACGCATAACGCATAACGCATAACGTATAACGCATAACGCATACCGTATAACGCATAACGCATAACCATAACGCATAACGCATAACCCATAACGCATAACGCATAACGCATAACGCATAACGTATAACGCATAACGCATACCGTATAACGCATAATGCATAACGCATAACGCATAACGCATAACGCATAAAGCATAACGTATAACGCATAACGCATACCGTATAACGCATAACGCATAACGCATAACGCAAACGTATAGCGCACAACGCATAATGCATAAACCATAACCCTTACTTAATAACGCATAACGCATAATGCACAACGCATAACGAACACCGGAAAACCCATAACGCCTAACGCATAACGGATCACGAATAACGCATAAAGCATAACGCATAACGCATAACGCATAACGCATAACGCATAACGCATAACGCATAACGCATAACGCATAACGCATAACGCATAACGCATAACGCATAACGCATAACGGATCACGCATAACGCACAACGCATAGCGCATAACGCATAACGCATAACGCATAACGCATAACGCATAACGCATAACGCATAACGCATAACGCATAACGCATAACGCATAACGCATAACGCATAACGCATAACGCATAACGCATAACGCATAACGCATAACGCATAACGCATAACGCATATCGCATAACACATACGCATAACGCATAAGGCATAACGCATTACGCATAACTTATAACTCATAACTCATAACGAATAACGCATAACGCAAAATGAATAACGCATAAAGCATAACGCATAACCCATAACCCATAACGCACAACGCATAAGTCATAATGCACAACGCATAACGAATACCGCAAAACGCATAACTCATAACACATAACGCATAACGCATAACGCACACCGTATAACGCATAACGCATAACGCATAACGCATAAAGCATAACGCATAACGCATAACGCATAACGCATAATGCAAACGTATAACGCCCAACGCATAAAGCATAACGAACAACCCATAACGCATAATCCATAACGCATAACGCATAAAGTATAACGCATAACGCATAACGCATAACGCATACTTATAACGCACAACGCCTAGCGCATAACGCATAACGCATAACGCATAACGCATAACGCATAACGCATAACGCATAACGCATAACGCATAACGCATAACGGATCACGCATAACGCACAACGCATAGCGCATAACGCATAACGCATAACGCATAACGCATAACGCATAACGCATAACGCATAACGCATAACGCATAACGCATATCGCATAACGCATAACGCATAACGCATAACGCATAACGCATAACGCATAACGCATAACGCATAACGCATAACGCATAACGCATAACGCATAACGCATAACGCATAACGCATAACGCATATCGCATAACACATACGCATAACGCATAAGGCATAACGCATTACGCATAACTTATAACTCATAACTCATAACGAATAACGCATAACGCAAAATGAATAACGCATAAAGCATAACGCATAACCCATAACCCATAACGCACAACGCATAAGGCATAATGCACAACGCATAACGAATACCGCAAAACGCATAACGCATAACGCGTAACTCATAACACATAACGCATAACGCATAACGCACACCGTATAACGCATAACGCATAACGCATAACGCATAAAGCATAACGCATAACGCATAACGCATAACGCATAATGCAAACGTATAACGCCCAACGCATAAAGCATAACGAACAACCCATAACGCATAATCCATAACGCATAACGCATAACGCATAAAGTATAACGCATAACGCATAACGCATAACGCATACTTATAACGCACAACGCCTAGCGCATAACGCATAACGCATAACGCATAACGCATAACGCATAACGCATAACGCATAACGCATAACGCATAACGCATAACGGATCACGCATAACGCACAACGCATAGCGCATAACGCATAACGCATAACGCATAACGCATAACGCATAACGCATAACGCATAACGCATAACGCATAACGCATATCGCATAACACATACGCATAACGCATAAGTCATAACGCATTACGCATAACTTATAACTCATAACTCATAACGAATAACGCATAACGCAAAATGAATAACGCATAAAGCATAACGCACAACCCATAACCCATAACGCACAACGCATAAGGCATAATGCACAACGCATAACGAATACCGCAAAACGCATAACGCATAACGCATAACGCATAACGTATAACGCATAACGCATACCGTATAACGCATAACGCATAACCATAACGCATAACGCATAACCCATAACGCATAACGCATAACGCATAACGCATAACGTATAACGCATAACGCATACCGTATAACGCATAATGCATAACGCATAACGCATAACGCATAACGCATAAAGCATAACGTATAACGCATAACGCATACCGTATAACGCATAACGCATAACGCATAACGCAAACGTATAGCGCACAACGCATAATGCATAAACCATAACCCTTACTTAATAACGCATAACGCATAATGCACAACGCATAACGAACACCGGAAAACCCATAACGCCTAACGCATAACGGATCACGAATAACGCATAAAGCATAACGCTTAACGCATAACGCATAACGCATAACGCATAACGCATAACGCATAACGCATAACGCATAACGCATAACGCAAAACGCATAACGTTAACGCATAACCCATAACGCATAAGGCTTGATGCATGACGCATATCGCATATCGCATAACGCATAAGGCTTGATGCATGACGCATATCGCATAACGCATAAGGCATAACGCATAATACATAACGTATAACGCATTATGCATAACGCATAACACATAACGCATAACGCATATCGCATAACACATACGCATAACGCATAACGCATAGCGCATAACGCATAACGCATAACCATAACGCATAACGCATAACCCATAACGCATAACGCATAACGCATAACGTATAACGCATAACGCATACCGTATAACGCATAACGCATAACGCATAACGCAAACTTATAACGCACAACGCATAGCGCATAACGCATAACGCATAACGCATAACGCATAACGCATAACGCATAACGCATAACGCATAACGCATAACGCATAACGCATAACGCATAACGCATAACGCATAACGCATAACGCATAACGCATAACGCATATCGCATAACACATACGCATAACGCATAAGGCATAACGCATAACGCATAACGCATAACGCATAACGCATAACGCATAACGCATAACGCATAACGCATAACGCATAACGCATAACGCATAACGCATAACGCATAACGCATAACGCAAAACGCATAACGTTAACGCATAACCCATAACGCATAAGGCTTGATGCATGACGCATATCGCATATCGCATAACGCATAAGGCTTGATGCATGACGCATATCGCATGACGCATAAGGCATAACGCATAATACATAACGTATAACGCATTATGCATAACGCATAACGCATAACGCATAACGCATAACGCATAACGCATAACGCATATCGCATAACACATACGCATAACGCATAACGCATAACGCATAACGCATAACGCATAACCATAACGCATAACGCATAACGCATAACCCATAACGCATAACGCATAACGCATAACGCATAACGCATAACGCACAACGCATAAGGCATAATGCACAACGCATAACGAATACCGCAAAACGCATAACGCATAACGCGTAACTCATAACACATAACGCATAACGCATAACGCACACCGTATAACGCATAACGCATAACGCATAACGCATAAAGCATAACGCATAACGCATAACGCATAACGCATAATGCAAACGTATAACGCCCAACGCATAAAGCATAACGAACAACCCATAACGCATAATCCATAACGCATAACGCATAACGCATAACGCATAAAGTATAACGCATAACGCATAACGCATAACGCATACTTATAACGCACAACGCCTAGCGCATAACGCATAACGCATAACGCATAACGCATAACGCATAACGCATAACGCATAACGCATAACGCATAACGGATCACGCATAACGCACAACGCATAGCGCATAACGCATAACGCATAACGCATAACGCATAACGCATAACGCATAACGCATAACGCATAACGCATATCGCATAACACATACGCATAACGCATAAGTCATAACGCATTACGCATAACTTATAACTCATAACTCATAACGAATAACGCATAACGCAAAATGAATAACGCATAAAGCATAACGCACAACCCATAACCCATAACGCACAACGCATAAGGCATAATGCACAACGCATAACGAATACCCCAAAACGCATAACGCATAACGCATAACGCATAACGTATAACGCATAACGCATACCGTATAACGCATAACGCATAACCATAACGCATAACGCATAACCCATAACGCATAACGCATAACGCATAACGCATAACGTATAACGCATAACGCATACCGTATAACGCATAATGCATAACGCATAACGCATAACGCATAACGCATAAAGCATAACGTATAACGCATAACGCATACCGTATAACGCATAACGCATAACGCATAACGCAAACGTATAGCGCACAACGCATAATGCATAAACCATAACCCTTACTTAATAACGCATAACGCATAATGCACAACGCATAACGAACACCGGAAAACCCATAACGCCTAACGCATAACGGATCACGAATAACGCATAAAGCATAACGCTTAACGCATAACGCATAACGCATAACGCATAACGCATAACGCATAACGCATAACGCATAACGCATAACGCAAAACGCATAACGTTAACGCATAACCCATAACGCATAAGGCTTGATGCATGACGCATATCGCATATCGCATAACGCATAAGGCTTGATGCATGACGCATATCGCATAACGCATAAGGCATAACGCATAATACATAACGTATAACGCATTATGCATAACGCATAACACATAACTCATAACGCATATCGCATAACACATACGCATAACGCATAACGCATAGCGCATAACGCATAACGCATAACCATAACGCATAACGCATAACCCATAACGCATAACGCATAACGCATAACGTATAACGCATAACGCATACCGTATAACGCATAACGCATAACGCATAACGCAAACTTATAACGCACAACGCATAGCGCATAACGCATAACGCATAACGCATAACGCATAACGCATAACGCATAACGCATAACGCATAACGCATAACGCATAACGCATAACGCATAACGCATAACGCATAACGCATAACGCATAACGCATAACGCATAACGCATATCGCATAACACATACGCATAACGCATAAGGCATAACGCATAACGCATAACGCATAACGCATAACGCATAACGCATAACGCATAACGCATAACGCATAACGCATAACGCATAACGCATAACGCATAACGCATAACGCAAAACGCATAACGTTAACGCATAACCCATAACGCATAAGGCTTGATGCATGACGCATATCGCATATCGCATAACGCATAAGGCTTGATGCATGACGCATATCGCATGACGCATAAGGCATAACGCATAATACATAACGTATAACGCATTATGCATAACGCATAACGCATAACGCATAACGCATAACGCATAACGCATAACGCATATCGCATAACACATACGCATAACGCATAACGCATAACGCATAACGCATAACGCATAACCATAACGCATAACGCATAACGCATAACCCATAACGCATAACGCATAACGCATAACGCATAACGCATAACGCATAATGCATAACGCATAACGCATAACGCATAACGCATAACGCATAACGCATAACGCATAACGCATATCGCATAACACATACGCATAACGCCTAACGCATAACGGATCACGAATAACGCATAAAGCATAACGCTTAACGCATAACGCATAACGCATAACGCATAACGCATAACGCATAACGCATAACGCATAACGCATAACGCAAAACGCATAACGTTAACGCATAACCCATAACGCATAAGGCTTGATGCATGACGCATATCGCATATCGCATAACGCATAAGGCTTGATGCATAACGCATAACGCATAACGCATAACGCGTAACTCATAACACATAACGCATAACGCATAACGCACACCGTATAACGCATAACGCATAACGCATAACGCATAACGCATAAAGCATAACGCATAACGCATAACGCATAACGCATAATGCAAACGTATAACGCCCAACGCATAAAGCATAACGAACAACCCATAACGCATAATCCATAACGCATAACGCATAACGCATAACGCATAACGCATAACGCATAACGCATATCGCATAACACATACGCATAAAGCATAAGGCATAACGCATTACGCATAATTTATAACTCATAACTCATAACGAATAACGCATAACGCAAAATGAATAACGCATAAAGCATAACGCATAACCCATAACCCATAACGCACAACGCATAAGGCATAATGCACAACGCATAACGAATACCGCAAAACGCATAACGCATAACGCATAACGCATAACGCGTAACTCATAACGCATAACGCATAACGCATAACGCACACCGTATAACGCATAACGCATAACGCATAACGCATACCGTATAACGCATAACGCATAACGCATAACGCAAACGTATAGCGCACAACGCATAATGCATAAACCATAACCCTTACTTAATAACGCATAACGCATAATGCACAACGCATAACGAACACCGGAAAACCCATAACGCCTAACGCATAACGGATCACGAATAACGCATAAAGCATAACGCATAACGCATAACGCATAACGCATAACGCATAACGCATAACGCATAACGCATAACGCATAACGCATAACGCATAACGCATAACGCAAAACGCATAACGTTAACGCATAACCCATAACGCATAAGGCTTGATGCATGACGCATATCGCATATCGCATAACGCATAAGGCTTGATGCATGACGCATATCGCATAACGCATAAGGCATAACGCATAATACATAACGTATAACGCATTATGCATAACGCATAACGCATAACGCATAACGCATATCGCATAACACATACGCATAACGCATAACGCATAGCGCATAACGCATAACGCATAACCATAACGCATAACGCATAACCCATAACGCATAACGCATAACGCATAACGCATAACGCATAACGTATAACGCATAACGCATACCGTATAACGCATAACGCATAACGCATAACGGATCACGCATAACGCACAACGCATAGCGCATAACGCATAACGCATAACACATAACGCATAACGCATAACGCATAACGCATAACGCATAACGCATAACGCATAACGCATAACGCATAACGCATAACGCATAACGCATAACGCATAACGCATAACGCATAACGCATAACGCAAACTTATAACGCACAACGCATAGCGCATAACGCATAACGCATAACGCATAACGCATAACGCATAAAGCATAACGCATAACGCATAACGCATAACGCATAACGCATAACGCATAACGCAGAACGCATAACGCATAACGCATATCGCATAACACATACGCATAACGCATAACGCATAACGCAAAACGCATAACGCATAACGCATAACGCATAACGCAAAACGCATAACGTTAACGCATAACCCATAACGCATAAGGCTTGATGCATGACGCATATCGCATATCGCATAACGCATAAGGCTTGATGCATGACGCATATCGCATAACGCATAACGCATAACGCGTAACTCATAACACATAACGCATAACGCATAACGCACACCGTATAACGCATAACGCATAACGCATAACGCATAAAGCATAACGCATAACGCATAACGCATAACGCATAATGCAAACGTATAACGCCCAACGCATAAAGCATAACGAACAACCCATAACGCATAATCCATAACGCATAACGCATAACGCATAACGCATAACGCATAACGCATAACGCATAACGCATAACGCATAACGCATAACGCATATCGCATAACACATACGCATAAAGCATAAGGCATAACGCATTACGCATAATTTATAACTCATAACTCATAACGAATAACGCATAACGCAAAATGAATAACGCATAAAGCATAACGCATAACCCATAACCCATAACGCACAACGCATAAGGCATAATGCACAACGCATAACGAATACCGCAAAACGCATAACGCATAACGCATAACGCATAAGGCATAACGCATAATACATAACGTATAACGCATTATGCATAACGCATAACGCATAACGCATAACGCATAACGCATAACGCATAACGCATATCGCATAACACATACGCATAACGCATAACGCATAACGCATAACGCATAACGCATAACCATAACGCATAACGCGTAACCCATAACGCATAACGCATAACGCATAACGCATAACGTATAACGCATAACGCATACCGTATAACGCATAATGCATAACGCATAACGCATAAAGCATAACGTATAACGCATAACGCATACCGTATAACGCATAACGCATAACGCATAACGCAAACGTATAGCGCACAACGCATAATGCATAAACCATAACCCTTACTTAATAACGCATAACGCCTAATGCACAACGCATAACGAACACCGGAAAACCCATAACGCCTAACGCATAACGGATCACGAATAACGCATAAAGCATAACGCATAACGCATAACGCATAACGCATAACGCATAACGCATAACGCATAACGCATAACGCATAACGCATAACGCATAACGCATAACGCATAACGCATAACGCATAACGCATAACGCATAACGCATAACGCATAACGCAACACGCATAACGTTAACGCATAACCCATAACGCATAAGGCTTGATGCATGACGCATATCGCATATCGCATAACGCATAAGGCTTGATGCATGACGCATATCGCATAACGCATAAGGCATAACGCATAATACATAACGTATAACGCATTATGCATAACGCATAGCGCATAGCGCATAACGCATAACGCATATCGCATAACACATACGCATAACGCATAACGCATAGCGCATAACGCATAACGCATAACCATAACGCATAACGCATAACCCATAACGCATAACGCATAACGCATAACGTATAACGCATAACGCATACCGTATAACGCATAACGCATAACGCATAACGGATCACGCATAACGCACAACGCATAGCGCATAACGCATAACGCATAACACATAACGCATAACGCATAACGCATAACGCATAACGCATAACGCATAACGCATAACGCATAACGCATAACGCATAACGCATAACGCATAACGCATAACGCATAACGCATAACGCATAACGCATAACGCATAACGCATAACGCATAACGCATAACGCATATCGCATAACACATACGCATAACGCATAAGGCATAACGCATAACGCATAACGCATAACGCATAACGCATAACGCATAACGCATAACGCATAACGCATAACGCATAACGCATAACGCATAACGCATAACGCATAACGCATAACGCAAAACGCATAACGTTAACGCATAACCCATAACGCATAAGGCTTGATGCATGACGCATATCGCATATCGCATAACGCATAAGGCTTGATGCATGACGCATATCGCATAACGCATAAGGCATAACGCATAATACATAACGTATAACGCATTATGCATAACGCATAACGCATAACGCATAACGCATAACGCATAACGCATATCGCATAACACATACGCATAACGCATAACGCATAACGCATAACGCATAACGCATAACCATAACGCATAACGCATAACGCATAACCCATAACGCATAACGCATAACGCATAACGCATAACGTATAACGCATAACGCATACCGTATAACGCATAATGCATAACGCATAAAGCATAACGCATAACGCATAACGCATAACGCATAACGCATAACGCATAACGCATAACGCATAACGCATAACGCATAACGCATAACGCATAACGCATAACGCATAACGCATAACGCATAACGCATAACGCATAACGCATAACGCATAACGCATAACGCATAACGCATAACGCATAACGCATAACGCATAACGCATATCGCGTAACACATACGCATAACGCATAAGGCATTACGCATTACGCATAACTTATAACTCATAACTCATAACGAATAACGCATAACGCAAAATGAATAACGCATAAAGCATAACGCATAACCCATAACCCATAACGCACAACGCATAAGGCATAATGCACAACGCTTAACGAATACCGCAAAACGCATAACGCATAACGCATATCGCATAACGCGTAACTCATAACGCATAACGCATAACGCATAACGCACACCGTATAACGCATAACGCATAACGCATAACGCAAACGTATAGCGCACAACGCATAATGCATAAACCATAACCCTTACTTCATAACGCATAACGCATAATGCACAACGCATAACGAACACCGGAAAACCCATAACGCCTAACGCATAACGGATCACGAATAACGCATAATGCATAACGCATAAAGCATAACGCATAACGATTAACGCATAACGCATAACGCATAACGCATAACGCATAACGCATAACGCATAACACATAACGCATAACGCATAACGCATAACGCATAACGCATAACGCATAACGCATAACGCATAACGCATAACGCATAACGCATAACGCATAACGCATAACGCATAACGCATAACGCATAACGCATAACGCATAACGCATAACGCATAACGCATATCGCATAACGCATAACGCATAACGCATAACGCATAACGCATAACGCATAACGCATAACGCATAACGCATAACGCATAACGCATAACGCATAACGCATAACGCATAACGCATAACGCATAACGCAAAACGCATAACGTTAACGCATAACCCATAACGCATAAGGCTTGATGCATGACGCATATCGCATATCGCATAACGCATAAGGCTTGATGCATGACGCATATCGCATAACGCATAAGGATAACGCATAATACATAACGTATAACGCATTATGCATAACGCATAACGCATAACGCATAACGCATAACGCATAACGCATAACGCATATCGCATAACACATACGCATAACGCATAACGCATAACGCATAACGCATAACGCATAACGCATAACGCATACCGTATAACGCATAATGCATAACGCATAAAGCATAACGCATAACGCATAACGCATAACGCAAACGTATAGCGCACAACGCATAATGCATAAACCATAACCCTTACTTCATAACGCATAACGCATAATGCACAACGCATAACGAACACCGGAAAACCCATAACGCCTAACGCATAACGGATCACGAATAACGCATAATGCATAACGCATAAAGCATAACGCATAACGATTAACGCATAACGCATAACGCATAACGCATAACGCATAACGCATAACGCATAACGCAACGTATAACGCACAACGCATAACGCATAACGCATAACGCATAACGCATAACGCATAACGCATAACGCATAACGCATAACGCATAACGCATAACGCATAACGCATAACGCATAACGCATAACGCATAACGCATAACGCATAACGCATAACGCATAACGCATAACGCATAACGCATAACGCATAACGCATAACGCATAACGCATAACCATAACGCATAACGCATAACCCATAACGCATAACGCATAACGCATAACGCATACCGTATAACGCATAATGCATAACGCATAACGCATAACGCATAACGCATAACGTATAACGCATAACGCATAACGCATAACGCATAACACATAACGCATAACGTATAACGCATAACGCATAACCATAACGCATAACGCATAACCCATAACGCATAACGCATAACGCATAACGTATAACGCATAACGCATACCGTATAACGCATAATGCATAACGCATAAAGCAAAACGCATAACGCAAACGTATAACGCACAACGCATAACGTATAACGCATAACGCATAACGCATAACGCATAACGCATAACGCATAACGCATAACGCATAACGCATAACGCATAACGCATAACGCATGACCATAACGCATAACGCATAACCCATAACGCATAACGCATAACGCATAACGCATAACGCATAACGTATAACGCATAACGCATACCGTATAACGCATAATGCATAACGCATAACGCATAACGCATAACGCATAACGTATAACGCATAACGCATACCGTATAACGCATAACGCATAACGCATAACGCATAACGCATAACGCATAACGTATAACGCATAACGCATACCGTATAACGCATAATGCATAACGCATAAAGCATAACGCATAACGCATAACGCATAACGCATAACGCAAACGTATAGCGCACAACGCATAATGCATAAACCATAACCCTTACTTCATAACGCATAACGCATAATGCACAACGCATAACGAACACCGGAAAACCCATAACGCCTAACGCATAACGGATCACGAATAACGCATAATGCATAACGCATAAAGCATAACGCATAACGATTAACGCATAACGCATAACGCATAACGCATAACGCATAACGCATAACGCATAACGCATAACGCAACGTATAACGCACAACGCATAACGCATAACGCATAACGCATAACGCATAACGCATAACGCATAACGCATAACGCATAACGCATAACGCATAACGCATAACGCATAACGCATAACGCATAACGCATAACGCATAACGCATAACGCATAACGCATAACGCATAACGCATAACGCTTAACGCATAACGCATAACGCATAACGCATAACCATAACGCATAACGCATAACCCATAACGCATAACGCATAACGCATAACGCATAACGCATACCGTATAACGCATAATGCATAACGCATAACGCATAACGCATAACGCATAACGTATAACGCATAACGCATAACGCATAACGCATAACACATAACGCATAACGTATAACGCATAACGCATAACCATAACGCATAACGCATAACCCATAACGCATAACGCATAACGCATAACGTATAACGCATAACGCATACCGTATAACGCATAATGCATAACGCATAAAGCAAAACGCATAACGCAAACGTATAACGCACAACGCATAACGTATAACGCATAACGCATAACGCATAACGCATAACACATAACGCATAACGCATAACGCATAACGCATAACGCATAACGCATGACCATAACGCATAACGCATAACCCATAACGCATAACGCATAACGCATAACGCATAACGTATAACGCATAACGCATACCGTATAACGCATAATGCATAACGCATAACGCATAACGCATAACGCATAACGTATAACGCATAACGCATACCGTATAACGCATAACGCATAACGCATAACGCATAACGCATAACGCATAACGTATAACGCATAACGCATACCGTATAACGCATAATGCATAACGCATAAAGCATAACGCATAACGCATAACGCATAACGCATAACGCAAACGTATAGCGCACAACGCATAATGCATAAACCATAACCCTTACTTCATAACGCATAACGCATAATGCACAACGCATAACGAACACCGGAAAACCCATAACGCCTAACGCATAACGGATCACGAATAACGCATAATGCATAACGCATAAAGCATAACGCATAACGCATAACGCATAACGCATAACGCATAACGCATAACGCATAACGCATAACGCATAACGCATAACGCATAACGCATAACGCATAACGCAACGTATAACGCACAACGCATAACGCATAACGCATAACGCATAACGCATAACGCATAACGCATAACGCATAACGCATAACGCATAACGCATAACGCATAACGCATAACGCATAACGCATAACGCATAACGCATAACGCATAACGCATAACGCATAACCATAACGCATAACGCATAACCCATAACGCATAACGCATAACGCATAACGCATAACGCATACCGTATAACGCATAATGCATAACGCATAACGCATAACGCATAACGCATAACGTATAACGCATAACGCATAACGCATAACGCATAACGCATAACACATAACGCATAACGTATAACGCATAACGCATAACCATAACGCATAACGCATAACCCATAACGCATAACGCATAACGCATAACGTATAACGCATAACGCATACCGTATAACGCATAATGCATAACGCATAAAGCAAAACGCATAACGCAAACGTATAACGCACAACGCATAACGTATAACGCATAACGCATAACGCATAACGCATAACGCATAACGCATAACGCATAACGCATAACGCATAACCATAACGCATAACGCATAACCCATAACGCATAACGCATAACGCATAACGCATAACGCATAACGTATAACGCATAACGCATACCGTATAACGCATAATGCATAACGCATAACGCATAACGCATAACGCATAACGTATAACGCATAACGCATACCGTATAACGCATAACGCATAACGCATAACGCAAACGTATAGCGCACAACGCATAATGCATAAACCATAACCCTTACTTCATAACGCATAACGCATAATGCACAACGCATAACGAACACCGGAAAACCCATACCGCCTAACGCATAACGCATAACGCATAACGCATAACGCATAACGCATAACGCATAACGCATAACGCATAACGCATAACGCATAACGCGTAACTCATAACACATAACGCATAACGCATAACGCACACCGTATAACGCATAACGCATAACGCATAACGCATAACGCATAAAGCATAACGCATAACGCATAACGCATAACGCATAATGCAAACGTATAACGCCCAACGCATAAAGCATAACGAACAACCCATAACGCATAATCCATAACGCCCAACGCATAAAGCATAACGAACAACCCATAACGCATAATCCATAACGCATAACGCATAACGCATAACGCATAACGCATAACGCATAACGCATAACGCATAACGCATAACGCATAACGCATATCGCATAACACATACGCATAAAGCATAAGGCATAACGCATTACGCATAATTTATAACTCATAACTCATAACGAATAACGCATAACGCAAAATGAATAACGCATAAAGCATAACGCATAACCCATAACCCATAACGCACAACGCATAAGGCATAATGCACAACGCATAACGAATACCGCAAAACGCATAACGCATAACGCATAACGCATAACGCGTAACTCATAACGCATAACGCATAACGCATAACGCACACCGTATAACGCATAACGCTTAACGCATAACGCATACCGTATAACGCATAACGCATAACGCATAACGCAAACGTATAGCGCACAACGCATAATGCATAAACCATAACCCTTACTTAATAACGCATAACGCATAATGCACAATGCATAACGAACACCGGAAAACCCATAACGCCTAACGCATAACGGATCACGAATAACGCATAAAGCATAACGCATAACGCATAACGCATAACGCATAACGCATAACGCATAACGCATAACGCATAACGCATAACGCATAACGCATAACGCATAACGCATAACGCATAACGCATAACGCATAACGCATAACGCATAACGCATAACGCATAACGCATAACGCATAACGCATAACGCATAACGCATAACGCATAACGCATAACGCATAACGCATATCGCATAACACATACGCATAACGCATAAGGCATAACGCATTACGCATAACTTATAACTCATAACTCATAACGAATAACGCATAACGCAAAATGAATAACGCATAAAGCATAACGCATAACCCATAACCCATAACGCACAACGCATAAGGCATAATGCACAACGCATAACGAATACCGCAAAACGCATAACGCATAACGCATATCGCATAACGCGTAACTCATAACGCATAACGCATAACGCATAACGCACACCGTATAACGCATAACGCATAACGCATAACGCAAACGTATAGCGCACAACGCATAATGCATAAACCATAACCCTTACTTCATAACGCATAACGCATAATGCACAACGCATAACGAACACCGGAAAACCCATAACGCCTAACGCATAACGGATCACGAATAACGCATAATGCATAACGCATAACGCATAACGCATAACGCATAACGCATAACGCATAACGCATAACGCATAACGCATAACGCATAACGCATAACGCATAACGCATAACGCACAACGCAAAACGCATAACCCATAACGCATAAGGCTTGATGCATGACGCATATCGCATATCGCATAACGCATAAGGCTTGATGCATGACGCATATCGCATAACGCATAACTCATAACGCATAATACATAACGTATAACGCATTATGCATAACGCATAACGCATAACGCATAACGCATAACGCATAACGCATAACGCATAACGCATAACGCATATCGCATAACACATACGCATAACGCATAACGCATAACGCATAACGCATAACGCATAACGCATAACGCATAACCATAACGCATAACGCATAACCCATAACGCATAACGCATAACGCATAACGTATAACGCATAACGCATACCGTATAACGCATAATGCATAACGCATAAAGCATAACGCATAACGCATAACGCATAACGCATAACGCAAACGTATAGCGCACAACGCATAATGCGTAAACCATAACCCTTACTTCATAACGCATAACGCATAATGCACAACGCATAACGAACACCGGAAAACCCATAACGCCTAACGCATAACGGATCACGAATAACGCATAATGCATAACGCATAAAGCATAACGCATAACGCATAACGCATAACGCATAACGCATAACGCATAACGCATAACGCATAACGCATAACGCATAACGCATAACGCAACGTATAACGCACAACGCATAACGCATAACGCATAACGCATAACGCATAACGCATAACGCATAACGCATAACGCATAACGCATAACGCATAACGCATAACGCATAACGCATAACGCATAACGCATAACGCATAACGCATAACGCATAACGCATAACGCATAACGCATAACGCATAACGCATAACGCATAACGCATAACCATAACGCATAACGCATAACCCATAACGCATAACGCATAACGCATAACGCATAACGCATAACGCATAACGCATACCGTATAACGCATAATGCATAACGCATAACGCATAACGCATAACGCATAACGTATAACGCATAACGCATAACGCATAACGCATAACACATAACGCATAACGTATAACGCATAACGCATAACCATAACGCATAACGCATAACCCATAACGCATAACGCATAACGCATAACGCATAACGCATAACGCATAACGCATACCGTATAACGCATAATGCATAACGCATAAAGCAAAACGCATAACGCAAACGTATAACGCACAACGCATAACGCAGAACGCATAACGCATAACGCATAACGCATAACGCATAACGCATAACGCATAACGCATAACGCATAACGCATAACGCATAACGCATAACGCATAACGCATAACGCATAACGCATAACCATAACGCATAACGCATAACCCAAACGCATAACGCATAACGCATAACGCATAACGCATAACGTATAACGCATAACGCATACCGTATAACGCATGATGCATAACGCATAACGCATAACGCATAACGTATAACGCATAACGCATACCGTATAACGCATAACGCATAACGCAAACGTATAGCGCACAACGCATAATGCATAAACCATAACCCTTACTTCATAACGCATAACGCATAATGCACAACGCATAACGAACACCGGAAAACCCATACCGCCTAACGCATAACGGATCGCGAATAACGCATAATCAATAACGAATAAAGCATAACGCATAACGCATAACGCATATCGCATAACACATACGCATAACGCATAAGGCATAACGCATTACGCATAACTTATAACTCATAACTCATAACGAATAACGCATAACGCAAAATGAATAACGCATAAAGCATAACGCATAACCCATAACCCATAACGCACAACGCATAAGGCATAATGCACAACGCATAACGAATACCGCAAAACGCATAACGCATAACGCATAAGGCATAACGCATAAGGCTTGATGCATGACGCATATCGCATAACGCATAAGGCATAACGCATAACGCATAACGCATATCGCATAACACATACGCATAACGCATAACGCATAAGGCTTGATGCATGACGCATATCGCATAACGCATAAGGCATAACGCATAACGCATAACGCATAACGCATATCGCATAACACATACGCATAACGCATAACGCATAACGCATAACGCATAACGCATAACGCATATCGCATAACACATACGCATAACGCATAACGCATAACGCATAACACATACGCATAACGCATAACGCATAACGCATAAAGCATAACGCATAACGCATAACGCATTTCGCATAACACATACGCATAACGCATAAGGCATAACGCATTACGCATAACTTATAACTCATAACTCATAACGAATAACGCATAACGCAAAATGAATAACGCATAATGCATAACGCATAACGCATAACGCATAACGCATAACGTATAACGCATAACGCATACCGTATAACGCATAACGCATAACGCATAACGCAAACGTATAGCGCACAACGCGTAATGCATAAACCATAACCCTTACTTCATAACGCATAACGCATAATGCACAACGCATAACGAACACCGGAAAACCCATACCGCCTAACGCATAACGGATCGCGAATAACGCATAATCAATAACGAATAAAGCATAACGCATAACGCATAACGCATAACGCATAACGCATAACGCATAAGGCATAACGCATAACGCATAACGCATAACGCATAACGCATAACGCATAACGCATAACGCATAACGCATAACGCATAACGCATAACGCAAACGCAAAACGCATAACGTTAACGCATTACCCATAACGCATAAGGCTTGATGCATGACGCATATCGCATATCGCATAACGCATAAGGCTTGATGCATGACGCATATCGCATAACGCATAAGGCATAACGCATAACGCATAACGCATAACGCATATCGCATAACACATACGCATAACGCATAAGGCATAACGCATTACGCATAACTTATAACTCATAACTCATAACGAATAACGCATAACGCAAAATGAATAACGCATAAAGCATAACGCATAACCCATAACCCATAACGCACAACGCATAAGGCATAATGCACAACGCATAACGAATACCGCAAAACGCATAACGCATAACGCATAAGGCATGACGCATAAGGCTTGATGCATGACGCATATCGCATAACGCATAAGGCATAACGCATAACGCATAACGCATATCGCATAACACATACGCATAACGCATAACGCATAAGGCTTGATGCATGACGCATATCGCATAACGCATAAGGCATAACGCATAACGCATAACGCATAACGCATATCGCATAACACATACGCATAACGCATAACGCATAACGCATAACGCATAACGCATAACGCATATCGCATAACACATACGCATAACGCATAACGCATAACGCATAACACATACGCATAACGCATAACGCATAATGCATAACGCATAACGCATAACGCATAACGCATAACGCATATCGCATAACACATACGCATAACGCATAAGGCATAACGCATTACGCATAACTTATAACTCATAACGAATAACGCATAACGCAAAATGAATAACGCATAATGCATAACGCATAACGCATAACGCATAACGCATAACGTATAACGCATAACGCATACCGTATAACGCATAACGCATAACGCATAACGCAAACGTATAGCGCACAACGCATAATGCATAAACCATAACCCTTACTTCATAACGCATAACGCATAATGCACAACGCATAACGAACACCGGAAAACCCATAACGCCTAACGCATAACGGATCACGAATAACGCATAATGCATAACGCATAAAGCATAACGCATAACGCATAAAGCATAACGCATAACGCATAACGCATAACGCATAACGCATAACGCATAACGCATAACGCATAACGCATAACGCATAACGCATAAAGCATAACGCATAACGCATAACGCATAACGCATAACGCATAACGCATAACGCATACGCATAACGCATAAGGCATAACGCATTACGCATAACTTATAACTCATAAATCATAACGAATAACGCATAACGCAAAATGAATAACGCATAAAGCATAACGCATAACCCATAACCCATAACGCACAACGCATAAGGCATAATGCACAACGCATAACGAATACCGCAAAACGCATAACGCATAACGCGTAACTCATAACGCATAACGCATAACGCATAACGCACACCGTATAACGCATAACGCATAACGCATAACGCATAAAGCATAACGCATAACGCATAACGCATAATGCAAACGTATAACGCCCAACGCATAAAGCATAACGAACAACCCATAACGCATAATCCATAACGCATAACGCATAACGCATAACGCATAACGCATAAAGTATAACGCATAATGCATAACGCATAACGCAAACTTATAACGCACAACGCATAGCGCATAACGCATATCGCATAACACATACGCATAAGGCATAACGCATTACGCATAACTTATAACTTATAACTCATAACTCAAAACGAATAACGCATAACGCAAAATGAATAACGCATAAAGCATAACGCATAACCCATAACCCATAACGCACAACGCATAAGGCATAATGCACAACGCATAACGAATACCGCAAAACGCATAACGCATAACGCATAACGCATAACGCGTAACTCATAACGCATAACGCATAACGCACACCGTATAACGCATAACGCATAACGCTTAACGCAAACGTATAGCGCACAACGCATAATGCATAAACCATAACCCTTACTTCATAACGCATAACGCATAATGCACAACGCATAACGAACACCGGAAAACCCATAACGCCTAACGCATAACGGATCACGAATAACGCATAATGCATAACGCATAAAGCATAACGCATAACGCATAACGCATAACGCATAACGCATAACGCATAACGCATAACGCATAACGCATAACGCATAACGCATAACGCATAACGCATAACGCATAACACATAACGCATAACGCATAACGCAAACGCATAACGCATAACGCATAACGCATAACGCTTAACGCATAACGCATAATGCATAACGCATAAATCATAACTCATAAGGAGTAACGCATAACGCATAAAGCATAACGCATAACGCATAACGCATAACGCATAACGCATAATGCATAAAGCATAACGCATAACGCATAACTTATAACTCATTACTCATAACGAATAACGCATAACGCATAACACATAACGCATAACGCATAACGCATAACGCATAACGCATAACGCATAACGCATAACGCATAACGCATAACGCATAACGCATAACGCATAACGCATAACGCATAACGCATGACGCATAACGCATAACCATAAGGCATAACGCATAACCCATAACGCATAACGCATAACGCATAACGTATAACGCATAACGCATACCGTATAACGCATAACGCATAACGCATAACGCAAACGTATAACGCACAACGCATAACGCATAACGCATAACGCATAACGCATAACGCATAACGCATAACCATAAGGCATAACGCATAACCCATAACGCATAACGCATAACGCATAACGCATAACGTATAACGCATAACGCATACCGTATAACGCATAACGCATAACGCATAACGAATAACGCATAACGCATAACGCATAACGCATAACGCATAACGCATAACGCATAACGCATAACGCATAACGCAAACGTATAGCGCACAACGCATAATGCATAAACCATAACCCTCACTTCATAACGCATAACGCATAATGCACAACGCATAACGAACACCGGAAAACCCATAACGCCTAACGCATAACGGATCACGAATAACGCATAATGCATAACGCAGAAAGCATAACGCATAACGCATAACGCATAACGCATAAGGCATAACGCATAACGCATAACGCATAACGCATAACGCATAACGCATAACGCATAACGCAACGTATAACGCACAACGCATAACGCATTACGCATAACGCATAACGCATAACGCATAACGCATAACGCATAACGCATAACGCATAACGCATAACGCATAACGCATAACGCATAACGCATAACGCATAACGCATAACGCATAACGCATAACGCATAACCATAACGCATAACGCATAACCCATATCGCATAACGCATAACGCATAACGCATAACGCATAACGCATAAAGCATAACGCTAACCCATAACCCATAACGCACAACGCATAAGGCATAATGCACAACGCATAACGAATACCGCAAAACGCATAACGCATAACGCATATCGCATAACGCGTAACTCATAACGCATAACGCATAACGCATAACGCATAACGCATAACGCATAACGCATAACGCATAACGCATAACGCATAACGCATAACGCATAACGCATAACGCATAACGCATAACGCATAACGCATAACGCATGACGCATAACGCATAACCATAAGGCATAACGCATAACCCATAACGCATAACGCATAACGCATAACGCATAACGCATAACGCATAACGCATAACGCATAACGCATAACGCATAACGCATAACGCATAACGCATAACGCATAACGCATAACGCATAACGCATAACGCATAACGCATAACGCATAACGCATAACGCAAAACGCTTAACCCATAACGCATAAGGCTTGATGCATGACGCATATCGCATATCGCATAACGCATAAGGCTTGATGCATGACGCATATCGCATAACGCATAATACATAACGCATAACGCATAACGCATAACGCATAACGCATAACCATAACGCATAACGCATAACCCATAACGCAAACGCATAACGCATAACGTATAACGCATAACGCATACCGTATAACGCATAATGCATAACGCATAAAGCATAACGCATAACGCATAACGCATAACGCATAACGCAAACGTATAGCGCACAACGCATAATGCATAAACCATAACCCTTACTTCATAACGCATAACGCATAATGCACAACGCATAACGAACACCGGAAAACCCATAACGCCTAACGCATAACGCATCACGAATAACGCATAATGCATAACGCATAAAGCATAACGCATAACGCATAACGCATAACGCATAACGCATAACGCATAACGCATAACGCATAACGCATAACGCAAAACGCTTAACCCATAACGCATAAGGCTTGATGCATGACGCATATCGCATATCGCATAACGCATAAGGCTTGATGCATGACGCATATCGCATAACGCATAATACATAACGCATAACGCATAACGCATAACGCATAACGCATAACCATAACGCATAACGCATAACCCATAACGCAAACGCATAACGCATAACGTATAACGCATAACGCATACCGTATAACGCATAATGCATAACGCAAACGCATAGCGCATAACGCATATCGCATAACACATACGCATAAGGCATAACGCATTACGCATAACTTATAACTTATAACTCATAACTCAAAATGAATAACGCATAACGCATAAAGCATAACGCATAACCCATAACCCATAACGCACAACGCATAAGGCATAATGCACAACGCATAACGAATACCGCAAAACGCATAACGCATAACGCATAACGCATAACGCGTAACTCATAACGCATAACGCATAACGCACACCGTATAACGCATAACGCATAACGCATAACGCAAACGTATAGCGCACAACGCATAATGCATAAACCATAACCCTTACTTCATAACGCATAACGCATAATGCACAACGCATAACGAACACCGGAAAACCCATAACGCCTAACGCATAACGGATCACGAATAACGCATAATGCATAACGCATAAAGCATAACGCATAACGCATAACGCATAACGCATAACGCATAACGCATAACGCATAACGCATAACGCATAACGCATAACGCATAACGCATAACGCATAACGCATAACGCATAACGCATAACGCATAACGCATAACGCATAACACATAACGCATAACGCATAACGCAAACGCATAACGCATAACGCATAACGCATAACGCTTAACGCATAACGCATAATGCATAACGCATAAATCATAACTCATAAGGAGTAACGCATAACGCATAAAGCATAACGCATAACGCATAACGCATAACGCATAACGCATAATGCATAAAGCATAACGCATAACGCATAACTTATAACTCATTACTCATAACGAATAACGCATAACGCATCACACATAACGCATAACGCATAACGCATAACGCATAACGCATAACGCATAACGCATAACGCATAACGCATAACGCATAACGCATAACGCATAACGCATAACGCATAACGCATAACGCATAACGCATGACGCATAACGCATAACCATAAGGCATAACGCATAACCCATAACGCATAACGCATAACGCATAACGTATAACGCATAACGCATACCGTATAACGCATAACGCATAACGCATAACGCAAACGTATAACGCACAACGCATAACGCATAACGCATAACGCATAACGCATAACGCATAACGCATAACGCATAACCATAAGGCATAACGCATAACCCATAACGCATAACGCATAACGCATAACGCATAACGTATAACGCATAACGCATACCGTATAACGCATAACGCATAACGCATAACGAATAACGCATAACGCATAACGCATAACGCATAACGCATAACGCATAACGCATAACGCATAACGCATATCGCAAACGTATAGCGCACAACGCATAATGCATAAACCATAACCCTCACTTCATAACGCATAACGCATAATGCACAACGCATAACGAACACCGGAAAACCCATAACGCCTAACGCATAACGGATCACGAATAACGCATAATGCATAACGCAGAAAGCATAACGCATAACGCATAACGCATAACGCATAACGCATAACGCATAACGCATAACGCATAACGCATAACGCATAACGCATAACGCAACGTATAACGCACAACGCATAACGCATAACGCATAACGCATAACGCATAACGCATAACGCATAACGCATAACGCATAACGCATAACGCATAACGCATAACGCATAACGCATAACGCATAACGCATAACGCATAACGCATAACGCATAACGCATAACGCATAACCATAACGCATAACGCATAACCCATATCGCATAACGCATAACGCATAACGCATAACGCATAACGCATAAAGCATAACGCATAACCCATAACCCATAACGCACAACGCATAAGGCATAATGCACAACGCATAACGAATACCGCAAAACGCATAACGCATAACGCATATCGCATAACGCGTAACTCATAACGCATAACGCATAACGCATAACGCATAACGCATAACGCATAACGCATAACGCATAACGCATAACGCATAACGCATAACGCATAACGCATAACGCATAACGCATAACGCATAACGCATAACGCATAACGCATAACGCATAACGCATAACGCATAACGCATAACGCATGACGCATAACGCATAACCATAAGGCATAACGCATAACCCATAACGCATAACGCATAACGCATAACGCATAACGCATAACGCATAACGCATAACGCATAACGCATAACGCATAACGCATAACGCATAACGCATAACGCATAACGCAAAACGCTTAACCCATAACGCATAAGGCTTGATGCATGACGCATATCGCATATCGCATAACGCATAAGGCTTGATGCATGACGCATATCGCATAACGCATAATACATAACGCATAACGCATAACGCATAACGCATAACGCATAACCATAACGCATAACGCATAACCCATAACGCATAACGCATAACGCATAACGTATAACGCATAACGCATACCGTATAACGGATAATGCATAACGCATAAAGCATAACGCATAACGCATAACGCATAACGCATAACGCAAACGTATAGCGCACAACGCATAATGCATAAACCATAACCCTTACTTCATAACGCATAACGCATAATGCACAACGCATAACGAACACCGGAAAACCCATAACGCCTAACGCATAACGGATCACGAATAACGCATAATGCATAACGCATAATGCATAACGCATAAAGCATAACGCATAACGCATAACGCATAACGCATAACGCATAACGCATAACGCATAACGCATAACGCATAACGCATAACGCATAACGCATAACGCATAACGCATAACGCATAACGCATAACGCATAACGCATAACGCATAACGCATAACGCATAACGCATAACGCATAACGCATAACGCATAACGCAAAACGCTTAACCCATAACGCATAAGGCTTGATGCATGACGCATATCGCATATCGCATAACGCATAAGGCTTGATGCATGACGCATATCGCATAACGCATAATACATAACGCATAACGCATAACGCATAACGCATAACGCATAACCATAACGCATAACGCATAACCCATAACGCAAACGCATAACGCATAACGTATAACGCATAACGCATACCGTATAACGCATAATGCATAACGCATAAAGCATAACGCATAACGCATAACGCATAACGCATAACGCAAACGTATAGCGCACAACGCATAATGCATAAACCATAACCCTTACTTCATAACGCATAACGCATAATGCACAACGCATAACGAACACCGGAAAACCCATAACGCCTAACGCATAACGGATCACGAATAACGCATAATGCATAACGCATAAAGCATAACGCATAACGCATAACGCATAACGCATAACGCATAACGCATAACGCATAACGCATAACGCATAACGCATAACGCATAACGCATAACGCATAACGCATAACGCATAACGCATAACCATAACGCATAACGCATAACCCATAACGCATAACGCATAACGCATAACGCATAACGCATAAAGCATAACGCATAACCCATAACCCATAACGCACAACGCATAAGGCATAATGCACAACGCATAACGAATACCGCAAAACGCATAACGCATAACGCATATCGCATAACGCGTAACTCATAACGCATAACGCATAACGCATAACGCACACCGTATAACGCATAACGCATAACGCATAACGCAAACGTATAGCGCACAACGCATAATGCATAAACCATAACCCTTACTTCATAACGCATAACGCATAATGCACAACGCATAACGAACACCGGAAAACCCATAACGCCTAACGCATAACGGATCACGAATAACGCATAATGCATAACGCATAACGCATAACGCATAACGCATAACGCATAACGCATAACGCATAACGCATAACGCATAACGCATAACGCATAACGCATATCGCATAACGCGTAACTCATAACGCATAACGCATAACGCATAACGCATAACGCATAACGCATAACGCATAACGCATAACGCATAACGCATAACGCATAACGCATAACGCATAACGCATAACGCATAACGCATAACGCATAACGCATAACGCATAACGCATAACGCATAACGCATGACGCATAACGCATAACCATAAGGCATAACGCATAACCCATAACGCATAACGCATAACGCATAACGCATAACGCATAACGCATAACGCATAACGCATAACGCATAACGCATAACGCATAACGCATAACGCATAACGCATAACGCAAAACGCTTAACCCATAACGCATAAGGCTTGATGCATGACGCATATCGCATATCGCATAACGCATAAGGCTTGATGCATGACGCATATCGCATAACGCATAATACATAACGCATAACGCATAACGCATAACGCATAACGCATAACCATAACGCATAACGCATAACCCATAACGCATAACGCATAACGCATAACGTATAACGCATAACGCATACCGTATAACGCATAATGCATAACGCATAAAGCATAACGCATAACGCATAACGCATAACGCATAACGCAAACGTATAGCGCACAACGCATAATGCATAAACCATAACCCTTACTTCATAACGCATAACGCATAATGCACAACGCATAACGAACACCGGAAAACCCATAACGCCTAACGCATAACGGATCACGAATAACGCATAATGCATAACGCATAAAGCATAACGCATAACGCATAACGCATAACGCATAACGCATAACGCATAACGCATAACGCATAACGCATAACGCATAACGCATAACGCATAACGCATAACGCATAACGCATAACGCATAACCATAACGCATAACGCATAACCCATAACGCATAACGCATAACGCATAAAACATAACGCATAAAGCATAACGCATAACCCATAACCCATAACGCACAACGCATAAGGCATAATGCACAACGCATAACGAATACCGCATAACGCATAACGCATAACGCATAACGCATAACGCATAACGCATAACGCATACGCATAACGCATAAGGCATAACGCATTACGCATAACTTATAACTCATAAATCATACCGAATAACGCATAACGCAAAATGAATAACGCATAAAGCATAACGCATAACCCATAACCCATAACGCACAACGCATAAGGCATAATGCACAACGCATAACGAATACCGCAAAACGCATAACGCATAACGCGTAACTCATAACGCATAACGCATAACGCATAACGCACACCGTATAACGCATAACGCATAACGCATAACGCATAAAGCATAACGCATAACGCATAACGCATAATGCAAACGTATAACGCCCAACGCATAAAGCATAACGAACAACCCATAACGCATAATCCATAACGCATAACGCATAACGCATAACGCATAACGCATAAAGTATAACGCATAATGCATAACGCATAACGCAAACTTATAACGCACAACGCATAGCGCATAACGCATATCGCATAACACATACGCATAAGGCATAACGCATTACGCATAACTTATAACTTATAACTCATAACTCAAAACGAATAACGCATAACGCAAAATGAATAACGCATAAAGCATAACGCATAACCCATAACCCATAACGCACAACGCATAAGGCATAATGCACAACGCATAACGAATACCGCAAAACGCATAACGCATAACGCATAACGCATAACGCGTAACTCATAACGCATAACGCATAACGCACACCGTATAACGCATAACGCATAACGCATAACGCAAACGTATAGCGCACAACGCATAATGCATAAACCATAACCCTTACTTCATAACGCATAACGCATAATGCACAACGCATAACGAACACCGGAAAACCCATAACGCCTAACGCATAACGGATCACGAATAACGCATAATGCATAACGCATAAAGCATAACGCATAACGCATAACGCATAACGCATAACGCATAACGCATAACGCATAACGCATAACGCATAACGCATAACGCATAACGCATAACGCATAACGCATAACGCATAACACATAACGCATAACGCATAACGCAAACGCATAACGCATAACGCTTAACGCATAACGCATAATGCATAACGCATAAATCATAACTCATAAGGAGTAACGCATAACGCATAAAGCATAACGCATAACGCATAACGCATAACGCATAACGCATAATGCATAAAGCATAACGCATAACGCATAACTTATAACTCATTACTCATAACGAATAACGCATAACGCATCACACATAACGCATAACGCATAACGCATAACGCATAACGCATAACGCATAACGCATAACGCATAACGCATAACGCATAACGCATAACGCATAACGCATAACGCATAACGCATGACGCATAACGCATAACCATAAGGCATAACGCATAACCCATAACGCATAGCGCATAACGCATAACGTATAACGCATAACGCATACCGTATAACGCATAACGCATAACGCATAACGCAAACGTATAACGCACAACGCATAACGCATAACGCATAACGCATAACGCATAACGCATAACGCATAACCATAAGGCATAACGCATAACCCATAACGCATAACGCATAACGCATAACGCATAACGTATAACGCATAACGCATACCGTATAACGCATAACGCATAACGCATAACGAATAACGCATAACGCATAACGCATAACGCATAACGCATAACGCATAACGCATAACGCATAACGCATAACGCAAACGTATAGCGCACAACGCATAATGCATAAACCATAACCCTCACTTCATAACGCATAACGCATAATGCACAACGCATAACGAACACCGGAAAACCCATAACGCCTAACGCATAACGGATCACGAATAACGCATAATGCATAACGCAGAAAGCATAACGCATAACGCATAACGCATAACGCATAACGCATAACGCATAACGCATAACGCATAACGCATAACGCAACGTATAACGCACAACGCATAACGCATAACGCATAACGCATAACGCATAACGCATAACGCATAACGCATAACGCATAACGCATAACGCATAACGCATAACGCATAACGCATAACGCATAACGCATAACGCATAACGCATAACGCATAACGCATAACGCATAACCATAACGCATAACGCATAACCCATATCGCATAACGCATAACGCATAACGCATAACGCATAACGCATAAAGCATAACGCATAACCCATAACCCATAACGCACAACGCATAAGGCATAATGCACAACGCATAACGAATACCGCAAAACGCATAACGCATAACGCATATCGCATAACGCGTAACTCATAACGCATAACGCATAACGCATAACGCATAACGCATAACGCATAACGCATAACGCATAACGCATAACGCATAACGCATAACGCATAACGCATAACGCATAACGCATAACGCATAACGCATAACGCATAACGCATGACGCATAACGCATAACCATAAGGCATAACGCATAACCCATAACGCATAACGCATAACGCATAACGCATAACGCATAACGCATAACGCATAACGCATAACGCATAACGCATAACGCATAACGCATAACGCATAACGCATAACGCATAACGCATAACGCATAACGCATAACGCATAACGCATAACGCATAACGCATAACGCATAACCATAACGCATAACGCATAACCCATATCGCATAACGCATAACGCATAACGCATAACGCATAACGCATAAAGCATAACGCATAACCCATAACCCATAACGCACAACGCATAAGGCCTAATGCACAACGCATAACGAATACCGCAAAACGCATAACGCATAACGCATATCGCATAACGCGTAACTCATAACGCATAACGCATAACGCATAACGCATAACGCATAACGCATAACGCATAACGCATAACGCATAACGCATAACGCATAACGCATAACGCATAACGCATAACGCATAACGCATAACGCATAACGCATAACGCATAACGCATAACGCATGACGCATAACGCATAACCATAAGGCATAACGCATAACCCATAACGCATAACGCATAACGCATAACGCATAACGCATAACGCATAACGCATAACGCATAACGCATAACGCATAACGCATAACGCATAACGCATAACGCATAACGCATAACGCAAAACGCTTAACCCATAACGCATAAGGCTTGATGCATGACGCATATCGCATATCGCATAACGCATAAGGCTTGATGCATGACGCATATCGCATAACGCATAATACATAACGCATAACGCATAACGCATAACGCATAACGCATAACCATAACGCATAACGCATAACCCATAACGCATAACGCATAACGCATAACGTATAACGCATAACGCATACCGTATAACGCATAATGCATAACGCATAAAGCATAACGCATAACGCATAACGCATAACGCAAACGTATAGCGCACAACGCATAATGCATAAACCATAACCCTTACTTCATAACGCATAACGCATAATGCACAACGCATAACGAACACCGGAAAACCCATAACGCCTAACGCATAACGGATCACGAATAACGCATAATGCATAACGCATAACGCATAACGCATAACGCATAACGCATAACGCATAACGCATAACGCATAACGCATAACGCATAACGCATAACGCATAACGCATAACGCATAACGCATAACGCATAACGCATAACGCATAACCATAACGCATAACGCATAACCCATAACGCATAACGCATAACGCATAACGCATAACGCATAAAGCATAACGCATAACCCATAACCCATAACGCACAACGCATAAGGCATAATGCACAACGCATAACGAATACCGCAAAACGCATAACGCATAACGCATATCGCATAACGCGTAACTCATAACGCATAACGCATAACGCATAACGCATAACGCATAACGCATAACGCATAACGCATAACGCATAACGCATGACGCATAACGCATAACCATAAGGCATAACGCATAACCCATAACGCATAACGCATAACGCATAACGCATAACGCATAACGCATAACGCATAACGCATAACGCATAACGCATAACGCATAACGCATAACGCATAACGCATAACGCATAACGCATAACGCAAAACGCTTAACCCATAACGCATAAGGCTTGATGCATGACGCATATCGCATATCGCATAACGCATAAGGCTTGATGCATGACGCATATCGCATAACGCATAATACATAACGCATAACGCATAACGCATAACGCATAACGCATAACCATAACGCATAACGCATAACCCATAACGCATAACGCATAACGCATAACGTATAACGCATAACGCATACCGTATAACGCATAATGCATAACGCATAAAGCATAACGCATAACGCATAACGCATAACGCATAACGCAAACGTATAGCGCACAACGCATAATGCATAAACCATAACCCTTACTTCATAACGCATAACGCATAATGCACAACGCATAACGAACACCGGAAAACCCATAACGCCTAACGCATAACGGATCACGAATAACGCATAATGCATAACGCATAAAGCATAACGCATAACGCATAACGCATAACGCATAACGCATAACGCATAACGCATAACGCATAACGCATAACGCATAACGCATAACGCATAACGCATAACGCATAACGCATAACGCATAACGCATAACCATAACGCATAACGCATAACCCATAACGCATAACGCATAACGCATAACGCATAACGCATAAAGCATAACGCATAACCCATAACCCATAACGCACAACGCATAAGGCATAATGCACAACGCATAACGAATACCGCAAAACGCATAACGCATAACGCATATCGCATAACGCGTAACTCATAACGCATAACGCATAACGCATAACGCACACCGTATAACGCATAACGCATAACGCATAACGCAAACGTATAGCGCACAACGCATAATGCATAAACCATAACCCTTACTTCATAACGCATAACGCATAATGCACAACGCATAACGAACACCGGAAAACCCATAACGCCTAACGCATAACGGATCACGAATAACGCATAATGCATAACGCATAACGCATAAGGCATAACGCATAACGCATAACGCATAACGCAAAACGCATAACCCATAACGCATAAGGCTTGATGCATGACGCATATCGCATATCGCATAACGCATAAGGCTTGATGCATGACGCATATCGCATAACGCATAAGGCATAACGCATAATACATAACGCATAACGCATAACGCATAACGCATAACGCATAACGCATAACGCATAACGCATAACGCATAAGGCATAACGCATAACGCATAACGCATAACGCAAAACGCATAACCCATAACGCATAAGGCTTGATGCATGACGCATATCGCATATCGCATAACGCATAAGGCTTGATGCATGACGCATATCGCATAACGCATAAGGCATAACGCATAATACATAACGCATAACGCATAACGCATAACGCATAACGCATAACGCATAACCATAACGCATAACGCATAACCCATAACCCATAACGCATAACGCATAACGCATAACGTATAACGCATAACGCATACCGTATAACGCATAATGCATAACGCATAAAGCATAACGCATAACGCATAACGCATAACGCATAACGCAAACGTATAGCGCACAACGCATAATGCATAAACCATAACCCTTACTTCATAACGCATAACGCATAACGCATAACGCATAACGCATAACGCATAACGCATAACGCATAACCATAACGCATAACGCATAACCCATAACGCATAACGCATAACGCATAACGCATAACGCATAACGTATAACGCATAACGCATACCGTATAACGCATAATGCATAACGCATAACGCATAACGCATAACGCATAACGCATAACGCATAACGCATAACGCATAACGCATAACGCATAACGCATAACGCATAACGCATAACGCATAACGCATAACGCATAACGCATAACGCATAACGCATAACGCATAACGCATAACGCATGACGCATAACGCATAACCATAAGGCATAACGCATAACCCATAACGCATAACGCATAACGCATAACGTATAACGCGTAACTCATAAGGCATAACGCAAACGTATAGCGCACAACGCATAATGCATAAACCATAACCCTTACTTCATAACGCATAACGCATAATGCACAACGCATAACGAACACCGGAAAACCCATAACGCCTAACGCATAACGGATCACGAATAACGCATAATGCATAACGCATAACGCATAACGCATAACGCATAACGCATAACGCATAACGCATAACGCATAACGCATAACGCATAACGCATAACGCATAACGCATAACGCATAACGCATAACGCATAACGCATAACGCATAACGCATAACGCATAACGCATAACGCATGACGCATATCGCATAACGCATAAGGCATAACGCATAATACATAACGCATAACGCATAACGCATAACGCATAACGCATAACGCATAACCATAACGCATAACGCATAACCCATAACGCATAACGCATAACGCATAACGTATAACGCATAACGCATACCGTATAACGCATAATGCATAACGCATAAAGCATAACGCATAACGCATAACGCATAACGCAAACGCATAATGCATAAACCATAACACTTACTTCATAACGCATAACGCATAATGCACAACGCATAACGAACACCGGAAAACCCATAACGCCTAACGCATAACGGATCACGAATAACGCATAATGCATAACGCATAAAGCATAACGCATAACGCATAACGCATAACGCATAACACATAACGCATAACGTATAACGTATAACGCATAACCATAACGCATAACGCATAACCCATAACGCATAACGCATAACGCATAACGCATAACGTATAACGCATAACGCATACCGTATAACGCATAATGCATAACGCATAAAGCAAAACGCATAACGCAAGCGTATAACGCACAACGCATAACGCATAACGCATAACGCATAACGCATAACGCATAACGCATAACGCATAACGCATAACGCATATCGCATAACGCATAACCATAACGCATAACGCATAACCCATAACGCATAACGCATAACGCATAACGCATAACGCATAACGTATAACGCATAACGCATACCGTATAACGCATAATGCATAACGCATAACGCATAACGCATAACGTATAACGCATAACGCATACCGTATAACGCATAACGCATAACGCATAACGCAAACGTATAGCGCACAACGCATAATGCATAAACCATAACCCTTACTTCATAACGCATAACGCATAATGCACAACGCATAACGAACACCGGAAAACCCATACCGCCTAACGCATAACGGATCGCGAATAACGCATAATCAATAACGAATAAAGCATAACGCATAACGCATAACGCATAACGCATAACGCATAACGCATAACGCATAACGTATAACGCATAACGCATACCGTATAACGCATAATGCATAACGCATAAAGCAAAACGCATAACGCAAACGTATAACGCACAACGCATAACGCATAACGCATAACGCATAACGCATAACGCATAACGCATAACGCATAACGCATAACGCATAACGCATAACGCATAACCATAACGCATAACGCATAACCCATAACGCATAACGCATAACGCATAACGCATAACGCATAACGCATAACGTATAACGCATAACGCATACCGTATAACGCATAATGCATAACGCATAACGCATAACGCATAACGTATAACGCATAACGCATACCGTATAACGCATAACGCATAACGCATAACGCAAACGTATAGCGCACAACGCATAATGCATAAACCATAACCCTTACTTCATAACGCATAACGCATAATGCACAACGCATAACGAACACCGGAAAACCCATACCGCCTAACGCATAACGGATCGCGAATAACGCATAATCAATAACGAATAAAGCATAATGCATAACGCATAACGCATAACGCATAACGCATAACGCATAACGCATAACGCATAACGCATAACGCATAACGCATAACGCATAACGCATAACGCATAACGCATAACGCATAACGCATAACGCATAACGCATAACGCATAACGCATAACGCATAACGCATAACGCATAACGCATAACGCATAACGCATAACGCATAACGCATAACGCATAACGCATAACGCATAACGCATAACGCATAACCATAAGGCATAACGCATAACCCATAACGCATAACGCATAACGCATAACGTATAACGCATAACGCATACCGTATAACGCATAACGCATAACGCATAACGAATAACGCATAACGCATAATGCATAACGCATAACGCATAACGCATAACGCATAACGCATAACGCATAACGCATAACGCATAACGCATAACGCATAACGCATAACGCATAACGCATAACGCATAACGCATAACGCATAACGCATAACGCATAACGCATAACGCATGACGCATAACGCGTAACTCATAACGCATAACGCATAACGCATAACGCACACCGTATAACGCATAACGCATAACGCATAACGCAAACGTATAGCGCACAACGCATAATGCATAAACCATAACCCTTACTTCATAACGCATAACGCATAATGCACAACGCATAACGAACACCGGAAAACCTATAACGCATAACGCATAACGCATAACGCATAACCATAAGGCATAACGCATAACCCATAACGCATAACGCATAACGCATAACGCATAACGTATAACGAATAACGCATACCGTATAACGCATAACGCATAACGCATAACGAATAACGCATAACGCATAACGCATAACGCATAACGCATAACGCATAACGCATAACGCATAACGCATAACGCATAACGCATAACGCATAACGCATAACGTATAACGCATAACGCATAACGTATAACGCATAACGCATAACGCATAACGAATAACGCATAACGCATAACGCATAACGCATAACGCATAACGCATAACGCATAACGCATAACGCATAACGCATAACGCATAACGCATAACGCATAACGCATAACGCATAACGCATAACGCATAACACATAACGCATAACGCATAACGCATAACGCATAACGCATAACGCATAACGCATAACGCATAACGCATAACGCATAACGCATAACGCATGACGCATAACGCATAACCATAAGGCATAACGCATAACCCATAACGCATAACGCATAACGCATAACGTATAACGCATAACGCATACCGTATAACGCATAACGCATAATGCATAACGCAAACGTATAACGCACAACGCATAACGCATAACGCATAACGCATAACGCATAACGCATAACGCATAACGCATATCGCATAACGCATAACGCATAACGCATAACCATAAGGCATAACGCATAACCCATAACGCATAACGCATAACGCATAACGCATAACGCATAACGTATAACGCATAACGCATACCGTATAACGCATAACGCATAACGCATAACGAATGACGCATAACGCATAACGCATAACGCATAACGCATAACGCATAACGCATAACGCATAACGCAAACGTATAGCGCACAACGCATAATGCATAAACCATAACCCTTACTTCATAACGCATAACGCATAATGCACAACGCATAACGAACACCGGAAAACCCATAACGCCTAACGCATAACGGATCACGAATAACGCATAATGCATAACGCATAAAGCATAACGCATAACACATAACGCATAACGCATAACGCATAACGCATAACGCATAACGCATAACGCATAACCATAAGGCATAACGCATAACCCATAACGCATAACGCATAACGCATAACGCATAACGCATAACGCATAACGCATAACGCATAACGCATAACGCATAACGCATAACGCATAACGCAAAACGCATAACGCATAACGCATATCGCATAACGCGTAACTCATAACGCATAACGCATAACGCATAACGCACACCGTATAACGCATAACGCATAACGCATAACGCAAACGTATAGCGCACAACGCATAATGCATAAACCATAACCCTTACTTCATAACGCATAACGCATAATGCACAACGCATAACGAACACCGGAAAACCCATACCGCCTAACGCATAACGGATCGCGAATAACGCATAATCAATAACGCATAACGCATAACGCATAACGCATAACGCATAACGCATAACGCATAACGCATAACGCATAACGCATAACGCATAACGCATAACGCATAACGCATAACGCATAACGCATAACGCATAACGCATAACGCATAACGCTTAACGCATAACGCATAACGCATAACGCATAACGCATAACGCATAACGCATAACGCATAACGCATAACGCATAACGCATAATGCATAACGCATAACGCATAACCATAAGGCATAACGCATAACCCATAACGCATAACGCATAACGCATAACGTATAACGCATAACGCATACCGTATAACGCATAACGCATAACGCATAACGAATAACGCATAACGCATAACGCATAACGCATAACGCATAACGCATAACGCATAACGCATAACGCATAACGCATAACGCATAACGCATAACGCATAACGCATAACGCATAACGCATGACGCATAACGCATAACCATAAGGCATAACGCATAACCCATAACGCATAACGCATAACGTATAACGCATAACGCATACCGTATAACGCATAACGCATAACGCATAACGCAAACGTATAACGCACAACGCATAACGCATAACGCATAACGCATAACGCATAACGCATATCGCATAACGCATAACGCATAACGCATAACCATAAGGCATAACGCATACCGTATAACGCATAACGCATAACGCATAACGCATAACGCATAACGCATAACGCATAACGTATAGCGCACAACGCATAATGCATAAACCATAACCCTTACTTCATAACGCATAACGCATAATGCACAACGCATAACGAACACCGGAAAACCCATAACGCCTAACGCATAACGGATCACGAATAACGCATAATGCATAACGCATAAAGCATAACGCATAACGCATAACGCATAACGCATAACGCATAACGCATAACGCATAACACATAACGCATAACGTATAACGCATAACGCATAACCATAACGCATAACGCATAACCCATAACGCATAACGCATAACGCATAACGTATAACGCATAACGCATACCGTATAACGCATAATGCATAACGCATAAAGCAAAACGCATAACGCAAACGTATAACGCACAACGCATAACGCATAACGCATAACGCATAACGCATAACGCATAACGCATAACGCATAACGCATAACGCATAACGCATAACGCATAACGCATAACGCATAACCATAACGCATAACGCATAACCCATAACGCATAACGCATAACGCATAACGCATAACGCATAACGTATAACGCATAACGCATACAGTATAACGCATAATGCATAACGCATAACGCATAACGCATAACGTATAACGCATAACGCATACCGTATAACGCATAACGCATAACGCATAACGCAAACGTATAGCGCACAACGCATAATGCATAAACCATAACCCTTACTTCATAACGCATAACGCATAATGCACAACGCATAACGAACACCGGAAAACCCATACCGCCTAACGCATAACGGATCGCGAATAACGCATAATCAATAACCCATAACGCATAACGCATAACGCATAACGCATAACGCATAACGCATAAGGTATAACGCATAACGCATACCGTATAACGCATAACGCATACCGTATAACGCATAATGCATAACGCATAAAGCAAAACGCATAACGCAAACGTATAACGCACAACGCATATCGCATAACGCATAACGCATAACGCATAACGCATAACGCATAACGCATAACGCATAACGCATAACGCATAACGCATAACGCATAACGCATAACGCATAACGCATAACGCATAACGCATAACGCATAACGCATAACGCATAACGCATAACGCATAACGCATAACGCAACGTATAACGCACAACGCATAACGCATAACGCATAACGCATAACGCATAACGCATAACGCATAACGCATAACGCATAACGCATAACGCATAACGCATAACGCATAACGCATAACGCATAACGCATAACGCATAACGCATAACGCATAACGCATAACGCATAACGCATAACGCATAACGCATAACGCATAACCATAACGCATAACGCATAACCCATAACGCATAACGCATAACGCATAACGCATAACGCATAAAGCATAACGCATAACCCATAACCCATAACGCACAACGCATAAGGCATAATGCACAACGCATAACGAATACCGCAAAACGCATAACGCATAACGCATATCGCATAACGCGTAACTCATAACGCATAACGCATAACGCATAACGCACACCGTATAACGCATAACGCATAACGCATAACGCAAACGTATAGCGCACAACGCATAATGCATAAACCATAACCCTTACTTCATAACGCATAACGCATAATGCACAACGCATAACGAACACCGGAAAACCCATAACGCCTAACGCATAACGGATCACGAATAACGCATAATGCATAACGCATAACGCATAACGCATAACGCATAACGCATAACGCATAACGCATAACGCATAACGCATAACGCATAACGCATAACGCATAACGCATAACGCATAACGCATAACGCATAACGCATAACGCATAACGCATAACGCATAACGCATAACGCATAACGCATAACGCATAACGCATAACGCATAACGCATAACGCATAACGCATAACGCATAACGCATAACGCATAACGCATAACGCATAACGCATAACGCATAACGCATAACGCATAACGCATAACGCATAACGCATAACGCATAACGCATAACGCATAACGCATAACGCAAAACGCATAACCCATAACGCATAAGGCTTGATGCATGACGCATATCGCATATCGCATAACGCATAAGGCTTGATGCATGACGCATATCGCATAACGCATAAGGCATAACGCATAATACATAACGCATAACGCATAACGCATAACGCATAACCATAACGCATAACGCATAACCCATAACGCATAACGCATAACGCATAACGTATAACGCATAACGCATACCGTATAACGCATAATGCATAACGCATAAAGCATAACGCATAACGCATAACGCATAACGCATAACGCAAACGTATAGCGCACAACGCATAATGCATAAACCATAACCCTTACTTCATAACGCATAACGCATAATGCACAACGCATAACGAACACCGGAAAACCCATAACGCCTAACGCATAACGGATCACGAATAACGCATAATGCATAACGCATAAAGCATAACGCATAACGCATAACGCATAACGCATAACGCATAACGCATAACGCATAACGCATAACACATAACGCATAACGTATAACGCATAACGCATAACCATAACGCATAACGCATAACCCATAACGCATAACGCATAACGCATAACGTATAACGCATAACGCATACCGTATAACGCATAATGCATAACGCATAAAGCAAAACGCATAACGCAAACGTATAACGCACAACGCATAACGCATAACGCATAACGCATAACGCATAACGCATAACGCATAACGCATAACGCATAACGCATAACGCATAACGCATAACGCATAACGCATAACGCATAACGCATAACCATAACGCATAACGCATAACCCATAACGCATAACGCATAACGCATAACGCATAACGTATAACGCATAACGCATACAGTATAACGCATAATGCATAACGCATAACGCATAACGCATAACGTATAACGCATAACGCATACCGTATAACGCATAACGCATAACGCATAACGCAAACGTATAGCGCACAACGCATAATGCATAAACCATAACCCTTACTTCATAACGCATAACGCATAATGCACAACGCATAACGAACACCGGAAAACCCATACCGCCTAACGCATAACGGATCGCGAATAACGCATAATCAATAACGAATAAAGCATAACGCATAACGCATAACGCATAACGCATAACGCATAACGCATAACGCATAACGCATAACGTATAACGCATAACGCATACCGTATAACGCATAATGCATAACGCATAAAGCAAAACGCATAACGCAAACGTATAACGCACAACGCATATCGCATAACGCATAACGCATAACGCATAACGCATAACGCATAACGCATAACGCATAACGCATAACGCATAACGCATAACCATAACGCATAACGCATAACCCATAACGCATAACGCATAACGCATAACGCATAACGCATAAGGTATAACGCATAACGCATACCGTATAACGCATAATGCATAACGCATAACGCATAACGCATAACGTATAACGCATAACGCATAACCATAACGCATAACGCATAACCCATAACGCATAACGCATAACGCATAACGCATAACGCATAAGGTATAACGCATAACGCATACCGTATAACGCATAATGCATAACGCATAACGCATAACGCATAACGTATAACGCATAACGCATACCGTATAACGCATAATGCATAACGCATAAAGCAAAACGCATAACGCAAACGTATAACGCACAACGCATAACGCATAACGCATAACGCATAACGCATAACGCATAACGCATAACGCATAACGCATAACGCATAACGCATAACGCATAACCATAACGCATAACGCATAACCCATAACGCATAACGCATAACGCATAACGCATAACGCATAAGGTATAACGCATAACGCATACCGTATAACGCATAATGCATAACGCATAACGCATAACGCATAACGTATAACGCATAACGCATACCGTATAACGCATAACGCATAACGCATAACGCAAACGTATAGCGCACAACGCATAATGCATAAACCATAACCCTTACCTCATAACGCATAACGCATAATGCACAACGCATAACGAACACCGGAAAACCCATACCGCCTAACGCATAACGGATCGCGAATAACGCATAATCAATAACGAATAAAGCATAACGCATAACGCATAACGCATAACGCATAACGCATAACGCATAACGCATAACGCATAACGCATAACGCATAACGCATAACGCATAACGCATAACGCATAACGCATAACGCATAACGCAAACGCAAAACGCATAACGTTAACGCATAACCCATAACGCATAAGGCTTGATGCATGACGCATATCGCATATCGCATAACGCATAAGGCTCGATGCATGACGCATATCGCATAACGCATAAGGCATAACGCATAACGCATAACGCATAACGCATATCGCATAACCCATACGCATAACGCATAAGGCATAACGCAAAATGAATAACGCATAAAGCATAACGCATAACCCATAACCCATAACGCACAACGCATAAGGCATAATGCACAACGCATAACGAATACCGCAAAACGCATAACGCATAACGCATAAGGCATAACGCATAAGGCTTGATGCATGACGCATATCGCATAACGCATAAGGCATAACGCATAACGCATAACGCATATCGCATAACACATACGCATAACGCATAACGCATAAGGCTTGATGCATGACGCATATCGCATAACGCATAAGGCATAACGCATAACGCATAACGCATATCGCATAACACATACGCATAACGCATAACGCATAAGGCTTGATGCATGACGCATAACGCATAAGGCATAACGCATAACGCATAACGCATAACGCATAACGCATAACGCATAACGCATAACGCATAACGCATAACGCATAACGCATAACGCATAACGCATAACGCATAACGCAAACGCAAAACGCATAACGTTAACGCATAACCCATAACGCATAAGGCTTGATGCATGACGCATATCGCATATCGCATAACGCATAAGGCTCGATGCATGACGCATATCGCATAACGCATAAGGCATAACGCATAACGCATAACGCATAACGCATATCGCATAACCCATACGCATAACGCATAAGGCATAACGCATTACGCATAACTTATAACTCATAACTCATAACGAATAACGCATAACGCAAAATGAATAACGCATAAAGCATAACGCATAACCCATAACCCATAACGCACAACGCATAAGGCATAATGCACAACGCATAACGAATACCGCAAAACGCATAACGCATAACGCATAAGGCATAACGCATAAGGCTTGATGCATGACGCATATCGCATAACGCATAAGGCATAACGCATAACGCATAACGCATATCGCATAACACATACGCATAACGCATAACGCATAAGGCTTGATGCATGACGCATATCGCATAACGCATAAGGCATAACGCATAACGCATAACGCATAACGCATATCGCATAACACATACGCATAACGCATAACGCATAACGCATAACGCATAACGCATATCGCATAACACATACGCATAACGCATAACGCATAACGCATAACACATACGCATAACGCATAACGCATAACGCATAACGCATAACGCATAACGCATAACGCATATCGCATAACACATACGCATAACGCATAAGGCATAACGCATTACGCATAACTTATAACTCATAACTCATAACGAATAACGCATAACGCAAAATGAATAACGCATAATGCATAACGCATAACGCATAACGCATAACGCATAACGCATACCGTATAACGCATAACGCATAACGCATAACGCAAACGTATAGCGCACAACGCATAATGCATAAACCATAACCCTTACTTCATAACGCATAACGCATAATGCACAACGCATAACGAACACCGGAAAACCCATACCGCCTAACGCATAACGGATCGCGAATAACGCATAATCAATAACGAATAAAGCATAACGCATAACGCATAACGCATAACGCATAACGCATAACGCATAACGCATAACGCATAACGCATAACGCATAAGGCATAACGCATAAAGCAAAACGCATAACGCAAACGTATAACGCACAACGCATAACGCATAACGCATAACGCATAACGCATAACGCATGACGCATAACGCATAACGCATAACCATAACGCATAACGCATAACCCATAACGCATAACGCATAACGCATAACGCATAACGCATAACGTATAACGCATAACGCATACCGTATAACGCATAATGCATAACGCATAACGCATAACGCATAACGTATAACGCATAACGCATACCGTATAACGCATAACGCATAACGCATAACGCAAACGTATAGCGCACAACGCATAATGCATAAACCATAACCCTTACTTCATAACGCATAACGCATAATGCACAACGCATAACGAACACCGGAAAACCCATACCGCCTAACGCATAACGGATCGCGAATAACGCATAATCAATAACGAATAAAGCATAACGCATAACGCATAACGCATAACGCATAACGCATAACGCATAACGCATAACGCATAACGCATAACGCATAACGCATAACGCATAACGCATAACGCATAACGCATAACGCATAACGCATAACGCATAACGCATAACCATAAGGCATAACGCATAACCCATAACGCATAACGCATAACGCATAACGTATAACGCATAACGCATACCGTATAACGCATAACGCATAACGCATAACGAATAACGCATAACGCATAACGCATAACGCATAACGCATAACGCATAACGCATAACGCATAACGCATAACGCATAACGCATAACGCATAACGCATAACGCATAACGCATAACGCATAACGCATAACGCATAACGCATAACGCATAACGCATAACGCATAACGCATAACGCATAACGCATAACGCATAACGTATAACGCATAACGCATACCGTATAACGCATAATGCATAACGCATAAAGCAAAACGCATAACGCAAACGTATAACGCACAACGCATAACGCATAACGCATAACGCATAACGCATAACGCATAACGCATAACGCATAACGCATGACGCATAACGCATAACGCATAACCATAACGCATAACGCATAACCCATAACGCATAACGCATAACGCATAACGCATAACGCATAACGTATAACGCATAACGCATACCGTATAACGCATAATGCATAACGCATAACGCATAACGCATAACGTATAACGCATAACGCATACCGTATAACGCATAACGCATAACGCATAACGCAAACGTATAGCGCACAACGCATAATGCATAAACCATAACCCTTACTTCATAACGCATAACGCATAATGCACAACGCATAACGAACACCGGAAAACCCATACCGCCTAACGCATAACGGATCGCGAATAACGCATAATCAATAACGAATAAAGCATAACGCATAACGCATAACGCATAACGCATAACGCATAACGCATAACGCATAACGCATAACGCATAACGCATAACGCATAACGCATAACGCATAACGCATAACGCATAACGCATAACGCATAACGCATAACGCATAACGCATAACGCATAACGCATAACGCATAACGCATAACGCATAACGCATAACGCATAACGCATAACGCATAACGCATAACCATAAGGCATAACGCATAACCCATAACGCATAACGCATAACGCATAACGTATAACGCATAACGCATACCGTATAACGCATAACGCATAACGCATAACGAATAACGCATAACGCATAACGCATAACGCATAACGCATAACGCATAACGCATAACGAATAACGCATAACGCATAACGCATAACGCATAACGCATAACGCATAACGCATAACGCATAACGCATAACGCATAACGCATAACGCATAACGCATAACGCATAACGCATAACGCATAACGCATAACGCATAACGCATAACGCATAACGCATAACGCATAACGCATGACGCATAACGCGTAACTCATAACGCATAACGCATAACGCATAACGCACACCGTATAACGCATAACGCATAACGCATAACGCAGACGTATAGCGCACAACGCATAATGCATAAACCATAACCCTTACTTCATAACGCATAACGCATAATGCACAACGCATAACGAACACCGGAAAACCCATAACGCCTAACGCATAACAGATCACGAATAACGCATAATGCATAACGCATAACGCATAACGCATAACGCATAACGCATAACGCATAACGCATAACGCATAACGCATAACGCATAACGCATAACGCATAACGCATGACGCATAACGCGTAACTCATAACGCATAACGCATAACGCATAACGCACACCGTATAACGCATAACGCATAACGCATAACGCAAACGTATAGCGCACAACGCATAATGCATAAACCATAACCCTTACTTCATAACGCATAACGCATAATGCACAACGCATAACGAACACCGGAAAACCCATAACGCCTAACGCATAACGGATCACGAATAACGCATAATGCATAACGCATAACGCATGACGCATAACGCGTAACTCATAACGCATAACGCATAACGCATAACGCACACCGTATAACGCATAACGCATAACGCATAACGCAGACGTATAGCGCACAACGCATAATGCATAAACCATAACCCTTACTTCATAACGCATAACGCATAATGCACAACGCATAACGAACACCGGAAAACCCATAACGCCTAACGCATAACAGATCACGAATAACGCATAATGCATAACGCATAACGCATAACGCATAACGCATAACGCATAACGCATATCGCATAACACATACGCATAACGCATAACGCATAAGGCTTGATGCATGACGCATATCGCATAACGCATAAGGCATAACGCATAACGCATAACGCATAACGCATATCGCATAACACATACGCATAACGCATAACGCATAACGCATAACGCATAACGCATATCGCATAACACATACGCATAACGCATAACGCATAACGCATAACACATACGCATAACGCATAACGCATAACGCATAACGCATAACGCATAAGGCATAACGCATTACGCATAACTTATAACTCATAACTCATAACGAATAACGCATAACGCAAAATGAATAACGCATAATGCATAACGCATAACGCATAACGCATAACGCATAACGCATACCGTATAACGCATAACGCATAACGCATAACGCAAACGTATAGCGCACAACGCATAATGCATAAACCATAACCCTTACTTCATAACGCATAACGCATAATGCACAACGCATAACGAACACCGGAAAACCCATACCGCCTAACGCATAACGGATCGCGAATAACGCATAATCAATAACGAATAAAGCATAACGCATAACGCATAACGCATAACGCATAACGCATAACGCATAACGCATAACGCATAACGCATAAGGCATAACGCATAAAGCAAAACGCATAACGCAAACGTATAACGCACAACGCATAACGCATAACGCATAACGCATAACGCATAACGCATGACGCATAACGCATAACGCATAACCATAACGCATAACGCATAACCCATAACGCATAACGCATAACGCATAACGCATAACGCATAACGTATAACGCATAACGCATACCGTATAACGCATAATGCATAACGCATAACGCATAACGCATAACGTATAACGCATAACGCATACCGTATAACGCATAACGCATAACGCATAACGCAAACGTATAGCGCACAACGCATAATGCATAAACCATAACCCTTACTTCATAACGCATAACGCATAATGCACAACGCATAACGAACACCGGAAAACCCATACCGCCTAACGCATAACGGATCGCGAATAACGCATAATCAATAACGAATAAAGCATAACGCATAACGCATAACGCATAACGCATAACGCATAACGCATAACGCATAACGCATAACGCATAACGCATAACGCATAACGCATAACGCATAACGCATAACGCATAACGCATAACGCATAACGCATAACGCATAACGCATAACGCATAACGCATAACGCATAACGCATAACGCATAACGCATAACGCATAACGCATAACGCATAACGCATAACGCATAACGCATAACCATAAGGCATAACGCATAACCCATAACGCATAACGCATAACGCATAACGTATAACGCATAACGCATACCGTATAACGCATAACGCATAACGCATAACGAATAACGCATAACGCATAACGCATAACGCATAACGCATAACGCATAACGCATAACGCATAACGCATAACGCATAACGCATAACGCATAACGCATAACGTATAACGCATAACGCATACCGTATAACGCATAATGCATAACGCATAACGCATAACGCATAACGTATAACGCATAACGCATACCGTATAACGCATAACGCATAACGCATAACGCATAACGCATAACGCATAACGCATAACGCATAACGCATAACGCATAACGCATAACGCATAACCATAAGGCATAACGCATAACCCATAACGCATAACGCATAACGCATAACGTATAACGCATAACGCATACCGTATAACGCATAACGCATAACGCATAACGAATAACGCATAACGCATAACGCATAACGCATAACGCATAACGCATAACGCATAACGCATAACGCATAACGCATAACGCATAACGCATAACGCATAACGCATAACGCATAACGCATAACGCATAACGCATAACGCATAACGCATAACGCATAACGCATAACGCATAACGCATAACGAATAACGCATAACGCATGACGCATAACGCGTAACTCATAACGCATAACGCATAACGCACACCGTATAACGCATAACGCATAACGCATAACGCAGACGTATAGCGCACAACGCATAATGCATAAACCATAACCCTTACTTCATAACGCATAACGCATAATGCACAACGCATAACGAACACCGGAAAACCCATAACGCCTAACGCATAACAGATCACGAATAACGCATAATGCATAACGCATAACGCATAACGCATAACGCATAACGCATAACGCATAACGCATAACGCATAACGCATAACGCATAACGCATAACGCATAACGCATAACGCATAACGCATAACGCATAACGCATGACGCATAACGCGTAACTCATAACGCATAACGCATAACGCATAACGCACACCGTATAACGCATAACGCATAACGCATAACGCAAACGTATAGCGCACAACGCATAATGCATAAACCATAACCCTTACTTCATAACGCATAACGCATAATGCACAACGCATAACGAACACCGGAAAACCCATAACGCCTAACGCATAACGGATCACGAATAACGCATAATGCATAACGCATAACGCATGACGCATAACGCGTAACTCATAACGCATAACGCATAACGCATAACGCACACCGTATAACGCATAACGCATAACGCATAACGCAGACGTATAGCGCACAACGCATAATGCATAAACCATAACCCTTACTTCATAACGCATAACGCATAATGCACAACGCATAACGAACACCGGAAAACCCATAACGCCTAACGCATAACAGATCACGAATAACGCATAATGCATAACGCATAACGCATAACGCATAACGCATAACGCATAACGCATAACGCATAACGCATAACGCATAACGCATAACGCATAACGCATAACGCATAACGCATAACGCATAACGCATAACGCATAACGCATGACGCATAACGCGTAACTCATAACGCATAACGCATAACGCATAACGCACACCGTATAACGCATAACGCATAACGCATAACGCAAACGTATAGCGCACAACGCATAATGCATAAACCATAACCCTTACTTCATAACGCATAACGCATAATGCACAACGCATAACGAACACCGGAAAACCCATAACGCCTAACGCATAACGGATCACGAATAACGCATAATGCATAACGCATAACGCATAACGCATAACGCATAACGCATAACGCATAACGCATAACGCATAACGCATAACGCATAACGCATAACGCATAACGCATAACGCATAACGCATAACGCATAACGCATAACGCATAACGCATAACGCATAACGCATAACGCATAACGCATAACGCATAACGCATAACGCATAACGCATAATGCATAACGCATAACGCATAACCATAAGGCATAACGCATAACCCATAACGCATAACGCATAACGCATAACGTATAACGCATAACGCATACCGTATAACGCATAACGCATAACGCATAACGAATAACGCATAACGCATAACGCATAACGCATAACGCATAACGCATAACGCATAACGCATAACGCATAACGCATAACGCATAACGCATAACGCATAACGCATAACGCATAACGCATAACGTATAACGCATAACGCATACCGCATAACGCATAACGCATAACGCATAACGAATAACGCATAACGAAAACGCATAACGCATAACGCATAACGCATAACGCATAACGCATAACGCATAACGCATAACGCATAACGCATAACGCATAACGCATAACGCATAACGCATAACGCATAACGCATAACGCATAACGCATAACGCATAACGCATAACGCATAACGCATAACGCATAACGCATAACGCATAACGCATAACGCATAACGCATAACGCATAACGCATAACGCATAACGCATAACGCATGACGCATAACGCGTAACTCATAACGCATAACGCATAACGCATAACGCACACCGTATAACGCATAACGCATAACGCATAACGCAAACGTATAGCGCACAACGCATAATGCATAAACCATAACCCTTACTTCATAACGCATAACGCATAATGCACAACGCATAACGAACACCGGAAAACCCATAACGCCTAACGCATAACGGATCACGAATAACGCATAATGCATAACGCATAACGCATAACGCATAACGCATAACGCATAACGCATAACGCATAACGCATAACGCATAACGCATAACGCATAACGCATAACGCATAACGCATAACGCATAACGCATAACGCATAACGCATAACGCATAACGCATAACGCATAACGCATAACGCATAACGCATAATGCATAACGCATAACGCATAACCATAAGGCATAACGCATAACCCATAACGCATAACGCATAACGCATAACGTATAACGCATAACGCATACCGTATAACGCATAACGCATAACGCATAACGAATAACGCATAACGCATAACGCATAACGCATAACGCATAACGCATAACGCATAACGCATAACGCATAACGCATAACGCATAACGCATAACGCATAACGCATAACGCATAACGTATAACGCATAACGCATACCGTATAACGCATAACGCATAACGCATAACGAATAACGCATAACGAAAACGCATAACGCATAACGCATAACGCATAACGCATAACGCATAACGCATAACGCATAACGCATAACGCATAACGCATAACGCATAACGCATAACGCATAACGCATAACGCATAACGCATAACGCATAACGCATAACGCATAACGCATAACGCATAACGCATAACGCACACCGTATAACGCATAACGCATAACGCATAACGCAGACGTATAGCGCACAACGCATAATGCATAAACCATAACCCTTACTTCATAACGCATAACGCATAATGCACAACGCATAACGAACACCGGAAAACCCATAACGCCTAACGCATAACAGATCACGAATAACGCATAATGCATAACGCATAACGCATAACGCATAACGCATAACGCATAACGCATAACGCATAACGCATAACGCATAACGCATAACGCATAACGCATAACGCATAACGCATAACGCATAACGCATGACGCATAACGCGTAACTCATAACGCATAACGCATAACGCATAACGCACACCGTATAACGCATAACGCATAACGCATAACGCAAACGTATAGCGCACAACGCATAATGCATAAACCATAACCCTTACTTCATAACGCATAACGCATAATGCACAACGCATAACGAACACCGGAAAACCCATAACGCCTAACGCATAACGGATCACGAATAACGCATAATGCATAACGCATAACGCATGACGCATAACGCGTAACTCATAACGCATAACGCATAACGCATAACGCACACCGTATAACGCATAACGCATAACGCATAACGCAGACGTATAGCGCACAACGCATAATGCATAAACCATAACCCTTACTTCATAACGCATAACGCATAATGCACAACGCATAACGAACACCGGAAAACCCATAACGCCTAACGCATAACAGATCACGAATAACGCATAATGCATAACGCATAACGCATAACGCATAACGCAATAACGCATAACGCATAACGCATAACGCATAACGCATAACGCATAACGCATAACGCATAACGCATAACGCATAACGCATAACGCATGACGCATAACGCGTAACTCATAACGCATAACGCATAACGCATAACGCACACCGTATAACGCATAACGCATAACGCATAACGCAAACGTATAGCGCACAACGCATAATGCATAAACCATAACCCTTACTTCATAACGCATAACGCATAATGCACAACGCATAACGAACACCGGAAAACCCATAACGCCTAACGCATAACGGATCACGAATAACGCATAATGCATAACGCATAACGCATAACGCATAACGCATAACGCATAACGCATAACGCATAACGCATAACGCATAACGCATAACGCATAACGCATAACGCATAACGCATAACGCATAACGCATAACGCATAACGCATAACGCATAACGCATAACGCATAACGCATAACGCATAACGCATAACGCATAACGCATAACGCATAACGCATAACGCATAACGCATAATGCATAACGCATAACGCATAACCATAAGGCATAACGCATAACCCATAACGCATAACGCATAACGCATAACGTATAACGCATAACGCATACCGTATAACGCATAACGCATAACGCATAACGAATAACGCATAACGCATAACGCATAACGCATAACGCATAACGCATAACGCATAACGCATAACGCATAACGCATAACGCATAACGCATAACGCATAACGCATAACGCATAACGCATAACGCATAACGTATAACGCATAACGCATACCGTATAACGCATAACGCATAACGCATAACGAATAACGCATAACGAAAACGCATAACGCATAACGCATAACGCATAACGCATAACGCATAACGCATAACGCATAACGCATAACGCATAACGCATAACGCATAACGCATAACGCATAACGCATAACGCATAACGCATAACGCATAACGCATAACGCATAACGCATAACGCATAACGCATAACGCATAACGCATGACGCATAACGCATAACCATAAGGCATAACGCATAACCCATAACGCATAACGCATAACGTATAACGCATAACGCATACCGTATAACGCATAACGCATAACGCATAACGCAAACGTATAACGCACAACGCATAACGCATAACGCATAACGCATAACGCATAACGCATATCGCATAACGCATAACGCATAACGCATAACCATAAGGCATAACGCATACCGTATAACGCATAACGCATAACGCATAACGCATAACGCATAACGCATAACGCATAACGCATAACGCATAACGCATAACGCATATCGCATAACGCATAACGCAACGTATAACGCACAACGCATAACGCATAACGCATAACGCATAACGCATAACGCATAACGCATAACGCATAACGCATAACGCATAACGCATAACGCATAACGCATAACGCATAACGCATAACGCATAACGCATAACGCATAAGGCATAACGCATAACGCATAACCATAACGCATAACGCATAACCCATAACGCATAACGCATAACGCATAACGCATAACGCATAAAGCATAACGCATAACCCTTAACCCATAACGCACAACGCATAAGGCATAATGCACAACGCATAACGAATACCGCAAAACGCATAAACGCATAACGCATATCGCATAACGCGTAACTCATAACGCATAACGCATAACGCATAACGCACACCGTATAACGCATAACGCATAACGCATAACGCAAACGTATAGCGCACAACGCATAATGCATAAACCATAACCCTTACTTCATAACGCATAACGCATAATGCACAACGCATAACGAACACCGGAAAACCCATAACGCCTAACGCATAACGGATCACGAATAACGCATAATGCATAACGCATAACGCATAACGCATAACGCATAACGCATAACGCATAACGCATAACGCATAACGCATAACGCATAACGCATAACGCATAACGCATAACGCATAACGCATAACGCATAACGCATAACGCATAACGCATAACGCATAACGCATAACGCATAACGCATAACGCATAACGCATAACGCATAACGCATAACGCAAAACGCATAACCCATAACGCATAAGGCTTGATGCATGACGCATATCGCATATCGCATAACGCATAAGGCTTGATGCATGACGCATATCGCATAACGCATAAGGCATAACGCATAATACATAACGCATAACGCATAACGCATAACGCATAACCATAACGCATAACGCATAACCCATAACGCATAACGCATAACGCATAACGTATAACGCATAACGCATACCGTATAACGCATAATGCATAACGCATAAAGCATAACGCATAACGCATAACGCATAACGCATAACGCATAACGCAAACGTATAGCGCACAACGCATAATGCATAAACCATAACCCTTACTTCATAACGCATAACGCATAATGCACAACGCATAACGAACACCGGAAAACCCATAACGCCTAACGCATAACGGATCACGAATAACGCATAATGCATAACGCATAAAGCATAACGCATAACGCATAACGCATAACGCATAACGCATAACGCATAACACATAACGCATAACGTATAACGCATAACGCATAACCATAACGCATAACGCATAACCCATAACGCATAACGCATAACGCATAACGTATAACGCATAACGCATACCGTATAACGCATAATGCATAACGCATAAAGCAAAACGCATAACGCAAACGTATAACGCACAACGCATAACGCATAACGCATAACGCATAACGCATAACGCATAACGCATAACGCATAACGCATGTCGCATAACGCATAACGCATAACGCATAACGCATAACGCATAACCATAACGCATAACGCATAACCCATAATGCATAACGCATAACGCATAACGCATAACGCATAACGCATAACGTATAACGCATAACGCATACAGTATAACGCATAATGCATAACGCATAACGCATAACGCATAACGTATAACGCATAACGCATACCGTATAACGCATAACGCATAACGCATAACGCAAACGTATAGCGCACAACGCATAATGCATAAACCATAACCCTTACTTCATAACGCATAACGCATAATGCACAACGCATAACGAACACCGGAAAACCCATACCGCCTAACGCATAACGGATCGCGAATAACGCATAAACAATAACGAATAAAGCATAACGCATAACGCATAACGCATAACGCATAACGCATAACGCATAACGTATAACGCATAACGCATACCGTATAACGCATAATGCATAACGCATAAAGCAAAACGCATAACGCAAACGTATAACGCACAACGCATAACGCATAACGCATGACGCATAACGCATAACGCATAACGCATAACGCATAACCATAACGCATAACGCATAACCCATAACGCATAACGCATAACGCATAACGCATAACGCATAAGGTATAACGCATAACGCATATCGTATAACGCATAATGCATAACGCATAACGCATAACGCATAACGTATAACGCATAACGCATAACCATAACGCATAACGCATAACCCATAACGCATAACGCATAACGCATAACGCATAACGCATAAGGTATAACGCATAACGCATACCGTATAACGCATAATGCATAACGCATAACGCATAACGCATAACGTATAACGCATAACGCATACCGTATAACGCATAATGCATAACGCATAAAGCAAAACGCATAACGCAAACGTATAACGCACAACGCATAACGCATAACGCATAACGCATAACGCATAACGCATAACGCATAACGCATAACGCATAACGCATAACCATAACGCATAACGCATAAGGCATAACGCATTACGCATAACTTATAACTCATAACTCATAACGAATAACGCATAACGCAAAATGAATAACGCATAAAGCATATCGCATAACGCATAAGGTATAACGCATAACGCATACCGTATAACGCATAATGCATAACGCATAACGCATAACGCATAACGTATAACGCATAACGCATACCGTATAACGCATAACGCATAACGCATAACGCAAACGTATAGCGCACAACGCATAATGCATAAACCATAACCCTTACCTCATAACGCATAACGCATAATGCACAACGCATAACGAACACCGGAAAACCCATACCGCCTAACGCATAACGGATCGCGAATAACGCATAATCAATAACGAATAAAGCATAACGCATAACGCATAACGCATAACGCATAACGCATAACGCATAACGCATAACGCATAACGCATAACGCATAACGCATAACGCATAACGCAAACGCAAAACGCATAACGTTAACGCATAACCCATAACGCATAAGGCTTGATGCATGACGCATATCGCATATCGCATAACGCATAAGGCTCGATGCATGACGCATATCGCATAACGCATAAGGCATAACGCATAACGCATAACGCATAACGCATATCGCATAACCCATACGCATAACGCATAAGGCATAACGCATTACGCATAAGTTATAACTCATAACTCATAACGAATAACGCATAACGCAAAATGAATAACGCATAAAGCATAACGCATAACCCATAACCCATAACGCACAACGCATAAGGCATAATGCACAACGCATAACGAATACCGCAAAACGCATAACGCATAACGCATAAGGCATAACGCATAAGGCTTGATGCATGACGCATATCGCATAACGCATAAGGCATAACGCATAACGCATAACGCATATCGCATAACACATACGCATAACGCATAACGCATAAGGCTTGATGCATGACGCATATCGCATAACGCATAAGGCATAACGCATAACGCATAACGCATAACGCATATCGCATAACACATACGCATAACGCATAACGCATAACGCATAACGCATAACGCATAACGCATATCGCATAACACATACGCATAACGCATAACGCATAACGCATAACACATACGCATAACGCATAACGCATAACGCATAACGCATAACGCATAACGCATAACGCATATCGCATAACACATACGCATAACGCATAAGGCATAACGCATTACGCATAACTTATAACTCATAACTCATAACGAATAACGCATAACGCAAAATGAAAAACGCATAATGCATAACGCATAACGCATAACGCATAACGCATAACGTATAACGCATAACGCATACCGTATAACGCATAACGCATAACGCATAACGCAAACGTATAGCGCACAACGCATAATGCATAAACCATAACCCTTACTTCATAACGCATAACGCATAATGCACAACGCATAACGAACACCGGAAAACCCATACCGCCTAACGCATAACGGATCGCGAATAACGCATAATCAATAACGAATAAAGCATAACGCATAACGCATAACGCATAACGCATAACGCATAACGCATAACGCATAACGCATAACGCATAACGCATAACGCATAACGCATAACGCATAACGCATAACGCATAACGTATAACGCATATCGCATACCGTATAACGCATAATGCATAACGCATAAAGCAAAACGCATAACGCAAACGTATAACGCACAACGCATAACGCATAACGCATAACGCATAACGCATAACGCATAACGCATAACGCATAACGCATAACGCATAACGCATAACGCATAACGCATAACCATAACGCATAACGCATAACCCATAACGCATAACGCATAACGCATAACGCATAACGCATACCGTATAACGCATAATGCATAACGCATAACGCATAACGCATAACGCATAACGCATAACGAATAACGCATAACGCATACCGTATAACGCATAACGCATAACGCATAACGCAAACGTATAGCGCACAACGCATAATGCATAAACCATAACCCTTACTTCATAACGCATAACGCATAATGCACAACGCATAACGAACACCGGAAAACCCATACCGCCTAACGCATAACGGATCGCGAATAACGCATAATCAATAACGAATAAAGCATAACGCATAACGCATAACGCATAACGCATAACGCATAACGCATAACGCATAACGCATAACGCATAAGGCATAACGCATAACGCATAACGCATAACGCATAACGCATAACGCATAACGCATAACGCATAACGCATAACGCATAACGCATAACGCATAACGCATAACGCATAACGCATAACGCAAACGCAAAACGCATAACGTTAACGCATAACCCATAACGCATAAGGCTTGATGCATGACGCATATCGCATATCGCATAACGCATAAGGCTCGATGCATGACGCATATCGCATAACGCATAAGGCATAACGCATAACGCATAACGCATAACGCATATCGCATAACCCATACGCATAACGCATAAGGCATAACGCATTACGCATAACTTATAACTCATAACTCATAACGAATAACGCATAACGCAAAATGAATAACGCATAAAGCATAACGCATAACCCATAACCCATAACGCACAACGCATAAGGCATAATGCACAACGCATAACGAATACCGCAAAACGCATAACGCATAACGCATAAGGCATAACGCATAAGGCTTGATGCATGACGCATATCGCATAACGCATAAGGCATAACGCATAACGCATAACGCATATCGCATAACACATACGCATAACGCATAACGCATAAGGCTTGATGCATGACGCATATCGCATAACGCATAAGGCATAACGCATAACGCATAACGCATAACGCATAACGCATAACACATACGCATAACGCATAACGCATAACGCATAACGCATAACGCATATCGCATAACACATACGCATAACGCATAACGCATAACGCATAACACATACGCATAACGCATAACGCATAACGCATAACGCATAACGCATAACGCATAACGCATATCGCATAACACATACGCATAACGCATAAGGCATAACGCATTACGCATAACTTATAACTCATAACTCATAACGAATAACGCATAACGCAAAATGAATAACGCATAATGCATAACGCATAACGCATAACGCATAACGCATAACGCATACCGTATAACGCATAACGCATAGCGCATAACGCAAACGTATAGCGCACAACGCATAATGCATAAACCATAACCCTTACTTCATAACGCATAACGCATAATGCACAACGCATAACGAACACCGGAAAACCCATACCGCCTAACGCATAACGGATCGCGAATAACGCATAATCAATAACGAATAAAGCATAACGCATAACGCATAACGCATAACGCATAACGCATAACGCATAACGCATAACGCATAACGCATAAGGCATTACGCATAACGCATAACGCATAACGCATAACGCATAACGCATAACGCATAACGCATAACGCATAACGCATAACGCATAACGCAAACGCAAAACGCATAACGTTAACGCATAACCCATAACGCATAAGGCTTGATGCATGACGCATATCGCATATCGCATAACGCATAAGGCTTGATGCATGACGCATATCGCATAACGCATAAGGCATAACGCATAACGCATAACGCATAACGCATATCGCATAACACATACGCATAACGCATAACACATACGCATAACGCATAACGCATAACGCATAACGCATAACGCATAACGCATAACGCATAACGCATAACGCATAACGCATAACGCATAACGCATAACGCATAACGCATAACGCAAACGCAAAACGCATAACGTTAACGCATAACCCATAACGCATAAGGCTTGATGCATGACGCATATCGCATATCGCATAACGCATAAGGCTCGATGCATGACGCATATCGCATAACGCATAAGGCATAACGCATAACGCATAACGCATAACGCATATCGCATAACCCATACGCATAACGCATAAGGCATAACGCATTACGCATAACTTATAACTCATAACTCATAACGAATAACGCATAACGCAAAATGAATAACGCATAACCCATAACCCATAACGCACAACGCATAAGGCATAATGCACAACGCATAACGAATACCGCAAAACGCATAACGCATAACGCATAAGGCATAACGCATAAGGCTTGATGCATGACGCTATCGCATAACGCATAAGGCATAACGCATAACGCATAACGCATATCGCATAACACATACGCATAACGCATAACGCATAAGGCTTGATGCATGACGCATATCGCATAACGCATAAGGCATAACGCATAACGCATAACGCATAACGCATATCGCATAACACATACGCATAACGCATAACGCATAACGCATAACGCATAACGCATAACGCATAACACATACGCATAACGCATAACGCATAACGCATAACACATACGCATAACGCATAACGCATAACGCATAACGCATAACGCATAACGCATATCGCATAACACATACGCATAACGCATAAGGCATAACGCATTACGCATAACTTATAACTCATAACTCATAACGAATAACGCATAACGCAAAATGAATAACGCATAATGCATAACGCATAACGCATAACGCATAACGCATAACGCATACCGTATAACGCATAACGCATAACGCATAACGCAAACGTATAGCGCACAACGCATAATGCATAAACCATAACCCTTACTTCATAACGCATAACGCATAATGCACAACGCATAACGAACACCGGAAAACCCATACCGCCTAACGCATAACGGATCGCGAATAACGCATAATCAATAACGAATAAAGCATAACGCATAACGCATAACGCATAACGCATAACGCATAACGCATAACGCATAACGCATAACGCATAACGCATAAGGCATTACGCATAACGCATAACGCATAACGCATAACGCATAACGCATAACGCATAACGCATAACGCATAACGCATAACGCATAACGCATAACGCATAACGCATAACGCAAACGCAAAACGCATAACGTTAACGCATAACCCATAACGCATAAGGCTTGATGCATGACGCATATCGCATATCGCATAACGCATAAGGCTTGATGCTTGACGCATATCGCATAACGCATAAGGCATAACGCATAACGCATAACGCATAACGCATATCGCATAACGCATAACGCATAACGCATAACGCATAACGCATAACGCATAACGCATAACGCAAACGCAAAACGCATAACGTTAACGCATAACCCATAACGCATAAGGCTTGATGCATGACGCATATCGCATATCGCATAACGCATAAGGCTTGATGCATGACGCATATCGCATAACGCATAAGGCATAACGCATAACGCATAACGCATAACGCATAACGCATAACGCATAACGCATAACGCATAACGCATAACGCATAACGCATAACGCATAAGGCATTACGCATAACGCATAACGCATAACGCATAACGCATAACGCATAACGCATAACGCATAACGCATAACGCATAACGCATAACGCAAACGCAAAACGCATAACGTTAACGCATAACCCATAACGCATAAGGCTTGATGCATGACGCATATCGCATATCGCATAACGCATAAGGCTTGATGCATGACGCATATCGCATAACGCATAAGGCATAACGCATAACGCATAACGCATAACGCATATCGCATAACACATACGCATAACGCATAACACATACGCATAACGCATAACGCATAACGCATAACGCATAACGCATAACGCATAACGCATAACGCATAACGCATAACGCATAACGCATAACGCAAACGCAAAACGCATAACGTTAACGCATAACCCATAACGCATAAGGCTTGATGCATGACGCATATCGCATATCGCATAACGCATAAGGCTCGATGCATGACGCATATCGCATAACGCATAAGGCATAACGCATAACGCATAACGCATAACGCATATCGCATAACCCATACGCATAACGCATAAGGCATAACGCATTACGCATAACTTATAACTCATAACTCATAACGAATAACGCATAACGCAAAATGAATAACGCATAACCCATAACCCATAACGCACAACGCATAAGGCATAATGCACAACGCATAACGAATACCGCAAAACGCATAACGCATAACGCATAAGGCATAACGCATAAGGCTTGATGCATGACGCTATCGCATAACGCATAAGGCATAACGCATAACGCATAACGCATATCGCATAACACATACGCATAACGCATAACGCATAAGGCTTGATGCATGACGCATATCGCATAACGCATAAGGCATAACGCATAACGCATAACGCATAACGCATATCGCATAACACATACGCATAACGCATAACGCATAACGCATAACGCATAACGCATATCGCATAACACATACGCATAACGCATAACGCATAACGCATAACACATACGCATAACGCATAACGCATAACGCATAACGCATAACGCATAACGCATATCGCATAACACATACGCATAACGCATAAGGCATAACGCATTACGCATAACTTATAACTCATAACTCATAACGAATAACGCATAACGCAAAATGAATAACGCATAATGCATAACGCATAACGCATAACGCATAACGCATAACGCATACCGTATAACGCATAACGCATAACGCATAACGCAAACGTATAGCGCACAACGCATAATGCATAAACCATAACCCTTACTTCATAACGCATAACGCATAATGCACAACGCATAACGAACACCGGAAAACCCATACCGCCTAACGCATAACGGATCGCGAATAACGCATAATCAATAACGAATAAAGCATAACGCATAACGCATAACGCATAACGCATAACGCATAACGCATAACGCATAACGCATAACGCATAACGCATAAGGCATTACGCATAACGCATAACGCATAACGCATAACGCATAACGCATAACGCATAACGCATAACGCATAACGCATAACGCATAACGCATAACGCATAACGCAAACGCAAAACGCATAACGTTAACGCATAACCCATAACGCATAAGGCTTGATGCATGACGCATATCGCATATCGCATAACGCATAAGGCTTGATGCATGACGCATATCGCATAACGCATAAGGCATAACGCATAACGCATAACGCATAACGCATATCGCATAACACATACGCATAACGCATAAGGCATAACGCATTACGCAAAACTTATAACTCATAACTCATAACGAATAACGCATAACGCAAAATGAATAACGCATAAAGCATAACGCATAACCCATAACCCATAACGCACAACGCATAAGGCATAATGCACAACGCATAACGAATACCGCAAAACGCATAACGCATAACGCATAAGGCATGACGCATAAGGCTTGAAGCATGACGCATATCGCATAACGCATAAGGCATAACGCATAACGCATAACGCATATCGCATAACACATACGCATAACGCATAACGCATAAGGCTTGATGCATGACGCATATCGCATAACGCATAAGGCATAACGCATAACGCATAACGCATAACGCATATCGCATAACACATACGCATAACGCATAACGCATAACGCATAACGCATAACGCATAACGCATATCGCATAACACATACGCATAACGCATAACGCATAACGCATAACACATACGCATAACGCATAACGCATAACGCATAACGCATAACGCATAACGCATAACGCATAACGCATATCGCATAACACATACGCATAACGCATAAGGCATAACGCATTACGCATAACTTATAACTCATAACTCATAACGAATAACACATAACGCAAAATGAATAACGCATAATGCATAACGCATAACGCATAACGCATAACGCATAACGCATAACGTATAACGCATAACGCATACCGTATAACGCATAACGCATAACGCATAACGCAAACGTATAGCGCACAACGCATAATGCATAAACCATAACCCTTACTTCATAACGCATAACGCATAACGCATAACGCATAACGCATAACGCATAACGCATAACGCATAACGCATAACGCATAACGCATAACGCATAACGCATAACGCATAACGCATAACGCATAACGCATAACGCATAACGCATAACGCATAACGCATAACCATAACGCATAACGCATAACCCATAACGCATAACGCATAACGCATAACGCATAACGCATAACGCATACCGTATAACGCATAATGCATAACGCATAACGCATAACGCATAACGCATAACGTATAACGCATAACGCATAACGCATAACGCATAACACATAACGCATAACGCATAACGCATAACGCATAACCATAACGCATAACGCATAACCCATAACGCATAACGCATAACGCATAACGTATAACGCATAACGCATACCGTATAACGCATAATGCATAACGCATAAAGCAAAACGCATAACGCAAACGTATAACGCACAACGCATAACGCATAACGCATAACGCATAACGCATAACGCATAACGCATAACGCATAACGCATAACGCATAACGCATAACGCATAACGCATAACCATAACGCATAACGCATAACCCATAACGCATAACGCATAACGCATAACGCATAACGTATAACGCATAACGCATACCGTATAACGCATAATGCATAACGCATAACGCATAACGCATAACGTATAACGCATAACGCATACCGTATAACGCATAACGCATAACGCATAACGCAAACGTATAGCGCACAACGCATAATGCATAAACCATAACCCTTACTTCATAACGCATAACGCATAATGCACAACGCATAACGAACACCGGAAAACCCATACCGCCTAACGCATAACGGATCGCGAATAACGCATAATCAATAACGAATAAAGCATAACGCATAACGCATAACGCATAACGCATAACGCATAACGCATAACGCATAAGGCATAACGCATAACGCATAACGCATAACGCATAACGCATAACGCATAACGCATAACGCATAACGCAAACGCAAAACGCATAACGCATAAGGCTTGATGCATGACGCATATCGCATATCGCATAACGCATAAGGCTTGATGCATGACGCATATCGCATAACGCATAAGGCATAACGCATAACGCATAACGCATAACGCATATCGCATAACACATACGCATAACGCATAAGGCATAACGCATTACGCATAACTTATAACTCATAACTCATAACGAATAACGCATAACGCAAAATGAATAAAGCATAAAGCATAACGCATAACCCATAACCCATAACGCACAACGCATAACGAATACCGCAAAACGCATAACGCATAACGCATAACTCATAACGCATAACGCATAACGCATAACGCACACCGTATAACGCATAACGCATAACGCATAACGCATAAAGCATAACGCATAACGCATAACGCATAATGCAAACGTATAACGCCCAACGCATAAAGCATAACGAACAACCCATAACGCATAATCCATAACGCATAACGCATAACGCATAACGCATAACGCATAAAGTATAACGCATAACGCATAACGCATAACGCAAACTTATAACGCACAACGCATAGCGCATAACGCATAACGCATAACGCATAACGCATAACGCATAACGCATAACGCATAACGGATCACGCATAACGCACAACGCATAGCGCATAACGCATAACGCATAACGCATAACGCATAACGCATAACGCATAACGCATAACGCATAACGCATATCGCATAACACATACGCATAACGCATAAGGCATAACGCATTACGCATAACTTATAACTCATAACTCATAACGAATAACGCATAACGCAAAATGAATAACGCATAAAGCATAACGCATAACCCATAACCCATAACGCACAACGCATAAGGCATAATGCACAACGCATAACGAATACCGCAAAACGCATAACGCATAACGCATAACGCATAACGCGTAACTCATAACGCATAACGCATATCGCATAACGCATAACGCATAACGCAAACTTATAACGCACAACGCATAGCGCATAACGCATAACGCATAACGCATATCGCATAACGCATAACGCATAACGCATAACGCATCACGCATAACGCATAACGCATAACGCATAACGCATAACGCATAACGCATAACGCATAACGCATAACGCATAACGCATAACGCATAACGCATAACGCATAACGCATAACGCATAACGCACAACGCATAACGCATAACGCATAACGTATAACTCATAACGCATAACGCATAAAGCATAACGCATAACGCATAACGCGTAACGCATAACGCATAACGCATAACGCCAACGCATAACGCATAACGCATACCGTATAACGCATAACGCATAACGCATAACGCAAACGTATAACGCACAACGCATAACGCATAACGCATAACGCATAACGCATAACGCATAACATATAACGCATAACGCATAACGCATAACGCATAATGCATAACGCATAACGTATAACTCATAACGCATAACGCATAAAGCATAACGCATAACGCATAACGCATAACGCATAACGCATAACGCATAACGCATAACGCATAACGCATAACGCATAACGCATAACGCAAAACGCATAACGCATAACGCATAATGCATAAAGCATAACGCATAACGCATATCTTATAACTCATTACTCATAACGAATAACGCATAACGCATAACGCATAACGCATAACGCATAAAGCATAACGCATAACTCATAACTCATAAGGAGTAACGCATAACGCTTAAAGCATAACGCATAACGCATAACGCATAACGCATAACGCAAACGCAAAACGCATAACGTTAACGCATAACCCATAACGCATAAGGCTTGATGCATGACGCATATCGCATATCGCATAACGCATAAGGCTTGATGCATGACGCATATCGCATAACGCATAAGGCATAACGCATAACGCATAACGCATAACGCATATCGCATAACACATACGCATAACGCATAACACATACGCATAACGCATAACGCATAACGCATAACGCATAACGCATAACGCATAACGCATAACGCATAACGCATAACGCATAACGCATAACGCATAACGCAAACGCAAAACGCATAACGTTAACGCATAACCCATAACGCATAAGGCTTGATGCATGACGCATATCGCATATCGCATAACGCATAAGGCTCGATGCATGACGCATATCGCATAACGCATAAGGCATAACGCATAACGCATAACGCATATCGCATAACCCATACGCATAACGCATAAGGCATAACGCATTACGCATAACTTATAACTCATAACTCATAACGAATAACGCATAACGCAAAATGAATAACGCATAAAGCATAACGCATAACCCATAACCCATAACGCACAACGCATAAGGCATAATGCACAACGCATAACGAATACCGCAAAACGCATAACGCATAACGCATAAGGCATAACGCATAAGGCTTGATGCATGACGCATATCGCATAACGCATAAGGCATAACGCATAACGCATAACGCATATCGCATAACACATACGCATAACGCATAACGCATAAGGCTTGATGCATGACGCATATCGCATAACGCATAAGGCATAACGCATAACGCATAACGCATAACGCATATCGCATAACACATACGCATAACGCATAACGCATAACGCATAACGCATATCGCATAACACATACGCATAACGCATAACGCATAACGCATAACACATACGCATAACGCATAACGCATAACGCATAACGCATAACGCATATCGCATAACACATACGCATAACGCATAAGGCATAACGCATTACGCATAACTTATAACTCATAACTCATAACGAATAACGCATAACGCAAAATGAATAACGCATAATGCATAACGCATAACGCATAACGCATAACGCATAACGCATACCGTATAACGCATAACGCATAACGCATAACGCAAACGTATAGCGCACAACGCATAATGCATAAACCATAACCCTTACTTCATAACGCATAACGCATAATGCACAACGCATAACGAACACCGGAAAACCCATACCGCCTAACGCATAACGGATCGCGAATAACGCATAATCAATAACGAATAAAGCATAACGCATAACGCATAACGCATAACGCATAACGCATAACGCATAACGCATAACGCATAACGCATAAGGCATTACGCATAACGCATAACGCATAACGCATAACGCATAACGCATAACGCATAACGCATAACGCATAACGCATAACGCATAACGCATAACGCATAACGCAAACGCAAAACGCATAACGTTAACGCATAACCCATAACGCATAAGGCTTGATGCATGACGCATATCGCATATCGCATAACGCATAAGGCTTGATGCATGACGCATATCGCATAACGCATAAGGCATAACGCATAACGCATAACGCATAACGCATATCGCATAACACATACGCATAACGCATAAGGCATAACGCATTACGCATAACTTATAACTCATAACTCATAACGAATAACGCATAACGCAAAATGAATAACGCATAAAGCATAACGCATAACCCATAACCCATAACGCACAACGCATAAGGCATAATGCACAACGCATAACGAATACCGCAAAACGCATAACGCATAACGCATAAGGCATGACGCATAAGGCTTGATGCATGACGCATATCGCATAACGCATAAGGCATAACGCATAACGCATAACGCATATCGCATAACACATACGCATAACGCATAACGCATAAGGCTTGATGCATGACGCATATCGCATAACGCATAAGGCATAACGCATAACGCATAACGCATAACGCATATCGCATAACACATACGCATAACGCATAACGCATAACGCATAACGCATAACGCATAACGCATAACGCATAACGCATAACGCATAACGTATAACGCATAACGCATACCGTATAACGCATAATGCATAACGCATAAAGCAAAACGCATAACGCAAACGTATAACGCACAACGCATAACGCATAACGCATAACGCATAACGCATAACGCATAACGCATAACGCATAACGCATAACGCATAACGCATAACGCATAACCATAACGCATAACGCATAACCCATAACGCATAACGCATAACGCATAACGCATAACGTATAACGCATAACGCATACCGTATAACGCATAATGCATAACGCATAACGCATAACGCATAACGTATAATGCATAACGCATACCGTATAACGCATAACGCATAACGCATAACGCAAACGTATAGCGCACAACGCATAATGCATAAACCATAACCCTTACTTCATAACGCATAACGCATAATGCACAACGCATAACGAACACCGGAAAACCCATACCGCCTAACGCATAACGGATCGCGAATAACGCATAATCAATAACGAATAAAGCATAACGCATAACGCATAACGCATAACGCATAACGCATAACGCATAACGCATAAGGCATAACGCATAACGCATAACGCATAACGCATAACGCATAACGCATAACGCATAACGCATAACGCAAACGCAAAACGCATAACGCATAAGGCTTGATGCATGACGCATATCGCATATCGCATAACGCATAAGGCTTGATGCATGACGCATATCGCATAACGCATAAGGCATAACGCATAACGCATAACGCATAACGCATATCGCATAACACATACGCATAACGCATAAGGCATAACGCATTACGCATAACTTATAACTCATAACTCATAACGAATAACGCATAACGCAAAATGAATAAAGCATAAAGCATAACGCATAACCCATAACCCATAACGCACAACGCATAACGAATACCGCAAAACGCATAACGCATAACGCATAACTCATAACGCATAACGCATAACGCATAACGCACACCGTATAACGCATAACGCATAACGCATAACGCATAAAGCATAACGCATAACGCATAACGCATAATGCAAACGTATAACGCCCAACGCATAAAGCATAACGAACAACCCATAACGCATAATCCATAACGCATAACGCATAACGCATAACGCATAACGCATAAAGTATAACGCATAACGCATAACGCATAACGCAAACTTATAACGCACAACGCATAGCGCATAACGCATAACGCATAACGCATAACGCATAACGCATAACGCATAACGCATAACGGATCACGCATAACGCACAACGCATAGCGCATAACGCATAACGCATAACGCATAACGCATAACGCATAACGCATAACGCATAACGCATAACGCATAACGCATATCGCATAACACATACGCATAACGCATAAGGCATAACGCATTACGCATAACTTATAACTCATAACTCATAACGAATAACGCATAACGCAAAATGAATAACGCATAAAGCATAACGCATAACCCATAACCCATAACGCACAACGCATAAGGCATAATGCACAACGCATAACGAATACCGCAAAACGCATAACGCATAACGCATAACGCATAACGCGTAACTCATAACGCATAACGCATATCGCATAACGCATAACGCATAACGCAAACTTATAACGCACAACGCATAGCGCATAACGCATAACGCATAACGCATATCGCATAACGCATAACGCATAACGCATAACGCATCACGCATAACGCATAACGCATAACGCATAACGCATAACGCATAACGCATAACGCATAACGCATAACGCATAACGCATAACGCATAACGCATAACGCATAACGCATAACGCATAACGCATAACGCATAACGCACAACGCATAACGTATAACTCATAACGCATAACGCATAAAGCATAACGCATAACGCATAACGCGTAACGCATAACGCATAACGCATAACGCCAACGCATAACGCATAACGCATACCGTATAACGCATAACGCATAACGCATAACGCAAACGTATAACGCACAACGCATAACGCATAACGCATAACGCATAACGCATAACGCATAACATATAACGCATAACGCATAACGCATAACGCATAATGCATAACGCATAACGTATAACTCATAACGCATAACGCATAAAGCATAACGCATAACGCATAACGCATAACGCATAACGCATAACGCATAACGCATAACGCATAACGCATAACGCATAACGCATAACGCAAAACGCATAACGCATAACGCATAATGCATAAAGCATAACGCATAACGCATATCTTATAACTCATTACTCATAACGAATAACGCATAACGCATAACGCATAACGCATAACGCATAAAGCATAACGCATAACTCATAACTCATAAGGAGTAACGCATAACGCTTAAAGCATAACGCATAACGCATAACGCATAACGCAAACGCAAAACGCATAACCCATAACGCATAAGGCTTGATGCATGACGCATATCGCATATCGCATAACGCATAAGGCTTGATGCATGACGCATATCGCATAACGCATAAGGCATAACGCATAACGCATAACGCATAACGCATATCGCATAACACATACGCATAACGCATAACACATACGCATAACGCATAACGCATAACGCATAACGCATAACGCATAACGCATAACGCATAACGCATAACGCATAACGCATAACGCATAACGCATAACGCAAACGCAAAACGCATAACGTTAACGCATAACCCATAACGCATAAGGCTTGATGCATGACGCATATCGCATATCGCATAACGCATAAGGCTCGATGCATGACGCATATCGCATAACGCATAAGGCATAACGCATAACGCATAACGCATAACGCATATCGCATAACCCATACGCATAACGCATAAGGCATAACGCATTACGCATAACTTATAACTCATAACTCATAACGAATAACGCATAACGCAAAATGAATAACGCATAAAGCATAACGCATAACCCATAACCCATAACGCACAACGCATAAGGCATAATGCACAACGCATAACGAATACCGCAAAACGCATAACGCATAACGCATAAGGCATAACGCATAAGGCTTGATGCATGACGCATATCGCATAACGCATAAGGCATAACGCATAACGCATAACGCATATCGCATAACACATACGCATAACGCATAACGCATAAGGCTTGATGCATGACGCATATCGCATAACGCATAAGGCATAACGCATAACGCATAACGCATAACGCATATCGCATAACACATACGCATAACGCATAACGCATAACGCATAACGCATAACGCATATCGCATAACACATACGCATAACGCATAACGCATAACGCATAACACATACGCATAACGCATAACGCATAACGCATAACGCATAACGCATAACGCATATCGCATAACACATACGCATAACGCATAAGGCATAACGCATTACGCATAACTTATAACTCATAACTCATAACGAATAACGCATAACGCAAAATGAATAACGCATAATGCATAACGCATAACGCATAACGCATAACGCATAACGCATACCGTATAACGCATAACGCATAACGCATAACGCAAACGTATAGCGCACAACGCATAATGCATAAACCATAACCCTTACTTCATAACGCATAACGCATAATGCACAACGCATAACGAACACCGGAAAACCCATACCGCCTAACGCATAACGGATCGCGAATAACGCATAATCAATAACGAATAAAGCATAACGCATAACGCATAACGCATAACGCATAACGCATAACGCATAACGCATAACGCATAACGCATAACGCATAAGGCATTACGCATAACGCATAACGCATAACGCATAACGCATAACGCATAACGCATAACGCATAACGCATAACGCATAACGCATAACGCATAACGCATAACGCAAACGCAAAACGCATAACGTTAACGCATAACCCATAACGCATAAGGCTTGATGCATGACGCATATCGCATATCGCATAACGCATAAGGCTTGATGCATGACGCATATCGCATAACGCATAAGGCATAACGCATAACGCATAACGCATAACGCATATCGCATAACACATACGCATAACGCATAAGGCATAACGCATTACGCATAACTTATAACTCATAACTCATAACGAATAACGCATAACGCAAAATGAATAACGCATAAAGCATAACGCATAACCCATAACCCATAACGCACAACGCATAAGGCATAATGCACAACGCATAACGAATACCGCAAAACGCATAACGCATAACGCATAAGGCATGACGCATAAGGCTTGATGCATGACGCATATCGCATAACGCATAAGGCATAACGCATAACGCATAACGCATATCGCATAACACATACGCATAACGCATAACGCATAAGGCTTGATGCATGACGCATATCGCATAACGCATAAGGCATAACGCATAACGCATAACGCATAACGCATATCGCATAACACATACGCATAACGCATAACGCATAACGCATAACGCATAACGCATAACGCATATCGCATAACACATACGCATAACGCATAACGCATAACGCATAACGCATAACACATACGCATAACGCATAACGCATAACGCATAACGCATAACGCATAACGCATAACGCATATCGCATAACACATACGCATAACGCATAAGGCATAACGCATTACGCATAACTTATAACTCATAACTCATAACGAATAACACATAACGCAAAATGAATAACGCATAATGCATAACGCATAACGCATAACGCATAACGCATAACGTATAACGCATAACGCATACCGTATAACGCATAACGCATAACGCATAACGCAAACGTATAGCGCACAACGCATAATGCATAAACCATAACCCTTACTTCATAACGCATAACGCATAACGCATAACGCATAACGCATAACGCATAACGCATAACGCATAACGCATAACGCATAACGCATAACGCATAACGCATAACGCATAACGCATAACGCATAACGCATAACGCATAACGCATAACGCATAACCATAACGCATAACGCATAACCCATAACGCATAACGCATAACGCATAACGCATAACGCATAACGCATACCGTATAACGCATAATGCATAACGCATAACGCATAACGCATAACGCATAACGTATAACGCATAACGCATAACGCATAACGCATAACACATAACGCATAACGTATAACGCATAACGCATAACCATAACGCATAACGCATAACCCATAACGCATAACGCATAACGCATAACGTATAACGCATAACGCATACCGTATAACGCATAATGCATAACGCATAAAGCAAAACGCATAACGCAAACGTATAACGCACAACGCATAACGCATAACGCATAACGCATAACGCATAACGCATAACGCATAACGCATAACGCATAACGCATAACCATAACGCATAACGCATAACCCATAACGCATAACGCATAACGCATAACGCATAACGCATAACGTATAACGCATAACGCATACCGTATAACGCATAATGCATAACGCATAACGCATAACGCATAACGTATAACGCATAACGCATACCGTATAACGCATAACGCATAACGCATAACGCAAACGTATAGCGCACAACGCATAATGCATAAACCATAACCCTTACTTCATAACGCATAACGCATAATGCACAACGCATAACGAACACCGGAAAACCCATACCGCCTAACGCATAACGGATCGCGAATAACGCATAATCAATAACGAATAAAGCATAACGCATAACGCATAACGCATAACGCATAACGCATAACGCATAACGCATAAGGCATAACGCATAACGCATAACGCATAACGCATAACGCATAACGCATAACGCATAACGCAAACGCAAAACGCATAACGCATAAGGCTTGATGCATGACGCATATCGCATATCGCATAACGCATAAGGCTTGATGCATGACGCATATCGCATAACGCATAAGGCATAACGCATAACGCATAACGCATAACGCATATCGCATAACACATACGCATAACGCATAAGGCTTAACGCATTACGCATAACTTATAACTCATAACTCATAACGAATAACGCATAACGCAAAATGAATAAAGCATAAAGCATAACGCATAACCCATAACCCATAACGCACAACGCATAACGAATACCGCAAAACGCATAACGCATAACGCGTAACTCATAACGCATAACGCATAACGCATAACGCACACCGTATAACGCATAACGCATAACGCATAACGCATAAAGCATAACGCATAACGCATAACGCATAATGCAAACGTATAACGCCCAACGCATAAAGCATAACGAACAACCCATAACGCATAATCCATAACGCATAACGCATAACGCATAACGCATAACGCATAAAGTATAACGCATAACGCATAACGCATAACGCAAACTTATAACGCACAACGCATAGCGCATAACGCATAACGCATAACGCATAACGCATAACGCATAACGCATAACGCATAACGGATCACGCATAACGCACAACGCATAGCGCATAACGCATAACGCATAACGCATAACGCATAACGCATAACGCATAACGCATAACGCATAACGCATAACGCATATCGCATAACACATACGCATAACGCATAAGGCATAACGCATTACGCATAACTTATAACTCATAACTCATAACGAATAACGCATAACGCAAAATGAATAACGCATAAAGCATAACGCATAACCCATAACCCATAACGCACAACGCATAAGGCATAATGCACAACGCATAGCGAATACCGCAAAACGCATAACGCGTAACTCATAACGCATAACGCATATCGCATAACGCATAACGCATAACGCAAACTTATAACGCACAACGCATAGCGCATAACGCATAACGCATAACGCATATCGCATAACGCATAACGCATAACGCATCACGCATAACGCATAACGCATAACGCATAACGCATAACGCATAACGCATAACGCATAACGCATAACGCATAACGCATAACGCATAACGCATAACGCATAACGCATAACTCATATCGCATAACGCATAAATCATAACCCATAACGCACAACGCATAACGCATAATGCACAACGCCAACGCATAACGCATAACGCATACCGTATAACGCATAACGCATAACGCATAACGCAAACGTATAACGCACAACGCATAACGCATAACGCATAACGCATAACGCAAAACGCATAACGCATAACGCATAATGCATAAAGCATAACGCATAACGCATCACGCATAACGCATAACGCATAACGCATAACGCATAACGCATAACGCATAACGCATAACGCATAACGCATAACGCATAACGCATAACGCATAACGCATAACGCATAACATATAACGCATAACGCATAACGCATAACGCATAATGCATAACGCATAACGTATAACTCATAACGCATAACGCATAAAGCATAACGCATAACGCATAACGCATAACGCATAACGCATAACGCATAACGCATAACGCATAACGCATAACGCATAACGCATAACGCATAACGCAAAACGCATAACGCATAACGCATAATGCATAAAGCATAACGCATAACGCATATCTTATAACTCATTACTCATAACGAATAACGCATAACGCATAACGCATAACGCATAACGCATAACGCATAATGCATAAAGCATAACGCATAACGCATAACTTATAACTCATTACTGATAACGAATAACGCATAACGCATAACGCATAATGCATGTCGGATCACGCATAACGCATATCGCCTAACACATAACGGATCACGCGTAACGCATAACGCATAACGTATAGAGCATAACGCATAACGCATAACGCATAACGCATAACGCATACCGTATAACGCATAACGCATAACGCACAACGCATAATGCATAACGAATAACGCATAACGCATATCGCATAAAACATAACGCATAACGCATAACGTACAACGTATAACGCATAACGCATAACGCATAACGCATAACGCGTAACGCATAACGCATAACGCGTACCGCATAACGCATAACGCATAACGCATAACGCATAACGCATAACGCACAACGCATATCGCATAACGCATAACGCATAACGCACAACGCATATCGCATAACGCATAATGCATAACGCATAAAGCGTAACGCATAACGCATAACGCATAACGCATAACGCATAACGCATAACGCATAAAGCATAACGCATAACGCATAACGCATTACGCATAACTTATAACTCATAACTCATAAGGAGTAACGCATATCGCATAAAGCATAACGCATAACGCATAACGCGTAACGCATAACGCATAACGCACAACGCATAACGCATAACGCATAACGTATAACTCATAACGCATAACGCATAAAGCATAACGCATAACGCATAACGCGTAACGCATAACGCATAACGCATAACGCCAACGCATAACGCATAACGCATACCGTATAACGCATAACGCATAACGCATAACGCAAACGTATAACGCACAACGCATAACGCATAACGCATAACGCATAACGCATAACGCATAACATATAACGCATAACGCATAACGCATAACGCATAATGCATAACGCATAACGTATAACTCATAACGCATAACGCATAAAGCATAACGCATAACGCATAACGCATAACGCATAACGCATAACGCATAACGCATAACGCATAACGCATAACGCATAACGCATAACGCATAACGCATAACGCATAACGCAAAACGCATAACGCATAACGCATAATGCATAAAGCATAACGCATAACGCATATCTTATAACTCAGTACTCATAACGAATAACGCATAACGCATAACGCATAACGCATAACGCATAAAGCATAACGCATAACTCATAACTCATAAGGAGTAACGCATAACGCATAAAGCATAACGCATAAAGCATAACGCATAACGCATAACGCATAACGCATAACGCATAATGCATAAAGCATAACGCATAACGCATAACTTATAACTCATTACTCATAACGAATAACGCATAACGCATAACGCATAATGCATGTCGGATCACGCATAACGCATATCGCCTAACACATAACGGATCACGCGTAACGCATAACGCATAACGTATAGAGCATAACGCATAACGCATAACGCATAACGCATAACGCATAACGCATACCGTATAACGCATAACGCATAACGCACAACGCATAATGCATAACGAATAACGCATAACGCATATCGCATAAAACATAACGCATAACGCATAACGTACAACGTATAACGCACAACGCATATCGCATAACGCATAACGCATAACGCATAACGCACAACGCATATCGCATAACGCATAACGCATAACGCATAACGCATGGCGCATAACTCAAAATGCATAACGCATAACGCATAACGCATAACTCATATCGCATAACGCATAAATCATAACCCATAACGCACAACGCATAACGCATAATGCACAACGCATAACGAATACCGCAAAACGCATAACGCATAACGCATAACGCATAACGCATAACTCATAACGCATAACGCATAACGCATAACGCATAACGCATAACGCATAACGCATAACGCATAACGCATACCGTATAACGCATAGCGCATAACGCATAACGCATAACGCATAACGCATAACGCATAACGCATAACGCATAACGCATGAAGCATAACGCATAACGCATAACTTATAACTCATTACTCATAACGAATAACGCATAACGCATAAGGCATAACGCATAACGCATAACGCATAAAGCATAACGCATGACGCATAACGGATAAAGCATAATGCATAACGCATAACGCATAACGCATTACGCATAACTTATAACTCATAACTCATAATGAATAACGCATAACGCAAAATGCATAATGCATGTCGGATCACGCATAACGCATAACGCATAACGCATAACGCATAACGCATAACGAATAACGCATAAAGCATAACGCATAACGCATAACGCATAAAGCATAACGCATAACGCATAACGCATAACGCATTACGCATAACGCATAACTTATAACTCATTACTCATAACGAATAACGCATAACGCATAACGCATAACGCATAACGCATAACGCATAACGCATAACGCATAACGCATAAAGCATAACGCATAACGCATAACGGATAAAGCATAATGCATAACGCATAACGCATAACGCATTACGCATAACTTATAACTCATAACTCATAACGAATAACGCATAACGCAAAATGCATAACGCATGTCGGATCACGCATAACGCATAACGCATAAAGCATAAATCATAACGCATAACGCATAACGTTAACGCATAACCCATAACGCATAAGGCTTGATGCATGACGCATATCGCATATCGCATAAGGCTTGATGCATGACGCATATCGCATAACGCATAACGCATAACGCATCACGCATAACGCATAACACATAACGCATAACGCATAACGCATAACGCATAATGCATAACGCATAACGCATAACGCATAACGCATAACGCATAACGCTTAACGCATAACTCATATCGCATAACGCATAAATCATAACCCATAACGCACAACGCATAACGCATAATGCACAACGCATAACGAATACCGCAAAACGCATAACGCATAACGCATAACGCATAACGCATAACGCATAACTCATAACGCATAACGCATAACGAATACCGCAAAACGCATAAGGCATAATGCTCAACGCATAACGAATACAGCAGAACGCATAACGCTTAACGCATAACGCATCACGCATAACGCATAACGCATAATGCATAACGCATAACGCATAACGCATAATGCATAACGCATAAAGCGTAACGCATAACGCATAACGCATAACGCATAACGCATAACGCATAACGCATAATGCATAAAGCATAACGCATAACGCATAACTTATAACTCATTACTCATAACGAATAACGCATAACGCATAACGCATAATGCATGTCGGATCACGCATAACGCATATCGCCTAACACATAACGGATCACGCGTAACGCATAACGCATAACGTATAGAGCATAACGCATAACGCATAACGCATAACGCATAACGCATACCGTATAACGCATAACGCATAACGCACAACGCATAATGCATAACGAATAACGCATAACGCATATCGCATAAAACATAACGCATAACGCATAACGTACAACGTATAACGCATAACGCATAACGCATAACGCATAACGCATAACGCATAACGCATAACGCGTACCGCATAACGCATAACGCATAACGCATAACGCATAACGCATAACGCATAACGCATAACGCACAACGCATATCGCATAACGCATAACGCATAACGCACAACGCATATCGCATAACGCATAAAGCATAACGCATAACGCATAACGGATAAAGCATAATGCATAACGCATAACGCATAACGCATTACGCATAACTTATAACTCATAACTCATAATGAATAACGCATAACGCAAAATGCATAATGCATGTCGGATCACGCATAACGCATAACGCATAACGCATAACGCATAACGCATAACGCATAACGAATAACGCATAAAGCATAACGCATAACGCATAACGAATAAAGCATAACGCATAACGCATAACGCATAACGCATTACGCATAACGCATAACTTATAACTCATTACTCATAACGAATAACGCATAACGCATAAAGCATAACGCATAACGCATAACGCATAACGCATAACGCATAACGCATAACGCATAACGCATAAAGCATAACGCATAACGCATAACGGATAAAGCATAATGCATAACGCATAACGCATAACGCATAACGCATAACGCATTACGCATAACTTATAACTCATAACTCATAACGAATAACGCATAACGCAAAATGCATAACGCATGTCGGATCACGCATAACGCATAACGCATAAAGCATAAATCATAACGCATAACGCATAACGTTAACGCATAACCCATAACGCATAAGGCTTGATGCATGACGCATATCGCATATCGCATAAGGCTTGATGCATGACGCATATCGCATAACGCATAACGCATAACGCATAACGCATAACGCATAACGCATAACGCATAACGCATAACGCATAACGCATAACGCATAACGCATAACGCATAACGCATAACGCATAACGCATAACGCATAACGCATAACGCATAACGCATAACGCATAACGCATAACGCATAACGCATAACGCTTAACGCATAACTCATATCGCATAACGCATAAATCATAACCCATAACGCACAACGCATAACGCATAATGCACAAAGCAATAACGAATACCGCAAAACGCATAACGCATAACGCATAACGCATAACGCATAACGCATAACGCATAACTCATAACGCATAACGCATAACGCATAACGAATACCGCAAAACGCATAACGCATAATGCTCAACGCATAACGAATACAGCAAAACGCATAACGCTTAACGCATAACGCATCACGCATAACGCATAACGCATAATGCATAACGCATAACGCATAACGCATAATGCATAACGCATAAAGCGTAACGCATAACGCATAACGCATAACGCATAACGCATAACGCATAAAGCATAACGCATAACGCATAACGCATTACGCATAACTTATAACTCATAACTCATAAGGAGTAACGCATATCGCATAAAGCATAACGCATAACGCATAACGCATAACGCGTAACGCATAACGCATAACGCACAACGCATAACGCATAACGCATAACGTATAACTCATAACGCATAACGCATAAAGCATAACGCATAACGCATAACGCATAACGCATAACGCGTAACGCATAACGCATAACGCATAACGCAAACGCATAACGCATAACGCATACCGTATAACGCATAACGCATAACGCATAACGCAAACGTATAACGCACAACGCATAACGCATAACGCATAACGCATAACGCATAACGCATAACATATAACGCATAACGCATAACGCATAACGCATAACGCATAATGCATAACGCATAACGTATAACTCATAACGCATAACGCATAAAGCATAACGCATAACGCATAACGCATAACGCATAACGCATAACGCATAACGCATAACGCATAACGCATAACGCATAACGCATAACGCATAACGCATAACGCATAACGCATAACGCATAATGCATAAAGCATAACGCATAACGCATAACTTATAACTCATTACTCATAACGAATAACGCATAACGCATAACGCATAATGCATGTCGGATCACGCATAACGCATATCGCCTAACACATAACGGATCACGCGTAACGCATAACGCATAACGTATAGAGCATAACGCATAACGCATAACGCATAACGCATAACGCATACCGTATAACGCATAACGCATAACGCATAACGCATAACGCATAACGCATAATGCATAAAGCATAACGCATAACGCATAACTTATAACTCATTACTCATAACGAATAACGCATAACGCATAACGCATAATGCATGTCGGATCACGCATAACGCATATCGCCTAACACATAACGGATCACGCGTAACGCATAACGCATAACGTATAGAGCATAACGCATAACGCATAACGCATAACGCATAACGCATACCGTATAACGCATAACGCATAACGCACAACGCATAATGCATAACGAATAACGCATAACGCATATCGCATAAAACATAACGCATAACGCATAACGTACAACGTATAACGCATAACGCATAACGCATAACGCATAACGCATAACGCATAACGCGTACCGCATAACGCATAACGCATAACGCATAACGCATAACGCATAACGCATAACGCACAACGCATATCGCATAACGCATAACGCATAACGCACAACGCATATCGCATAACGCATAACGCATCACACATAACGCATGGCGCATAACTCAAAATGCATAACGCATAACGCATAACGCATAACTCATATCGCATAACGCATAAATCATAACCCATAACGCACAACGCATAACGCATAATGCACAACGCATAACGAATACCGCAAAACGCATAACGCATAACGCATAACGCATAACGCATAACTCATAACGCATAACGCATAACGCATAACGCACACCGTATAACGCATAACGCATAACGCATAACGCATAAAGCATAACGCATAACGCATAACGCATAACGCATAACGGATCACACATAACGCATATCGCATAACGCATAACGCATAACGCATAACGCATAACGCATAACGCATAACGCATAACGCATAACGCATAAAGCATAACGCATAACGCATGGCGCATAACTCAAAATGCATAACGCATAACGCATAACGCATAACTCATATCGCATAACGCATAAATCATAACCCATAACGCACAACGCATAACGCATAATGCACAACGCATAACGCATAACGCATAACGCATAACGCATAACGCATACCGTATAACTCATAACGCATAACGCATAACGCATAACGCACACCGTATAACGCATAACGCATAACGCATAACGCATAACGCATAACGCATAACGCATAACGTACAACGTATAACGCATAACGCATAACGCATAACGCATAACGCACAACGCATATCGCATAACGCATAACGCATAACGCACAACGCATATCGCATAACGCATAACGCATAACGCATAACGCATGGCGCATAACTCAAAATGCATAACGCATAACGCATAACGCATAACTCATATCGCATAACGCATAAATCATAACCCATAACGCACAACGCATAACGCATAATGCACAACGCATAACGAATACCGCAAAACGCATAACGCATAACGCATAACGCATAACGCATAACTCATAACGCATAACGCATAACGCATAACGCATAACGCATAACGCATAACGCATAACGCATAACGCATACCGTATAACGCATAGCGCATAACGCATAACGCATAACGCATAACGCATAACGCATAACGCATAACGCATGAAGCATAACGCATAACGCATAACTTATAACTCATTACTCATAACGAATAACGCATAACGCATAAGGCATAACGCATAACGCATAACGCATAAAGCATAACGCATGACGCATAACGGATAAAGCATAATGCATAACGCATAACGCATAACGCATTACGCATAACTTATAACTCATAACTCATAATGAATAACGCATAACGCAAAATGCATAATGCATGTCGGATCACGCATAACGCATAACGCATAACGCATAACGCATAACGCATAACGCATAACGAATAACGCATAAAGCATAACGCATAACGCATAACGCATAAAGCATAACGCATAACGCATAACGCATAACGCATTACGCATAACGCATAACTTATAACTCATTACTCATAACGAATAACGCATAACGCATAACGCATAACGCATAACGCATAACGCATAACGCATAACGCATAACGCATAACGCATAAAGCATAACGCATAACGCATAACGGATAAAGCATAATGCATAACGCATAACGCATAACGCATTACGCATAACTTATAACTCATAACTCATAACGAATAACGCATAACGCAAAATGCATAACGCATGTCGGATCACGCATAACGCATAACGCATAAAGCATAAATCATAACGCATAACGCATAACGTTAACGCATAACCCATAACGCATAAGGCTTGATGCATGACGCATATCGCATATCGCATAAGGCTTGATGCATGACGCATATCGCATAACGCATAACGCATAACGCATCACGCATAACGCATAACACATAACGCATAACGCATAACGCATAACGCATAATGCATAACGCATAACGCATAACGCATAACGCATAACGCATAACGCTTAACGCATAACTCATATCGCATAACGCATAAATCATAACCCATAACGCACAACGCATAACGCATAATGCACAACGCATAACGAATACCGCAAAACGCATAACGCATAACGCATAACGCATAACGCATAACGCATAACTCATAACGCATAACGCATAACGAATACCGCAAAACGCATAAGGCATAATGCTCAACGCATAACGAATACAGCAGAACGCATAACGCTTAACGCATAACGCATCACGCATAACGCATAACGCATAATGCATAACGCATAACGCATAACGCATAATGCATAACGCATAAAGCGTAACGCATAACGCATAACGCATAACGCATAACGCATAACGCATAACGCATAATGCATAAAGCATAACGCATAACGCATAACTTATAACTCATTACTCATAACGAATAACGCATAACGCATAACGCATAATGCATGTCGGATCACGCATAACGCATATCGCCTAACACATAACGGATCACGCGTAACGCATAACGCATAACGTATAGAGCATAACGCATAACGCATAACGCATAACGCATAACGCATACCGTATAACGCATAACGCATAACGCACAACGCATAATGCATAACGAATAACGCATAACGCATATCGCATAAAACATAACGCATAACGCATAACGTACAACGTATAACGCATAACGCATAACGCATAACGCATAACGCATAACGCATAACGCGTACCGCATAACGCATAACGCATAACGCATAACGCATAACGCATAACGCATAACGCATAACGCACAACGCATATCGCATAACGCATAACGCATAACGCACAACGCATATCGCATAACGCATAAAGCATAACGCATAACGCATAACGGATAAAGCATAATGCATAACGCATAACGCATAACGCATTACGCATAACTTATAACTCATAACTCATAATGAATAACGCATAACGCAAAATGCATAATGCATGTCGGATCACGCATAACGCATAACGCATAACGCATAACGCATAACGCATAACGCATAACGAATAACGCATAAAGCATAACGCATAACGCATAACGCATAAAGCATAACGCATAACGCATAACGCATAACGCATTACGCATAACGCATAACTTATAACTCATTACTCATAACGAATAACGCATAACGCATAAAGCATAACGCATAACGCATAACGCATAACGCATAACGCATAACGCATAACGCATAACGCATAACGCATAAAGCATAACGCATAACGCATAACGGATAAAGCATAATGCATAACGCATAACGCATAACGCATAACGCATTACGCATAACTTATAACTCATAACTCATAACGAATAACGCATAACGCAAAATGCATAACGCATGTCGGATCACGCATAACGCATAACGCATAAAGCATAAATCATAACGCATAACGCATAACGTTAACGCATAACCCATAACGCATAAGGCTTGATGCATGACGCATATCGCATATCGCATAAGGCTTGATGCATGACGCATATCGCATAACGCATAACGCATAACGCATCACGCATAACGCATAACGCATAACGCATAACGCATAACGCATAACGCATAACGCATAACGCATAACGCATAACGCATAACGCATAACGCATAACGCATAACGCATAACGCATAACGCATAACGCATAACGCATAACGCATAACGCATAACGCTTAACGCATAACTCATATCGCATAACGCATAAATCATAACCCATAACGCACAACGCATAACGCATAATGCACAACGCATAACGAATACCGCAAAACGCATAACGCATAACGCATAACGCATAACGCATAACGCATAACGCATAACTCATAACGCATAACGCATAACGCATAACGAATACCGCAAAACGCATAACGCATAATGCTCAACGCATAACGAATACAGCAAAACGCATAACGCTTAACGCATAACGCATCACGCATAACGCATAACGCATAATGCATAACGCATAACGCATAACGCATAATGCATAACGCATAAAGCTTAACGCATAACGCATAACGCATAACGCATAACGCATAACGCATAAAGCATAACGCATAACGCATAACGCATTACGCATAACTTATAACTCATAACTCATAAGGAGTAACGCATATCGCATAAAGCATAACGCATAACGCATAACGCATAACGCGTAACGCATAACGCATAACGCACAACGCATAACGCATAACGCATAACGTATAACTCATAACGCATAACGCATAAAGCATAACGCATAACGCATAACGCGTAACGCATAACGCATAACGCATAACGCAAACGCATAACGCATAACGCATACCGTATAACGCATAACGCATAACGCATAACGCAAACGTATAACGCACAACGCATAACGCATAACGCATAACGCATAACGCATAACGCATAACATATAACGCATAACGCATAACGCATAACGCATAATGCATAACGCATAACGTATAACTCATAACGCATAACGCATAAAGCATAACGCATAACGCATAACGCATAACGCATAACGCATAACGCATAACGCATAACGCATAACGCATAACGCATAACGCATAACGCATAACGCATAACGCATAACGCATAACGCATAATGCATAAAGCATAACGCATAACGCATAACTTATAACTCATTACTCATAACGAATAACGCATAACGCATAACGCATAATGCATGTCGGATCACGCATAACGCATATCGCCTAACACATAACGGATCACGCGTAACGCATAACGCATAACGTATAGAGCATAACGCATAACGCATAACGCATAACGCATAACGCATACCGTATAACGCATAACGCATAACGCATAACGCATAACGCATAACGCATAATGCATAAAGCATAACGCATAACGCATAACTTATAACTCATTACTCATAACGAATAACGCATAACGCATAACGCATAATGCATGTCGGATCACGCATAACGCATATCGCCTAACACATAACGGATCACGCGTAACGCATAACGCATAACGTATAGAGCATAACGCATAACGCATAACGCATAACGCATAACGCATAACGCATAACGCATACCGTATAACGCATAACGCATAACGCACAACGCATAATGCATAACGAATAACGCATAACGCATATCGCATAAAACATAACGCATAACGCATAACGTACAACGTATAACGCATAACGCATAACGCATAACGCATAACGCATAACGCATAACGCATAACGCGTACCGCATAACGCATAACGCATAACGCATAACGCATAACGCATAACGCATAACGCACAACGCATATCGCATAAATCATAACCCATAACGCACAACGCATAACGCATAATGCACAACGCATAACGAATACCGCAAAACGCATAACGCATAACGCATAACGCATAACGCATAACTCATAACGCATAACGCATAACGCATAACGCACACCGTATAACGCATAACGCATAACGCATAACGCATAAAGCATAACGCATAACGCATAACGCATAACGCATAACGGATAACTCATAACGCATATCGCATAACGCATAACGCATAACGCATAACGCATAACGCATAACGCATAACGCATAACGCATAACGCATAAAGCATAACGCATTACGCATAACTTATAACTCACAACTCATAAGGAGTAACGCATAACGCATAAAGCATAACGCATAACGCATAACGCATAAGGCATAACGCATAACGCATAACGCATAACGCATAACGCATAACGCATAACGCATAACGCATAACGGATCACGCATAACGCATAACGCATAACGCATAACGCATAACGCATAACGCATAAAGCATAACGCATAACGCATAACGCATTACGCATAACTTATAACTCATAACTCATAAGGAGTAACGCATAACGCATAAAGCATAACGCATAACGCATAACGCATAACGCATAACGCATAACGCATAACGCGTAACGCATAACGCATAACGCACAACGCATAACGCATAACGCATAACGTATAACTCATAACGCATAACGCATAAAGCATAACGCATAACGCATAACGCGTAACGCATAACGCATAACGCATAACGCAAACGCATAACGCATAACGCATACCGTATAACGCATAACGCATAACGCATAACGCAAACGTATAACGCACAACGCATAACGCATAACGCATAACGCATAACGCATAACGCATAACATATAACGCATAACGCATAACGCATAACGCATAATGCATAACGCATAACGTATAACTCATAACGCATAACGCATAAAGCATAACGCATAACGCATAACGCATAACGCATAACGCATAACGCATAACGCATAACGCATAACGCATAACGCATAACGCATAACGCATAACGCATAACGCATAACGCATAACGCATAACGCATAATGCATAAAGCATAACGCATAACGCATAACTTATAACTCATTACTCATAACGAATAACGCATAACGCATAACGCATAATGCATGTCGGATCACGCATAACGCATATCGCCTAACACATAACGGATCACGCGTAACGCATAACGCATAACGTATAGAGCATAACGCATAACGCATAACGCATAACGCATAACGCATACCGTATAACGCATAACGCATAACGCATAACGCATAACGCATAACGCATAATGCATAAAGCATAACGCATAACGCATAACTTATAACTCATTACTCATAACGAATAACGCATAACGCATAACGCATAATGCATGTCGGATCACGCATAACGCATATCGCCTAACACATAACGGATCACGCGTAACGCATAACGCATAACGCATACCGTATAACGCATAACGCATAACGCACAACGCATAATGCATAACGAATAACGCATAACGCATATCGCATAAAACATAACGCATAACGCATAACGTACAACGTATAACGCATAACGCATAACGCATAACGCATAACGCATAACGCATAACGCATAACGCGTACCGCATAACGCATAACGCATAACGCATAACGCATAACGCATAACGCATAACGCATAACGCACAACGCATATCGCATAAATCATAACCCATAACGCACAACGCATAACGCATAATGCACAACGCATAACGAATACCGCAAAACGCATAACGCATAACGCATAACGCATAACGCATAACTCATAACGCATAACGCATAACGCATAACGCACACCGTATAACGCATAACGCATAACGCATAACGCATAAAGCATAACGCATAACGCATAACGCATAACGCATAACGGATCACACATAACGCATATCGCATAACGCATAACGCATAACGCATAACGCATAACGCATAACGCATAACGCATAACGCATAACGCATAAAGCATAACGCATTACGCATAACTTATAACTCACAACTCATAAGGAGTAACGCATAACGCATAAAGCATAACGCATAACGCATAACGCATAAGGCATAACGCATAACGCATAACGCATAACGCATAACGCATAACGCATAACGCATAACGCATAACGCATAACGCATTACGCATAACTTATAACTCATAACTCATAAGGAGTAACGCATATCGCATAAAGCATAACGCATAACGCATAACGCATAACGCGTAACGCATAACGCATAACGCACAACGCATAACGCATAACGCATAACGTATAACTCATAACGCATAACGCATAAAGCATAACGCATAACGCATAACGCGTAACGCATAACGCATAACGCATAACGCAAACGCATAACGCATAACGCATAACGCATACCGTATAACGCATAACGCATAACGCATAACGCAAACGTATAACGCACAACGCATAACGCATAACGCATAACGCATAACGCATAACGCATAACATATAACGCATAACGCATAACGCATAACGCATAATGCATAACGCATAACGTATAACTCATAACGCATAACGCATAAAGCATAACGCATAACGCATAACGCATAACGCATAACGCATAACGCATAACGCATAACGCATAACGCATAACGCATAACGCATAACGCATAACGCATAACGCATAACGCATAACGCATAACGCATAATGCATAAAGCATAACGCATAACGCATAACTTATAACTCATTACTCATAACGAATAACGCATAACGCATAACGCATAATGCATGTCGGATCACGCATAACGCATATCGCCTAACACATAACGGATCACGCGTAACGCATAACGCATAACGTATAGAGCATAACGCATAACGCATAACGCATAACGCATAACGCATACCGTATAACGCATAACGCATAACGCATAACGCATAACGCATAACGCATAATGCATAAAGCATAACGCATAACGCATAACTTATAACTCATTACTCATAACGAATAACGCATAACGCATAACGCATAATGCATGTCGGATCACGCATAACGCATATCGCCTAACACATAACGGATCACGCGTAACGCATAACGCATAACGTATAGAGCATAACGCATAACGCATAACGCATAACGCATAACGCATACCGTATAACGCATAACGCATAACGCACAACGCATAATGCATAACGAATAACGCATAACGCATATCGCATAAAACATAACGCATAACGCATAACGTACAACGTATAACGCATAACGCATAACGCATAACGCATAACGCATAACGCATAACGCGTACCGCATAACGCATAACGCATAACGCATAACGCATAACGCATAACGCATAACGCACAACGCATATCGCATAAATCATAACCCATAACGCACAACGCATAACGCATAATGCACAACGCATAACGAATACCGCAAAACGCATAACGCATAACGCATAACGCATAACGCATAACTCATAACGCATAACGCATAACGCATAACGCACACCGTATAACGCATAACGCATAACGCATAACGCATAAAGCATAACGCATAACGCATAACGCATAACGGATCACACATAACGCATATCGCATAACGCATAACGCATAACGCATAACGCATAACGCATAACGCATAACGCATAACGCATAACGCATAAAGCATAACGCATTACGCATAACTTATAACTCACAACTCATAAGGAGTAACGCATAACGCATAAAGCATAACGCATAACGCATAACGCATAAGGCATAACGCATAACGCATAACGCATAACGCATAACGCATAACGCATAACGCATAACGCATAACGGATCACGCATAACGCATAACGCATAACGCATAACGCATAACGCATAACGCATAAAGCATAACGCATAACGCATAACGCATTACGCATAACTTATAACTCATAACTCATAAGGAGTAACGCATAACGCATAACGCATAACGCATAACGCATAACGCATAACGCACAACGCATAACGCATAACGCATAACGTATAACTCATAACGCATAACGCATAAAGCATAACGCATAACGCATAACGCGTAACGCATAACGCATAACGCATAACGCAAACGCATAACGCATAACGCATACCGTATAACGCATAACGCATAACGCATAACGCAAACGTATAACGCACAACGCATAACGCATAACGCATAACGCATAACGCATAACGCATAACATATAACGCATAACGCATAACGCATAACGCATAATGCATAACGAATAACGTATAACTCATAACGCATAACGCATAAAGCATAACGCATAACGCATAACGCATAACGCATAACGCATAACGCATAACGCATAACGCATAACGCATAACGCATAACGCATAACGCATAACGCATAACGCATAACGCATAACGCATAACGCATAATGCATAAAGCATAACGCATAACGCATAACTTATAACTCATTACTCATAACGAATAACGCATAACGCATAACGCATAATGCATGTCGGATCACGCATAACGCATATCGCCTAACACATAACGGATCACGCGTAACGCATAACGCATAACGTATAGAGCATAACGCATAACGCATAACGCATAACGCATAACGCATACCGTATAACGCATAACGCATAACGCATAACGCATAACGCATAACGCATAATGCATAAAGCATAACGCATAACGCATAACTTATAACTCATTACTCATAACGAATAACGCATAACGCATAACGCATAATGCATGTCGGATCACGCATAACGCATATCGCCTAACACATAACGGATCACGCGTAACGCATAACGCATAACGTATAGAGCATAACGCATAACGCATAACGCATAACGCATAACGCATACCGTATAACGCATAACGCATAACGCACAACGCATAATGCATAACGAATAACGCATAACGCATATCGCATAAAACATAACGCATAACGCATAACGTACAACGTATAACGCATAACGCATAACGCATAACGCATAACGCATAACGCATAACGCATAACGCGTACCGCATAACGCATAACGCATAACGCATAACGCATAACGCATAACGCATAACGCACAACGCATATCGCATAAATCATAACCCATAACGCACAACGCATAACGCATAATGCACAACGCATAACGAATACCGCAAAACGCATAACGCATAACGCATAACGCATAACGCATAACTCATAACGCATAACGCATAACGCATAACGCATACCGTATAACGCATAACGCATAACGCATAACGCATAAAGCATAACGCATAACGCATAACGCATAACGCATAACGGATCACACATAACGCATATCGCATAACGCATAACGCATAACGCATAACGCATAACGCATAACGCATAACGCATAACGCATAACGCATAAAGCATAACGCATTACGCATAACTTATAACTCACAACTCATAAGGAGTAACGCATAACGCATAAAGCATAACGCATAACGCATAACGCATAAGGCATAACGCATAACGCATAACGCATAACGCATAACGCATAACGCATAACGCATAACGCATAACGGATCACGCATAACGCATAACGCATAACGCATAACGCATAACGCATAACGCATAAAGCATAACGCATAACGCATAACGCATTACGCATAACTTATAACTCATAACTCATAAGGAGTAACGCATAACGCATAAAGCATAACGCATAACGCATAACGCATAACGCATAACGCATAACGCATAACGCATAACGCATAATGCATAAAGCATAACGCATAACGCATATCGCATAACGCATAACGCATAACGCATAACGCATAACGCATAACGCATAAAGCATAACGCACAACGCATAACGCATAACGCATAACGCATAACGCATAACGCATAACATATAACGCATAACGCATAACGCATAACGCATAATGCATAACGCATAACGTATAACTCATAACGCATAACGCATAAAGCATAACGCATAACGCATAACGCATAACGCATAACGCATAACGCATAACGCATAACGCATAACGCATAACGCATAACGCATAACGCAAAACGCATAACGCATAACGCATAATGCATAAAGCATAACGCATAACGCATATCTTATAACTCATTACTCATAACGAATAACGCATAACGCATAACGCATAACGCATAACGCATAACGCATAACGCATAACGCATAACGCATAACGCATAAAGCATAACGCATAACTCATAACTCATAAGGAGTAACGCATAACGCATAAAGCATAACGCATAACGCATAACGCATAACGCATAACGCATAACGCATAACGCATAATGCATAAAGCATAACGCATAACGCATAACTTATAACTCATTACTCATAACGTATAACGCATAACGCATAACGCATAATGCATGTCGGATCACGCATAACGCATATGGCCTAACACATAACGGATCACGCGTAACGCATAACGCATAACGTATAGAGCATAACGCATAACGCATAACGCATAACGCATAACGCATACCGTATAACGCATAACGCATAACGCACAACGCATAATGCATAACGAATAACGCATAACGCATATCGCATAAAACATAACGCATAACGCATAACGTACAACGTATAACGCATAACGCATAACGCATAACGCATAACGCATAACGCATAACGCATAACGCATAACGCGTACCGCATAACGCATAACGCATAACGCATAACGCATAACGCATAACGCATAACGCATAACGCACAACGCATATCGCATAACGCATAACGCATAACGCACAACGCATATCGCATAACGCATAACGCATAACGCATAACGCATGGCGCATAACTCAAAATGCATAACGCATAACGCATAACTCATATCGCATAACGCATAAATCATAACCCATAACGCACAACGCATAACGCATAATGCACAACGCATAACGAATACCGCAAAACGCATAACGCATAACGCATAACGCATAACGCATAACTCATAACGCATAACGCATAACGCATAACGCACACCGTATAACGCATATCGCATAACGCATAACGCATAAAGCATAACGCATAACGCATAACGCATAACGCATAACGGATCACACATAACGCATATCGCATAACGCATAACGCATAACGCATAACGCATAACGCATAACGCATAACGCATAACGCATAACGCATAACGCATAAAGCATAACGCATTACGCATAACTTATAACTCACAACTCATAAGGAGTAACGCATAACGCATAAAGCATAACGCATAACGCATAACGCATAACGCATAACGCATAACGCATAACGCATAATGCATAAAGCATACCGCATAACGCATAACTTATAACTCATTACTCATAACGAATAACGCATAACGCATAACGCATAACGCATAACGCATAACGCATAATGCATAACGCATAACGCATAACGCATAACGCATAACGCATAACGCATAACGCATAACGCATAACGCATAACGCATAACGCATATCGCATAACGCATAACGCATAACGCATAACGCATAACGCATAACGCATAACGCATAAAGCATAACGCATAACGCAAACGTATAACGCACAACGCATAACGCATAACGCATAACGCAAAACGCATTACTCATAACGAATAACGCATAACGCATAACGCATAACGGATAACGCATATCGCATAACGCATAACGCATAATGCATAACGCATAAAGCATAACGCATAACGCATAACGCATAACCCCTAACGCATAACGCATAACGTATAACTCATAACGCATAACGCATAACACATAACGCATAACACATAATGCACAACGCATTACGAATACAGCAAAACGCATAACGCTTAACGCATAACGGATCACGCATAACGCATAACGCATAATGCATAACGCATAACGCATAACGCATAATGCATAACGCATAAAGCGTAACGCATAACGCATAACGCATAAAGCATAACACATAACGCATAACTCATAATGCACAACGCGTAACGAATACAGCAAAACGCATAACGCTTAACGCATAACGCATAACGGATAAAGCATAATGCATAACGCATAACGCATACCGTATAACGCATAGCGCATAACGCATAACGCATAACGCATAACGCATAACGCATAACGCATAACGCATAACGCATAACGCATAACGCATGAAGCATAACGCATAACGCATAACTTATAACTCATTAATCATAACTTATAACTCATTAATCATAACGAATAACGCATAACGCATAAGGCATAACGCATAACGCATAACGCATACCGCATAACGCATAACGCATAACGCATAACGCATAACGCATAACTCATAACGCATAATGCATAAAGCATAACGCATAACGCATAACTTATAACTCATTACTCATAACGAATAACGCATAACGCATAACGCATAACGCATAAAGCATAATGCATAACGCATAACGCATAACGCATAATGCATAACGCATAACGCATAACGCATAACGCATAACGCATAACGCATATCGCATAACGCATAACGCATAACGCATAACGCATAAAGCATAACGCATAACGCATAACGCAAACGTATAACGCCTAATTCATAACGCATAACGCATAACGCAAAACGCATAACGCATAACGCATAACGCATAACGCATAACGCATAACGCATAACGCATAACGCATAAAGCATAACGCATAACGCATAACGCATAACTTATAACTCATTACTCATAACGAATAACGCATAACGCATAACGCATAACGGATAACGCATATCGCATAACGCATAACGCATAATGCATAACGCATAAAGCATAACGCATAACGCATAACGCATAACCCCTAACGCATAACGCATAACGCATAACGCATAACGCATAACGCCTAACGCATAACGGATAACGCATAACCCCTAACGCATAACGCATAACGCATAACGCATAACGTGTAACGTATAACGCATAACGCATACCGTATAACGCATAACGCATAACGCAAATGTATAACGCACAACGCATAACGCATAACGAACAATGGATAACGCATAACGCATAACGCATAACGCATAACGAATACCGCAAAACGTATATCGCCTAACACATAACGGATCACGCATAACGCATAACGCATAACGTATAACGCATAACGCATAACGCATAACACATAACGCATAACACATAATGCACAACGCATTACGAATACAGCAAAACGCATAACGCTTAACGCATAACGGATCACGCATAACGCATAACGCATAATGCATAACGCATAACGCATAACGCATAATGCATAACGCATAAAGCGTAACGCATAACGCATAACGCATAAAGCATAACACATAACGCATAACTCATAATGCACAACGCATAACGAATACAGCATAACGCATAACGCTTAACGCATAACGCATAACGCATAACACATAATGCATAACGCATAACGCATAACGTATAACGCATAACGCATAACGCATAACGTATAACGTATAACGCATACCGCATTACGCATAACTTTTAACTCATAACTCATAAGGAGTAACGCATAACGCATAAAGCATAACGCATAACGCATAACTTATAACTCATTACTCATAACGAATAACGCATAACGCATAACTTATAACTCATTACTCATAACGCATAACGCATAACGCATAAAGCATAACGCATAACGCATAACGCCTAACGCATAACGGATAACGCATAACCCCTAACGCATAACGCATAACGCATAACGCATAACGTGTAACTAATAACTCACAACGCATAAAGCATAACGCATAACGCATAACGCATATCGCATATCGCATAACGCATAACGCATAACGTATAACGCATAACGCATACCGTATAACGCATAACGCAGAACGCAAACGTATAACGCACAACGCATAACGCATAACGAACAACGGATAACGCATAACGCATAACGCATAACGAATACCGCAAAACGTATATCGCCTAACACATAACGGATCACGCATAACGCATAACGCATAACGTATAACGCATAACGCATAACGCATAACACATAACGCATAACACATAATGCACAACGCATTACGAATACAGCAAAACGCATAACGCTTAACGCATAACGGATCACGCATAACGCATAACGCATAATGCATAACGCATAACGCATAACGCATAAAGCATAAAGCATAACGCATAACGCATAACTTATAACTCATTACTCATAACGAATAACGCATAACGCATAACTTATAACTCATTACTCATAACGCATAACGCATAACGCATAAAGCATAACGCATAACGCATAACGCCCAACGCATAACGGATAACGCATAACCCCTAACGCATAACGCATAACCCATAACTTATAACTCATTACTCATAACGCATAACGCATAACGCATAACACATAATGCATAACGCATAACGCATAACGTATAACGCATAACGCATAACGCATAACGTATAACGTATAACGCATACCGCATTACGCATAACTTTTAACTCATAACTCATAAGGAGTAACGCATAACGCATAAAGCATAACGCATAACGCATAACGCATAAAGCATAACGCATAACGCATAACTTATAACTCATTACTCATAACGAATAACGCATAACGCATAACTTATAACTCATTACTCATAACGCATAACGCATAACGCATAAAGCATAACGCATAACGCATAACGCCTAACGCATAACGTATAACACATAACGCATACCGTATAACGCATAACGCTGAACGCAAACGTATAACGCACAACGCATAACGCATAACGAACAACGGATAACGCATAACGCATAACGCATAACGAATACCGCAAAACGTATATCGCCTAACACATAACGGATCACGCATAACGCATAACGCATAACGTATAACGCATAACGCATAACGCATAACACATAACGCATAACACATAATGCACAACGCATTACGAATACAGCAAAACGCATAACGCTTAACGCATAACGGATCACGCATAACGCATAACGCATAATGCATAACGCATAACGCATAACGCATAATGCATAACGCATAAAGCGTAACGCATAACGCATAACGCATGAAGCATAACACATAACGCATAACTCATAATGCACAACGCATAACGAATACAGCAAAACGCATAACGCTTAACGCATAACGCATAACGCATAACACATAATGCATAACGCATAACGCATAACGCATAACGCATAACGCATAACGCATAACGCATAACGTATAACGTATAACGCATACCGCATTACGCATAACTTTTAACTCATAACTCATAAGGAGTAACGCATAACGCATAAAGCATAACGCATAACGAATAACGCATAAAGCATAACGCATAACGCATAACTTATAACTCATTACTCATAACGAATAACGCATAACGCATAACTTATAACTCATTACTCATAACGCATAACGCATAACGCATAAAGCATAACGCATAACGCATAACGGATAAAGCATAATGCATAACGCATAACGCATAACGCATTACGCATAACTTATAACCCATAACTCATAAGGAGTAACGCATAACGCATAAAGCATAACGCATGACGCATAACGCATAAAGCATAACGCATAACGCATAACGCATAACGCATAACGCATAACGCATAACGCATAACGCATAACGCATAACGCATAACGCATAACGCATAACGCATAACGCATACCGTAGAACGCATAGCGCATAACGCATAACGCATAACGCATAACGCATAACGCATAACGCATAACGCATAACGCATGAAGCATAACGCATAACGCATAACTTATAACTCATTACTCATAACGAATAACGCATAACGCATAAGGCATAACGCATAACGCATAACGCATAACGCATAAAGCATAACGCATAACGCATAACGGATAAAGCATAATGCATAACGCATAACGCATAACGCATAACGCATAACGCATAACGCATAAAGCATAACGCATAACGCATAACGGATAAAGCATAATGCATAACGCATAACGCATAACGCATTACGCATAACTTATAACTCCTAACTCATAACGAATAACGCATAACGCAAAATGCATAACGCATGTCGGATCACGCATAACGCATAACGCATAAAGCATAAATCATAACGCATAACGCATAACGTTAACGCATAACCCATAACGCATAAGGCTTGATGCATGACGCATATCGCATATCGCATAAGGCTTGATGCATGACGCATATCGCATAACGCATAACGCATAACGCATAACGCATAACGCATAACGCATAACGCATAACGCATAACGCATAACGCATAACGCATAACGCATAACGCATAACGCATAACGCTTAACGCATAACTCATATCGCATAACGCATAAATCATAACCCATAACGCACAACGCATAACGCATAATGCACAACGCATAACGAATACCGCAAAACGCATAACGCATAACGCATAACGCATAACGCATAAATCATAACCCATAACGCACAACGCATAACGCATAATGCACAACGCATAACGAATACCGCAAAACGCATAACGCATAACGCATAACGCATAACGCATAACGCATAACGCATAACTCATAACGCATAACGCATAACGCATAACGCATAAAGCATAAAGCATAAATCATAACGCATAACGAATACCGCAAAACGTATATCGCCTAACACATAACGGATCACGCATAACGCATAACGCATAACGTATAACGCATAACGCATAACGCATAACACATAACGCATAAAGCATAATGCTCAACGCATAACGAATACAGCAAAACCCATAACGCTTAACGCATAACGCATCACGCATAACGCATAACGCATAATGCATAACGCATAACGCATAACGCATAATGCATAACGCATAAAGCGTAACGCATAACGCATAACGCATAACGCATAACGCATAACGCATAAAGCATAACGCATAACGCATAACGCATTACGCATAACTTATAACTCATAACTCATAAGGAGTAACGCATATCGCATAAAGCATAACGCATAACGCATAACGCGTAACGCATAACGCATAACGCACAACGCACAACGCATAACGCATAACGCATTACGCATAACGCATAACGCATAACGCATAACGCATAACGCATAACGCATAACGCATAACGGATAAAGCATAATGCATAACGCATAACGCATAACGCATTACGCATAACTTATAACTCATAACTCATAACGAATAACGCAAAATGCATAATGCATGTCGGATCACGCTTAACGCATAACGCATATCGCATAACGCATAACGCATAACGCATAACGAATAACGCATAAAGCATAACGCATAACGCATAACGCATAAAGCATAACGCATAACGCATAACGCATTACGCATAACGCATAACTTATAACTCATTACTCATAACGAATAACGCATAACGCATAACGCATAACGCATAACGCATAACGCATAACGCATAACGCATAAAGCATAACGCATAACGCATAACGGATAAAGCATAATGCATAACGCATAACGCATAACGCATTACGCATAACTTATAACTCATAACTCATAACGAATAACGCATAACGCAAAATGCATAACGCATGTCGGATCACGCATAACGCATAACGCATAAAGCATAAATCATAACGCATAACGCATAACGTTAACGCATAACCCATAACGCATAAGGCTTGATGCATGACGCATATCGCATATCGCATAAGGCTTGATGCATGACGCATATCGCATAACGCATAACGCATAACGCATAACGCATAACGCATAACGCATAACGCATAACGCATAACGCATAACGCATAACGCATAACGCTTAACGCATAACTCATATCGCATAACGCATAAATCATAACCCATAACGCACAACGCATAACGCATAATGCACAACGCATAACGAATACCGCAAAACGCATAACGCATAACGCATAACGCATAACGCATAACTCATAACGCATAACGCATAACGCATAACGCATAAAGCATAAAGCATAAATCATAACGCATAACGAATACCGCAAAACGTATATCGCCTAACACATAACGGATCACGCAGAACGCATAACGCATAACGTATAACACATAACGCATAACGCATAACGCATAACGCATAACGCATGAAGCATAACGCATAACGCATAACTTATAACTCATTACTCATAACGAATAACGCATAAGGCATAAGGCATAACGCATAACGCATAACGCATAACGCATAAAGCATAACGCATAACGCATAACGGATAAAGCATAATGCATAACGCATAACGCATAACGCATAACGCATAACGCATAAAGCATAACGCATAACGCATAACGGATAAAGCATAATGCATAACGCATAACGCATAACGCATTACGCATAACTTATAACTCCTAACTCATAACGAATAACGCATAACGCAAAATGCATAACGCATGTCGGATCACGCATAACGCATAACGCATAACGCATAACACATAACGCATAAAGCATAATGCTCAACGCATAACGAATACAGCAAAACGCATAACGCTTAACGCATAACGCATCACGCATAACGCATAACGCATAATGCATAACGCATAACGCATAACGCATAATGCATAACGCATAAAGCGTAACGCATAACGCATAACGCATAACGCATAACGCATAACGCATAACGCATAAAGCATAACGCATAACGCATAACGCATTACGCATAACTTATAACTCATAACTCATAAGGAGTAACGCATATCGCATAAAGCATAACGCATAACGCATAACGCGTAACGCATAACGCATAACGCACAACGCACAACGCATAACGCATAACGCATTACACATAACGCATAACGCATAACGCATAACGCATAAAGCATAACGCATAACGCATAACGGATAAAGCATAATGCATAACGCATAACGCATAACGCATTACGCATAACTTATAACTCATAACTCATAACGAATAACGCAAAATGCATAATGCATGTCGGATCACGCATAACGCATAACGCATATCGCATAACGCATAACGCATAACGCATAACGAATAACGCATAAAGCATAACGCATAACGCATAACGCATAAAGCATAACGCATAACGCATAACGCATAACGCATTACGCATAACGCATAACTTATAACTCATTACTCATAACGAATAACGCATAACGCATAACGCATAACGCATAACGCATAACGCATAACGCATAAAGCATAACGCATAACGCATAACGGATAAAGCATAATGCATAACGCATAACGCATAACGCATTACGCATAACTTATAACTCATAACTCATAACGAATAACGCATAACGCAAAATGCATAACGCATGTCGGATCACGCACAACGCATAACGCATAACGCATAACGCATAACGCATAACGCATAATGCATAACACATAACGCATAACGCATAATGCATAACGCATAAAGCGTAACGCATAACGCATAACGCATAACGCATAACGCATAACGCATAAAGCATAACGCATAACGCATTACGCATAACTTATAACTCATAACTCATAAGGAGTAACGCATATCGCATAAAGCATAACGCATAACGCATAACGCGTAACGCATAACGCATAACGCACAACGCATAACGCATAACGCATAACGTATAACTCATAACGCATAACGCATAAAGCATAACGCATAACGCATAACGCATAACGCATAACGCATAACGCATAACGCATAACGCAAACGCATAACGCATAACGCATACCGTATAACGCATAACGCATAACGCATAACGCAAACGTATAACGCACAACGCATAACGCATAACGCATAACGCATATCGCATAACGCATAACGCATAACGCATAACGCATAACGCATAACGCATAACGCATAACGCATAACGCATAACGCATAACGCTTAACGCATAACTCATATCGCATAACGCATAAATCATAACCCATGACGCACAACGCATAACGCATAATGCACAACGCATAACGAATACCGCAAAACGCATAACGCATAACGCATAACGCATAACGCATAACGCATAACTCATAACGCATAACTCATAACGCATAACGCATAACGCATAACGCATAAAGCATAAAGCATAAATCATAACGCATAACGCATAACGCATAACGCATAACGCATAACGCATAACGCATAACGCATAACGCATAACGCATAACGCATAACGCATAACGCATATCGCATAACGCATAACGCATAACGCATAACGCATAAAGCATAACGCATAACTCATAACGCAAACGTATAACGCACAATTCATAACGCATAACGCATAACGCAAAACGCATAACGCATAACGCATAACGCATAACGCATAACGCATAACGCATATAGCATAACGCATAACGCATAACGCATAACGCATAACTTATAACTCATTACTCATAACGAATAACGCATAACGCATAACGCATAACGGATAACGCATATCGCATAACGCATAACGCATAATGCATAACGCATAAAGCATAACGCATAACGCATAACGAATAACCCCTAACGCATAACGCATAACGCATAACGCATAACGCATAACGCCTAACGCATAACGGGTAACGCATAACCCCTAACGCATAACGCATAACGCATAACGCATAACGTGTAACTAATAACTCACAACGCATAAAGCATAACGCATAACGCATAACGCATATCGCATATCGCATAACGCATAACGCATAACGTATAACGCATAACGCATACCGTATAACGCATAACGCATAACGCAAACGTATAACGCACAACGCATAACGCATAACGAACAACGGATAACGCATAACGCATAACGCATAACGAATACCGCAAAACGTATATCGCCTAACACATAACGGATCACGCATAACGCATAACGCATAACGTATAACGCATAACGCATAACGCATAACACATAACGCATAACACATAATGCACAACGCATTACGAATACAGCAAAACGCATAACGCTTAACGCATAACGGATCACGCATAACGCATAACGCATAATGCATAACGCATAACGCATAACGCATAATGCATAACGCATAAAGCGTAACGCATAACGCATAACGCATAAAGCATAACACATAACGCATAACTCATAATGCACAACGCATAACGAATACAGCAAAACGCATAACGCTTAACGCATAACGCATAACGCATAACACATAATGCATAACGCATAACGCATAACGCATAACGCATAACGCATAACGCATAACGCATAACGCATAACGCATAACGTATAACGTATAACGCATACCGCATTACGCATAACTTTTAACTCATAACTCATAAGGAGTAACGCATAACGCATAAAGCATAACGCATAACGCATAACGCATAAAGCATAACGCATAACGCATAACTTATAACTCATTACTCATAACGAATAACGCATAACGCATAACTTATAACTCATTACTCATAACGCATAACGCATAACGCATAAAGCATAACGCATAACGCATAAATCATAACGCATAACGCATAACGTTAACGCATAACCCATAACGCATAACTTATAACCCATAACTCATAAGGAGTAACGCATAACGCATAAAGCATAACGCATGACGCATAACGCATAAAGCATAACGCATAACGCATAACGCATAACGCATAACGCATAACGCATAACGCGTAACGCATAACGCATAACGCATAACGCATAACGCATAACGCATACCGTATAACGCATAGCGCATAACGCATAACGCATAACGCATAACGCATAACGCATAACGCATAACGCATGAAGCATAACGCATAACGCATAACTTATAACTCATTACTCATAACGAATAACGCAAAACGCATAAGGCATAACGCATAACGCATAACGCATAAAGCATAACGCATAACGCATAACGGATAAAGCATAATGCATAACGCATAAAGCATAACGCATAACGCATAACGCATTACGCATAACTTATAACTCATAACTCATAAGGAGTAACGCATATCGCATAAAGCATAACGCATAACGCATAACGCGTAACGCATAACGCATAACGCACAACGCATAACGCATAACGCATAACGTATAACTCATAACGCATAACGCATAAAGCATAACGCATAACGCATAACGCATAACGCATAACGCATAACGCAAACGCATAACGCATAACGCATACCGTATAACGCAAAACGCATAACGCATATCGCAAACGTATAACGCACAACGCATAACGCATAACGCATAACGCATAACGCATAACATATAACGCATAACGCATAACGCATAACGCATAATGCATAACGCATAACGTATAACTCATAACGCATAACGCATAAAGCATAACGCATAACGCATAACGCATAACGCATAACGCATAACGCATAACGCATAACGCATAACGCATAACGCATAACGGATAACGCATAACGCATAACGGATCACGCATAACGCATAACGCCTAACGAATAACGCATAACGCATAACGCATAACGCATTACGCATAACTTATAACTCATAACTCATAAGGAGTAACGCATATCGCATAAAGCATAACGCATAACGCATAACGCGTAACGCATAACGCATAACGCACAACGCATAACGCATAACGCATAACGTATAACTCATAACGCATAACGCATAAAGCATAACGCATAACGCATAACGCATAACGCATAACGCATAACGCATAACGCATAACGCAAACGCATAACGCATAACGCATACCGTATAACGCATAACGCATAACGCATAACGCAAACGTATAACGCACAACGCATAACGCATAACGCATAACGCATAACGCATAACGCATAACGCATAACATATAACGCATAACGCATAACGCATAACGCATAATGCATAACGCATAACGCATAACGCATACCGCATAACGCATAACGGATCACGCATAACTTATAACTCATTACTCATAACGAATAACGCATAACGCATAACGCATAACGCATAACGCATAACGCATAACGCATAACGCATAACGCATAACGCATAACGCATAACGCATACCGCATAACGCATAACGGATCACGCATAACGCATAACGCATAACGCATAACGCATAACGCATAACGCATAACGCATAAAGCATAACGCATAACGCATAACGGATAAAGCATAATGCATAACGCATAACGCATAACGCATTACGCATAACTTATAACTCATAACTCATAACGAATAACGCATAACGCAAAATGCATAACGCATGTCGGATCACGCATAACGCATAACGCATAAAGCATAAATCATAACGCATAACGCATAACGTTAACGCATAACCCATAACGCATAAGGCTTGATGCATGACGCATATCGCATATCGCATAAGGCTTGATGCATGACGCATATCGCATAACGCATAACGCATAACGCATAACGCATAACGCATAACGCATAACGCATAACGCATAACGCATAACGCATAACGCATAACGCATAACGCATAACGCATAACGCATAACGCATAACGCATAACGCATAACGCATAACGCTTAACGCATAACTCATATCGCATAACGCATAAATCATAACCCATAACGCACAACGCATAACGCATAATGCACAACGCATAACGAATACCGCAAAACGCATAACGCATAACGCATAACGCATAACGCATAACGCATAACTCATAACGCATAACGCATAACGCATAACGCATAAAGCATAAAGCATAAATCATAACGCATAACGAATACCGCAAAACGTATATCGCCTAACACATAACGGATCACGCAGAACGCATAACGCATAACGTATAACGCATAACGCATAACGCATAACACATAACGCATAACGCATAATGCTCAACGCATAACGAATACAGCAAAACGCATAACGCTTAACGCATAACGCATCACGCATAACGCATAACGCATAATGCATAACACATAACGCATAACGCATAATGCATAACTCATAAGGAGTAACGCATATCGCATAAAGCATAACGCATAACGCATAACGCGTAACGCATAACGCATAACGCACAACGCATAACGCATAACGCATAACGTATAACTCATAACGCATAACGCATAAAGCATAACGCATAACGCATAACGCATAACGCATAACGCATAACGCATAACGCAAACGCATAACGCATAACGCATACCGTATAACGCATAACGCATAACGCATAACGCAAACGTATAACGCACAACGCATAACGCATAACGCATAACGCATAACGCATAACGCATAATGCATAACACATAACGCATAACGCATAATGCATAACGCATAAAGCGTAACGCATAACGCATAACGCATAACGCATAACGCATAAAGCATAACGCATAACGCATTACGCATAACTTATAACTCATAACTCATAAGGAGTAACGCATATCGCATAAAGCATAACGCATAACGCATAACGCGTAACGCATAACGCATAACGCATAACGCACAACGCATAACGCATAACGCATAACGTATAACTCATAACGCATAACGCATAAAGCATAACGCATAACGCATAACGCATAACGCATAACGCATAACGCATAACGCAAACGCATAACGCATAACGCATACCGTATAACGCATATCTCATAACGCATAACGCAAACGTATAACGCACAACGCATAACGCATAACGCATAACGCATAACGCATAACGCATAACGCATAACGCAAAACGCATAACGCATAACGCATAATGCATAAAGCATAACGCATAACGCATAACTTATAACTCATTACTCATAACGAATAACGCATAACGCATAACGCATAACGCATAACGCATTACGCATAACTTATAACTCATAACTCATAAGGAGTAACGCATATCGCATAAAGCATAACGCATAACGCATAACGCGTAACGCATAACGCACAACGCACAACGCATAACGCATAACGCATAACGTATAACTCATAACGCATAACGCATAAAGCATAACGCATAACGCATAACGCATAACGCATAACGCATAACGCATAACGCATAACGCATAACGCAAACGCATAACGCATAACGCATACCGTATAACGCATAACGCATAACGCATAACGCAAACGTATAACGCACAACGCATAACGCATAACGCATAACGCATAACGCATAACGCATAACGCATAACATATAACGCATAACGCATAACGCATAACGCATAATGCATAACGCATAACGTATAACTCATAACGCATAACGCATAAAGCATAACGCATAACGCATAACGCATAACGCATAACGCATAACGCATAACGCAAAACGCATAACGCATAACGCATAATGCATAAAGCATAACGCATAACGCATAACTTATAACTCATTACTCATAACGAATAACGCATAACGCATAACGCATAACGCATAACGCATAACGCATAACGCATAACGCATAACGCATAACGCATAACGCATAACGCATAACGCATAACGCATAACGCATAACGCATAACGCATAACGCATAACGGATCACGCATAACGCATAACGCATAACGCATAACGCATAACGCATAAAGCATAACGCATAACGCATAACGCATAACGCATAACGCATAACATATAACGCATAACGCATAACGCATAACGCATAATGCATAACGCATAACGTATAACTCATAACGCATAACGCATAAAGCATAACGCATAACGCATAACGCATAACGCATAACGCATAACGCATAACGCAAAACGCATAACGCATAACGCATAATGCATAAAGCATAACGCATAACGCATAACTTATAACTCATTACTCATAACGAATAACGCATAACGCATAACGCATAACGCATAACGCATAACGCATAACGCATAACGCATAACGCATAACGCATAACGCATAACGCATAACGCATAACGCATAACGCATAACGGATCACGCATAACGCATAACGCATAACGCATAAAGCATAACGCATAACGCATAACGGATTACGCATAACTTATAACTCATAACTCATAAGGAGTAACGCATAACGCATAAAGCATAACGCATAACGCATAACGCATAACGCATAACGCATAACGCATAAAGCATAACGCATAACGCATAACTTATAACTCATTACTCATAACGAATAACGCATAACGCATAACGCATAATGCATGTCGGATCACGCATAACGCATAACGCATAACGCATAACGCATAACGCATAACGCATAACGAATAACGCATAAAGCATAACGCATAACGCATAACGCATAAAGCATAACGCATAACGCATAACGCATAACGCATAACGCATAACGCATAAAGCATAACGCATAACGCATAACGGATAAAGCATAATGCATAACGCATAACGCATAACGCATTACGCATAACTTATAACTCATAACTCATAACGAATAACGCAAAATGCATAATGCATGTCGGATCACGCATAACGCATAACGCATAACGCATAAAGCATAACGCATAACGCATAACGCATAACGCATTACGCATAACGCATAACTTATAACTCATTACTCATAACGAATAACGCATAACGCATAACGCATAACGCATAACGCATAACGCATAACGCATAACGCATAACGCATAAAGCATAACGCATAACGCATAACGGATAAAGCATAATGCATAACGCATAACGCATAACGCATTACGCATAACTTATAACTCATAACTCATAACGAATAACGCATAACGCAAAATGCATAACGCATGTCGGATCACGCATAACGCATAACGCATAAAGCATAAATCATAACGCATAACGCATAACGTTAACGCATAACCCATAACGCATAAGGCTTGATGCATGACGCATATCGCATATCGCATAAGGCTTGATGCATGACGCATATCGCATAACGCATAACGCATAACGCATAACGCATAACGCATAACGCATAACGCATAACGCATAACGCATAACGCATAAAGCATAACGCATAACGCATAACGCATTACGCATAACTTATAACTCATAACTCAAAAGGAGTAACGCATATCGCATAAAGCATAACGCATAACGCATAACGCGTAACGCATAACGCATAACGCACAACGCATAACGCATAACGCATAACGTATAACTCATAACGCATAACGCATAAAGCATAACGCATAACGCATAACGCATAACGCATAACGCAAACGCATAACGCATAACGCATACCGTATAACGCAAAACGCATAACGCATAACGCAAACGTATAACGCACAACGCATAACGCATAACGCATAACGCATAACGCATAACGCATAACGCATAACGCATAACATATAACGCATAACGCATAACGCATAACGCATAATGCATAACGCATAACGTATAACTCATAACGCATAACGCATAAAGCATAACGCATAACGTATAACTCATAACGCATAACGCATAAAGCATAACGCATAACGCATAACGCATAACGCATAACGCATAACGCATAACGCATAACGCAAAACGCATAACGCATAACGCATAATGCATAAAGCATAACGCATAACGCATAACTTATAACTCATTACTCATAACGAATAACGCATAACGCATAACGCATAACGCATAACGCATAACGCATAACGCATAACGCATAACGCATAACGCATAACGCATAACGCATAACGCATAACGCATAACGCATAACGCATAACGCATAACGCATAACGGATCACGCATAACGCATAACGCATAACGCATAACGCATAACGCATAACGCATAACGCATAACGCATAACGCATAAAGCATAACGCATAACGCATAACGGATAAAGCATAATGCATAACGCATAACGCATAACGCATTACGCATAACTTATAACTCATAACTCATAACGAATAACGCATAACGCAAAATGCATAACGCATGTCGGATCACGCATAACGCATAACGCATAAAGCATAAATCATAACGCATAACGCATAACGTTAACACATAACCCATAACGCATAAGGCTTGATGCATGACGCATATCGCATATCGCATAAGGCTTGATGCATGACGCATATCGCATAACGCATAACGCATAACGCATAACGCATAACGCATAACGCATAACGCATAACGCATAACGCATAACGCATAACGCATAACGCATAACGCATAACGCATAACGCATAACGCATAACGCATAACGCATAACGCATAACGCTTAACGCATAACTCATATCGCATAACGCATAACGAATAACGCATAAAGCATAACGCATAACGCATAACGCATAAAGCATAACGCATAACGCATAACGCATAACGCATAACGCATAACGCATAAAGCATAACGCATAACGCATAACGGATAAAGCATAATGCATAACGCATAACGCATAACGCATTACGCATAACTTATAACTCATAACTCATAACGAATAACGCATAACGCAAAATGCATAACGCATGTCGGATCACGCATAACGCATAACGCATAAAGCATAAATCATAACGCATAACGCATAACGTTAACGCATAACCCATAACGCATAAGGCTTGATGCATGACGCATATCGCATATCGCATAAGGCTTGATGCATGACGCATATCGCATAACGCATAACGCATAACGCATAACGCATAACGCATAACGCATAACGCATAACGCATAACATATAACGCATAACGCATAACGCATAACGCATAATGCATAACGCATAACGTATAACTCATAACGCATAACGCGTAAAGCATAACGCATAACGCATAACGCATAACGCATAACGCATAACGCATAACGCAAAACGCATAACGCATAACGCATAATGCATAAAGCATAACGCATAACGCATAACGTATAACTCATTACTCATAACGAATAACGCATAACGCATAACGCATAACGCATAACGCATAACGCATAACGCATAACGCATAACGCATAACGCATAACGCATAACGCATAACGCATAACGCATAACGCATAACGCATAACGCATAACGCATAACGGATCACGCATAACGCATAACGCATAACGCATAACGCATAACGCATAACGCATAACGCATAAAGCATAACGCATAACGCATAACGGATAAAGCATAATGCATAACGCATAACGCATAACGCATTACGCATAACTTATAACTCATAACTCATAACGAATAACGCATAACGCAAAATGCATAACGCATGTCGGATCACGCATAACGCATAACGCATAAAGCATAAATCATAACGCATAACGCATAACGTTAACGCATAACCCATAACGCATAAGGCTTGATGCATGACGCATATCGCATATCGCATAAGGCTTGATGCATGACGCATATCGCATAACGCATAACGCATAACGCATAACGCATAACGCATAACGCATAACGCATAACGCATAACGCATAACGCATAACGCATAACGCATAACGCATAACGCATAACGCATAACGCATAACGCTTAACGCATAACTCATATCGCATAACGCATAAATCATAACCCATAACGCACAACGCATAACCCATAATGCACAACGCATAACGAATACCGCAAAACGCATAACGCATAACGCATAACGCATAACGCATAACGCATAACTCATAACGCATAACGCATAACGCATAACGCATAAAGCATAAAGCATAAATCATAACGCATAACGAATACAGCAAAACTTATATCGCCTAACACATAACGGATCACGCAGAACGCATAACGCATAACGTATAACGCATAACGCATAACGCATAACACATAACGCATAACGCATAATGCTCAACGCATAACGAATACAGCAAAACGCATAACGCTTAACGCATAACGCATCACGCATAACGCATAACGCATAATGCATAACACATAACGCATAACGCATAATGCATAACGCATAAAGCGTAACGCATAACGCATAACGCATAACGCATAACGCATAACGCATAAAGCATAACGCATAACGCATTACGCATAACTTATAACTCATAACTCATAAGGAGTAACGCATATCGCATAAAGCATAACGCATAACGCATAACGCGTAACGCATAACGCATAACGCACAACGCATAACGCATAACGCATAACGTATAACTCATAACGCATAACGCATAAAGCATAACGCATAACGCATAACGCATAACGCATAACGCATAACGCATAACGCAAACGCATAACGCATAACGCATACCGTATAACGCATAACGCATAACGCATAACGCAAACGTATAACGCACAACGCATAACGCATAACGCATAACGCATAACGCATAACGCATAACGCATAATGCATAACACATAACGCATAACGCATAATGCATAACGCATAAAGCGTAACGCATAACGCATAACGCATAACGCATAACGCATAAAGCATAACGCATAACGCATTACGCATAACTTATAACTCATAACTCATAAGGAGTAACGCATATCGCATAAAGCATAACGCATAACGCATAACGCGTAACGCATAACGCATAACGCATAACGCACAACGCATAACGCATAACGCATAACGTATAACTCATAACGCATAACGCATAAAGCATAACGCATAACGCATAACGCATAACGCATAACGCATAACGCATAACGCATAACGCAAACGCATAACGCATAACGCATACCGTATAACGCATATCTCATAACGCATAACGCAAACGTATAACGCACAACGCATAACGCATAACGCATAACGCATAACGCATAACGCATAACGCATAACGCAAAACGCATAACGCATAACGCATAATGCATAAAGCATAACGCATAACGCATAACTTATAACTCATTACTCATAACGAATAACGCATAACGCATAACGCATAACGCATTACGCATAACTTATAACTCATAACTCATAAGGAGTAACGCATATCGCATAAAGCATAACGCATAACGCATAACGCATAACGCATAACGCATAACGCACAACGCATAACGCATAACGCATAACGTATAACTCATAACGCATAACGCATAAAGCATAACGCATAACGCATAACGCATAACGCATAACGCATAACGCATAACGCATAACGCAAACGCATAACGCATAACGCATACCGTATAACGCATAACGCATAACGCATAACGCAAACGTATAACGCACAACGCATAACGCATAACGCATAACGCATAACGCATAACGCATAACGCATAACATATAACGCATAACGCATAACGCATAACGCATAATGCATAACGCATAACGTATAACTCATAACGCATAACGCATAAAGCATAACGCATAACGCATAACGCATAACGCATAACGCATAACGCATAACGCAAAACGCATAACGCATAACGCATAATGCATAAAGCATAACGCATAACGCATAACTTATAACTCATTACTCATAACGAATAACGCATAACGCATAACGCATAACGCATAACGCATAACGCATAACGCATAACGCATAACGCATAACGCATAACGCATAACGCATAACGCATAACGCATAACGCATAACGCATAACGGATCACGCATAACGCATAACGCATAACGCATAACGCATAACGCATAAAGCATAACGCATAACGCATAACGCATAACGCATAACGCATAACGCATAACATATAACGCATAACGCATAACGCATAACGCATAATGCATAACGCATAACGTATAACTCATAACGCATAACGCATAACGCATAACGCATAACGTATAACTCATAACGCATAACGCATAAAGCATAACGCATAACGCATAACGCATAACGCATAACGCATAACGCATAACGCATAACGCAAACGCATAACGCATAACGCATACCGTATAACGCATATCTCATAACGCATAACGCAAACGTATAACGCACAACGCATAACGCATAACGCATAACGCATAACGCATAACGCATAACGCATAACGCAAAACGCATAACGCATAACGCATAATGCATAAAGCATAACGCATAACGCATAACTTATAACTCATTACTCATAACGAATAACGCATAACGCATAACGCATAACGCATTACGCATAACTTATAACTCATAACTCATAAGGAGTAACGCATATCGCATAAAGCATAACGCATAACGCATAACGCGTAACGCATAACGCATAACGCACAACGCATAACGCATAACGCATAACGTATAACTCATAACGCATAACGCATAAAGCATAACGCATAACGCATAACGCATAACGCATAACGCATAACGCATAACGCATAACGCATAACGCAAACGCATAACGCATAACGCATACCGTATAACGCATAACGCATAACGCATAACGCAAACGTATAACGCACAACGCATAACGCATAACGCATAACGCATAACGCATAACGCATAACGCATAACATATAACGCATAACGCATAACGCATAACGCATAATGCATAACGCATAACGTATAACTCATAACGCATAACGCATAAAGCATAACGCATAACGCATAACGCATAACGCATAACGCATAACGCATAACGCAAAACGCATAACGCATAACGCATAATGCATAAAGCATAACGCATAACGCATAACGCATAACTTATAACTCATTACTCATAACGAATAACGCATAACGCATAACGCATAACGCATTACGCATAACTTATAACTCATAACTCATAAGGAGTAACGCATATCGCATAAAGCATAACGCATAACGCATAACGCGTAACGCATAACGCATAACGCACAACGCATAACGCATAACGCATAACGTATAACTCATAACGCATAACGCATAAAGCATAACGCATAACGCATAACGCATAACGCATAACGCATAACGCATAACGCATAACGCATAACGCAAACGCATAACGCATAACGCATACCGTATAACGCATAACGCATAACGCATAACGCAAACGTATAACGCACAACGCATAACGCATAACGCATAACGCATAACGCATAACGCATAACGCATAACATATAACGCATAACGCATAACGCATAACGCATAATGCATAACGCATAACGTATAACTCATAACGCATAACGCATAAAGCATAACGCATAACGCATAACGCATAACGCATAACGCATAACGCATAACGCAAAACGCATAACGCATAACGCATAATGCATAAAGCATAACGCATAACGCATAACTTATAACTCATTACTCATAACGAATAACGCATAACGCATAACGCATAACGCATAACGCATAACGCATAACGCATAACGCATAACGCATAACGCATAACGCATAACGCATAACGCATAACGGATCACGCATAACGCATAACGCATAACGCATAACGCATAACGCATAAAGCATAACGCATAACGCATAACGCATAACGCATAACGCATAACGCATAACGCATAACATATAACGCATAACGCATAACGCATAACGCATAATGCATAACGCATAACGTATAACTCATAACGCATAACGCATAACGCATAACGCATAACGTATAACTCATAACGCATAACGCATAAAGCATAACGCATAACGCATAACGCATAACGCATAACGCATAACGCATAACGCATAACGCAAACGCATAACGCATAACGCATACCGTATAACGCATATCTCATAACGCATAACGCAAACGTATAACGCACAACGCATAACGCATAACGCATAACGCATAACGCATAACGCATAACGCAAAACGCATAACGCATAACGCATAATGCATAAAGCATAACGCATAACGCATAACTTATAACTCATTACTCATAACGAATAACGCATAACGCATAACGCATAACGCATTACGCATAACTTATAACTCATAACTCATAAGGAGTAACGCATATCGCATAAAGCATAACGCATAACGCATAACGCGTAACGCATAACGCATAACGCACAACGCATAACGCATAACGCATAACGTATAACTCATAACGCATAACGCATAAAGCATAACGCATAACGCATAACGCATAACGCATAACGCATAACGCATAACGCATAACGCATAACGCAAACGCATAACGCATAACGCATACCGTATAACGCATAACGCATAACGCATAACGCAAACGTATAACGCACAACGCATAACGCATAACGCATAACGCATAACGCATAACGCATAACGCATAACATATAACGCATAACGCATAACGCATAACGCATAATGCATAACGCATAACGTATAACTCATAACGCATAACGCATAAAGCATAACGCATAACGCATAACGCATAACGCATAACGCATAACGCATAACGCAAAACGCATAACGCATAACGCATAATGCATAAAGCATAACGCATAACGCATAACTTATAACTCATTACTCATAACGAATAACGCATAACGCATAACGCATAACGCATAACGCATAACGCATAACGCATAACGCATAACGCATAACGCATAACGCATAACGCATAACGCATAACGCATAACGCATAACGCATAACGGATCACGCATAACGCATAACGCATAACGCATAACGCATAACGCATAAAGCATAACGCATAACGCATAACGCATAACGCATAACGCATAACGCATAACATATAACGCATAACGCATAACGCATAACGCATAATGCATAACGCATAACGTATAACTCATAACGCATAACGCATAAAGCATAACGCATAACGCATAACGCATAACGCATAACGCATAACGCATAACGCAAAACGCATAACGCATAACGCATAACGCATAACATATAACGCATAACGCATAACGCATAACGCATAATGCATAACGCATAACGTATAACTCATAACGCATAACGCATAAAGCATAACGCATAAAGCATAACGCATAAAGCATAACGCATAACGCATAACGCATAACGCATAACGCATAACATATAACGCATAACGCATAACGCATAATGCATAACGCATAACGTATAACTCATAACGCATAACGCATAAAGCATAACGCATAACGCATAACGCATAACGCATAACGCATAACGCATAACGCATAACGCAAAACGCATAACGCATAACGCATAATGCATAAAGCATAACGCATAACGCATAACTTATAACTCATTACTCATAACGAATAACGCATAACGCATAACGCATAACGCATAACGCATAACGCATAACGCATAACGCATAACGCATAACGCATAACGCATAACGCATAACGCATAACGCATAACGGATCACGCATAACGCATAACGCATAACGCATAAAGCATAACGCATAACGCATAACGGATTACGCATAACTTATAACTCATAACTCATAAGGAGTAACGCATAACGCATAAAGCATAACGCATAACGCATAACGCATAACGCATAACGCATAACGCATAACGCATAATGCATAAAGCATAACGCATAACGCATAACTTATAACTCATTACTCATAACGAATAACGCATAACGCATAACGCATAATGCATGTCGGATCACGCATAACGCATAACGCATAACGCATAACGCATAACGCATAATGCATAACGAATAACGCATAAAGCATAACGCATAACGCATAACGCATAAAGCATAACGCATAACGCATAACGCATAACGCATAACGCATAACGCATAACGCATAAAGCATAACGCATAACGCATAACGGATAAAGCATAATGCATAACGCATAACGCATAACGCATTACGCATAACTTATAACTCATAACTCATAACGAATAACGCAAAATGCATGACGCATGTCGGATCACGCATAACGCATAACGCATAACGCATAAAGCATAACGCATAACGCATAACGCATAACGCATTACGCATAACGCATAACTTATAACTCATTACTCATAACGAATAACGCATAACGCATAACGCATAACGCATAACGCATAACGCATAACGCATAACGCATAACGCGTAACGCATAACGCATAACGCACAACGCATAACGCATAACGCATAACGTATAACTCATAACGCATAACGCATAACGCATAACGCATTACGCATAACTTATAACTCATAACTCGTAACGAATAACGCATAACGCAAAATGCATAACGCATGTCGGATCACGCATAACGCATAACGCATAACGCATAACGCATAATGCATAACGCATAACGTATAACTCATAACGCATAACGCATAAAGCATAACGCATAACGTATAACTCATAACGCATAACGCATAAAGCATAACGCATAACGCATAACGCATAACGCATAACGCATAACGCATAACGCAAAACGCATAACGCATAACGCATAATGCATAAAGCATAACGCAAACGCATAACGCATAACGCATACCGTATAACGCATATCTCATAACGCATAACGCAAACGTATAACGCACAACGCAAAACGCATAACGCATAACGCATAACGCATAACGCATAACGCATAACGCATAACGCAAAACGCATAACGCATAACGCATAATGCATAAAGCATAACGCATAACGCATAACTTATAACTCATTACTCATAACGAATAACGCATAACGCATAACGCATAACGCATTACGCATAACTTATAACTCATAACTCATAAGGAGTAACGCATATCGCATAAAGCATAACGCATAACGCATAACGCGTAACGCATAACGCATAACGCACAACGCATAACGCATAACGCATAACGTATAACTCATAACGCATAACGCATAAAGCATAACGCATAACGCATAACGCATAACGCATAACGCATAACGCATAACGCATAACGCATAACGCATAACGCATAACGCAAACGCATAACGCATAACGCATACCGTATAACGCATAACGCATAACGCATAACGCAAACGTATAACGCACAACGCATAACGCATAACGCATAACGCATAACGCATAACGCATAACGCATAACATATAACGCATAACGCATAACGCATAACGCATAATGCATAACGCATAACGTATAACTCATAACGCATAACGCATAAAGCATAACGCATAACGCATAACGCATAACGCATAACGCATAACGCATAACGCAAAACGCATAACGCATAACGCATAATGCATAAAGCATAACGCATAACGCATAACTTATAACTCATTACTCATAACGAATAACGCATAACGCATAACGCATAACGCATAACGCATAACGCATAACGCATAACGCATAACGCATAACGCATAACGCATAACGCATAACGCATAACGGATCACGCATAACGCATAACGCATAACGCATAACGCATAACGCATAAAGCATAACGCATAACGCATAACGCATAACGCATAACGCATAACGCATAACATATAACGCATAACGCATAACGCATAACGCATAATGCATAACGCATAACGTATAACTCATAACGCATAACGCATAAAGCATAACGCATAACGCATAACGCATAACGCATAACGCATAACGCATAACGCAAAACGCATAACGCATAACGCATAACGCATAACATATAACGCATAACGCATAACGCATAACGCATAATGCATAACGCATAACGTATAACTCATAACGCATAACGCATAAAGCATAACGCATAAAGCATAACGCATAACGCATAACGCATAACGCATAACGCATAACATATAACGCATAACGCATAACGCATAACGCATAATGCATAACGCATAACGTATAACTCATAACGCATAACGCATAAAGCATAACGCATAACGCATAACGCATAACGCATAACGCATAACGCATAACGCAAAACGCATAACGCATAACGCATAATGCATAAAGCATAACGCATAACGCATAACTTATAACTCATTACTCATAACGAATAACGCATAACGCATAACGCATAACGCATAACGCATAACGCATAACGCATAACGCATAACGCATAACGCATAACGGATCACGCATAACGCATAACGCATAACGCATAAAGCATAACGCATAACGCATAACGGATTACGCATAACTTATAACTCATAACTCATAAGGAGTAACGCATAACGCATAAAGCATAACGCATAACGCATAACGCATAACGCATAACGCATAACGCATAACGCATAACGCATAATGCATAAAGCATAACGCATAACGCATAACTTATAACTCATTACTCATAACGAATAACGCATAACGCATAACGCATAATGCATGTCGGATCACGCATAACGCATAACGCATAACGCATAACGCATAACGCATAATGCATAACGAATAACGCATAAAGCATAACGCATAACGCATAACGCATAAAGCATAACGCATAACGCATAACGCATAACGCATAACGCATAACGCATAACGCATAAAGCATAACGCATAACGCATAACGGATAAAGCATAATGCATAACGCATAACGCATAACGCATTACGCATAACTTATAACTCATAACTCATAACGAATAACGCAAAATGCATGACGCATGTCGGATCACGCATAACGCATAACGCATAACGCATAAAGCATAACGCATAACGCATAACGCATAACGCATTACGCATAACGCATAACTTATAACTCATTACTCATAACGAATAACGCATAACGCATAACGCATAACGCATAACGCATAACGCATAACGCATAACGCATAACGCATAACGCGTAACGCATAACGCATAACGCACAACGCATAACGCATAACGCATAACGTATAACTCATAACGCATAACGCATAACGCATAACGCATTACGCATAACTTATAACTCATAACTCGTAACGAATAACGCATAACGCAAAATGCATAACGCATGTCGGATCACGCATAACGCATAACGCATAACGCATAACGCATAATGCATAACGCATAACGTATAACTCATAACGCATAACGCATAAAGCATAACGCATAACGTATAACTCATAACGCATAACGCATAAAGCATAACGCATAACGCATAACGCATAACGCATAACGCATAACGCATAACGCAAAACGCATAACGCATAACGCATAATGCATAAAGCATAACGCATAACGCATAACTTATAACTCATTACTCATAACGAATAACGCATAACGCATAACGCATAACGCATAACGCATAACGCATAACGCATAACGCATAACGCATAACGCATAACGCATAACGCATAACGCATAACGCATAACGCATAACGGATCACGCATAACGCATAACGCATAACGCATAACGCATAACGCATAACGCATAACGCATAACGCATAAAGCATAACGCATAACGCATAACGGATAAAGCATAATGCATAACGCATAACGCATAACGCATTACGCATAACTTATAACTCATAACTCATAACGAATAACGCATAACGCAAAATGCATAACGCATGTCGGATCACGCATAACGCATAACGCATAAAGCATAAATCATAACGCATAACGCATAACGTTAACGCATAACCCATAACGCATAAGGCTTGATGCATGACGCATATCGCATATCGCATAAGGCTTGATGCATGACGCATATCGCATAACGCATAACGCATAACGCATAACGCATATCGCATAACGCATAACGCATAACGCATAACGCATAACGCATAACGCATAACGCATAACGCATAACGCATAACGCATAACGCATAACGCTTAACGCATAACTCATATCGCATAACGCATAAATCATAACCCATAACGCACAACGCATAACGCATAATGCACAACGCATAACGAATACCGCAAAACGCATAACGCATAACGCATAACGCATAACGCATAACGCATAACTCATAACGCATAACGCATAACGCAAAACGCATAAAGCATAAAGCATAAATCATAACGCATAACGAATACCGCAAAACGTATATCGCCTAACACATAACGGATCACGCAGAACGCATAACGCATAACGTATAACGCATAACGCATAACGCATAACACATAACGCAAAACGCATAACGCATAACGCATAATGCATAAAGCATAACGCATAACGCATAACTTATAACTCATTACTCATAACGAATAACGCATAACGCATAACGCATAACGCATAACGCATAACGCATAACGCATAACGCATAACGCATAACGCATAACGCATAACGCATAACGCATAACGCATAACGCATAACGCATAACGGATCACGCATAACGCATAACGCATAACGCATAACGCATAACGCATAACGCATAACGCAAACGCATAACGCATAACGCATACCGTATAACGCATATCTCATAACGCATAACGCAAACGTATAACGCACAACGCATAACGCATAACGCATAACGCATAACGCATAACGCATAACGCATAACGCATAACGCAAAACGCATAACGCATAACGCATAATGCATAAAGCATAACGCATAACGCATAACTTATAACTCATTACTCATAACGAATAACGCATAACGCATAACGCATAACGCATTACGCATAACTTATAACTCATAACTCATAAGGAGTAACGCATATCGCATAAAGCATAACGCATAACGCATAACGCGTAACGCATAACGCATAACGCACAACGCATAACGCATAACGCATAACGTATAACTCATAACGCATAACGCATAAAGCATAACGCATAACGCATAACGCATAACGCATAACGCATAACGCATAACGCATAACGCATAACGCAAACGCATAACGCATAACGCATACCGTATAACGCATAACGCATAACGCATAACGCAAACGTATAACGCACAACGCATAACGCATAACGCATAACGCATAACGCATAACGCATAACGCATAACATATAACGCATAACGCATAACGCATAACGCATAATGCATAACGCATAACGTATAACTCATAACGCATAACGCATAAAGCATAACGCATAACGCATAACGCATAACGCATAACGCATAACGCATAACGCAAAACGCATAACGCATAATGCATAAAGCATAACGCATAACGCATAACTTATAACTCATTACTCATAACGAATAACGCATAACGCATAACGCATAACGCATAACGCATAACGCATAACGCATAACGCATAACGCATAACGCATAACGCATAACGCATAACGCATAACGGATCACGCATAACGCATAACGCATAACGAATAACGCATAACGCATAAAGCATAACGCATAACGCATAACGCATAACGCATAACGCATAACATATAACGCATAACGCATAACGCATAACGCATAATGCATAACGCATAACGTATAACTCATAACGCATAACGCATAAAGCATAACGCATAACGCATAACGCATAACGCATAACGCATAACGCATAACGCATAACGCAAAACGCATAACGCATAACGCATAACGCATAACATATAACGCATAACGCATAACGCATAACGCATAATGCATAACGCATAACGTATAACTCATAACGCATAACGCATAAAGCATAACGCATAAAGCATAACGCATAACGCATAACGCATAACGCATAACGCATAACGCATAACATATAACGCATAACGCATAACGCATAACGCATAATGCATAACGCATAACGTATAACTCATAACGCATAACGCATAAAGCATAACGCATAACGCATAACGCATAACGCATAACGCATAACGCATAACGCAAAACGCATAACGCATAACGCATAATGCATAAAGCATAACGCATAACGTATAACTTATAACTCATTACTCATAACGAATAACGCATAACGCATAACGCATAACGCATAACGCATAACGCATAACGCATAACGCATAACGCATAACGCATAACGCATAACGCATAACGGATCACGCATAACGCATAACGCATAACGCATAAAGCATAACGCATAACGCATAACGGATTACGCATAACTTATAACTCATAACTCATAAGGAGTAACGCATAACGCATAAAGCATAACGCATAACGCATAACGCATAACGCATAACGCATAACGCATAACGCATAACGCATAATGCATAAAGCATAACGCATAACGCATAACTTATAACTCATTACTCATAACGAATAACGCATAACGCATAACGCATAATGCATGTCGGATCACGCATAACGCATAACGCATAACGCATAACGCATAACGCATAACGCATAACGCATAACGAATAACGCATAAAGCATAACGCATAACGCATAACGCATAAAGCATAACGCATAACGCATAACGCATAACGCATAACGCATAACGCATAAAGCATAACGCATAACGCATAACGGATAAAGCATAATGCATAACGCATAACGCATAACGCATTACGCATAACTTATAACTCATAACTCATAACGAATAACGCAAAATGCATAATGCATGTCGGATCACGCATAACGCATAACGCATAACGCATAAAGCATAACGCATAACGCATAACGCATAACGCATAACGCATTACGCATAACGCATAACTTATAACTCATTACTCATAACGAATAACGCATAACGCATAACGCATAACGCATAACGCATAACGCATAACGCATAACGCATAAAGCATAACGCATAACGCATAACGGATAAAGCATAATGCATAACGCATAACGCATAACGCATTACGCATAACTTATAACTCATAACTCATAACGAATAACGCATAACGCAAAATGCATAACGCATGTCGGATCACGCATAACGCATAACGCATAAAGCATAAATCATAACGCATAACGCATAACGTTAACGCATAACCCATAACGCATAAGGCTTGATGCATGACGCATATCGCATATCGCATAAGGCTTGATGCATGACGCATATCGCATAACGCATAACGCATAACGCATAACGCATAACGCATAACGCATAACGCATAACGCATAACGCATAACGCATAACGCATAAAGCATAACGCATAACGCATAACGCATTACGCATAACTTATAACTCATAACTCATAAGGAGTAACGCATATCGCATAAAGCATAACGCATAACGCATAACGCGTAACGCATAACGCATAACGCACAACGCATAACGCATAACGCATAACGTATAACTCATAACGCATAACGCATAAAGCATAACGCATAACGCATAACGCATAACGCATAACGCAAACGCATAACGCATAACGCATACCGTATAACGCAAAACGCATAACGCATAACGCAAACGTATAACGCACAACGCATAACGCATAACGCATAACGCATAACGCATAACGCATAACGCATAACGCATAACGCATAACGCATAACATATAACGCATAACGCATAACGCATAATGCATAACGCATAACGTATAACTCATAACGCATAACGCATAAAGCATAACGCATAACGTATAACTCATAACGCATAACGCATAAAGCATAACGCATAACGCATAACGCATAACGCATATCGCATAACGCATAACGCAAAACGCATAACGCATAACGCATAATGCATAAAGCATAACGCATAACGCATAACTTATAACTCATTACTCATAACGAATAACGCATAACGCATAACGCATAACGCATAACGCATAACGCATAACGCATAACGCATAACGCATAACGGATCACGCATAACGCATAACGCATAACGCATAACGCATAACGCATAACGCATAACGCATAAAGCATAACGCATAACGCATAACGGATAAAGCATAATGCATAACGCATAACGCATAACGCATTACGCATAACTTATAACTCATAACTCATAACGAATAACGCATAACGCAAAATGCATAACGCATGTCGGATCACGCATAACGCATAACGCATAAAGCATAAATCATAACGCATAACGCATAACGTTAACGCATAACCCATAACGCATAAGGCTTGATGCATGACGCATATCGCATATCGCATAAGGCTTGATGCATGACGCATATCGCATAACGCATAACGCATAACGCATAACGCATAACGCATAACGCATAACGCATAACGCATAACGCATAACGCATAACGCATAACGCATAACGCATAACGCATAACGCATAACGCATAACGCATAACGCATAACGCATAACGCATAACGCTTAACGCATAACTCATATCGCATAACGCATAAATCATAACCCATAACGCACAACGCATAACGCATAATGCACAACGCATAACGAATACCGCAAAACGCATAACGCATAACGCATAACGCATAACGCATAACGCATAACTCATAACGCATAACGCATAACGCATAACGCATAAAGCATAAAGCATAAATCATAACGCATAACGAATACCGCAAAACGTATATCGCCTAACACATAACGGATCACGCAGAACGCATAACGCATAACGTATAACGCATAACGCATAACGCATAACACATAACGCATTACGCATAACTTATAACTCATAACTCATAAGGAGTAACGCATATCGCATAAAGCATAACGCATAACGCATAACGCGTAACGCATAACGCATAACGCACAACGCATAACGCATAACGCATAACGTATAACTCATAACGCATAACGCATAAAGCATAACGCATAACGCATAACGCATAACGCATAACGCGTAACGCATAACGCATAACGCACAACGCATAACGCATAACGCATAACGTATAACTCATAACGCATAACGCATAAAGCATAACGCATAACGCATAACGCATAACGCATAACGCATAACGCATAACGCAAACGCATAACGCATAACGCATACCGTATAACGCATAACGCATAACGCATAACGCAAACGTATAACGCACAACGCATAACGCATAACGCATAACGCATAACGCATAACGCATAAAGCATAACACATAACGCATAACGCATAATGCATAACGCATAAAGCGTAACGCATAACGCATAACGCATAACGCATAACGCATAAAGCATAACGCATAACGCATTACGCATAACTTATAACTCATAACTCATAAGGAGTAACGCATATCGCATAAAGCATAACGCATAACGCATAACGCGTAACGCATAACGCATAACGCATAACGCACAACGCATAACGCATAACGCATAACGTATAACTCATAACGCATAACGCATAAAGCATAACGCATAACGCATAACGCATAACGCATAACGCATAACGCATAACGCATAACGCAAACGCATAACGCATAACGCATACCGTATAACGCATATCTCATAACGCATAACGCAAACGTATAACGCACAACGCAAAACGCATAACGCATAACGCATAATGCATAAAGCATAACGCATAACGCATAACTTATAACTCATTACTCATAACGAATAACGCATAACGCATAACGCATAACGCATTACGCATAACTTATAACTCATAACTCATAAGGAGTAACGCATATCGCATAAAGCATAACGCATAACGCATAACGCGTAACGCATAACGCATAACGCACAACGCATAACGCATAACGCATAACGTATAACTCATAACGCATAACGCATAAAGCATAACGCATAACGCATAACGCATAACGCATAACGCATAACGCATAACGCATAACGCATAACGCATAACGCATAACGCATAACGCAAACGCATAACGCATAACGCATACCGTATAACGCATAACGCATAACGCATAACGCAAACGTATAACGCACAACGCATAACGCATAACGCATAACGCATAACGCATAACGCATAACATATAACGCATAACGCATAACGCATAACGCATAATGCATAACGCATAACGTATAACTCATAACGCATAACGCATAAAGCATAACGCATAACGCATAACGCATAACGCATAACGCATAACGCAAAACGCATAACGCATAACGCATAATGCATAAAGCATAACGCATAACGCATAACTTATAACTCATTACTCATAACGAATAACGCATAACGCATAACGCATAACGCATAACGCATAACGCATAACGCATAACGCATAACGCATAACGCATAACGCATAACGCATAACGCATAACGCATAACGCATAACGCATAACGCATAACGGATCACGCATAACGCATAACGCATAACGCATAACGCATAACGCATAAAGCATAACGCATAACGCATAACGCATAACGCATAACATATAACGCATAACGCATAACGCATAACGCATAACGCATAATGCATAACGCATAACGTATAACTCATAACGCATAACGCATAAAGCATAACGCATAACGCATAACGCATAACGCATAACGCATAACGCATAACGCAAAACGCATAACGCATAACGCATAATGCATAAAGCATAACGCATAACGCATAACTTATAACGCATAACGGATCACGCATAACGCATAACGCATAACGCATAAAGCATAACGCATAACGCATAACGGATTACGCATAACTTATAACTCATAACTCATAAGGAGTAACGCATAACGCATAAAGCATAACGCATAACGCATAACGCATAATGCATAAAGCATAACGCATAACGGATCACGCATAACGCATAACGCATAACGCATAAAGCATAACGCATAACGCATAACGGATTACGCATAACTTATAACTCATAACTCATAAGGAGTAACGCATAACGCATAAAGCATAACGCATAACGCATAACGCATAACGCATAACGCATAACGCATAACGCATAACGCATAACGCATAATGCATAAAGCATAACGCATAACGCATAACTTATAACTCATTACTCATAACGAATAACGCATAACGCATAACGCATAACGCATGTCGGATCACGCATAACGCATAACGCATAACGCATAACGCATAACGCATAACGCATAACGAATAACGCATAAAGCATAACGCATAACGCATAACGCATAAAGCATAACGCATAACGCATAACGCATAACGCATAACGCATAACGCATAAAGCATAACGCATAACGCATAACGGATAAAGCATAATGCATAACGCATAACGCATAACGCATTACGCATAACTTATAACTCATAACTCATAACGAATAACGCAAAATGCATAATGCATGTCGGATCACGCATAACGCATAACGCATAACGCATAAAGCATAACGCATAACGCATAACGCATAACGCATTACGCATAACGCATAACTTATAACTCATTACTCAGAACGAATAACGCATAACGCATAACGCATAACGCATAACGCATAACGCATAACGCATAACGCATAAAGCATAACGCATAACGCATAACGGATAAAGCATAATGCATAACGCATAACGCATAACGCATAACGCATTACGCATAACTTATAACTCATAACTCATAACGAATAACGCATAACGCAAAATGCATAACGCATGTCGGATCACGCATAACGCATAACGCATAAAGCATAAATCATAACGCATAACGCATAACGTTAACGCATAACCCATAACGCATAAGGCTTGATGCATGACGCATATCGCATATCGCATAAGGCTTGATGCATGACGCATATCGCATAACGCATAACGCATAACGCATAACGCATAACGCATAACGCATAACGCATAACGCATAACGCATAACGCATAAAGCATAACGCATAACGCATAACGCATAACGCATTACGCATAACTTATAACTCATAACTCATAAGGAGTAACGCATATCGCATAAAGCATAACGCATAACGCATAACGCGTAACGCATAACGCATAACGCACAACGCATAACGCATAACGCATAACGTATAACTCATAACGCATAACGCATAAAGCATAACGCATAACGCATAACGCATAACGCATAACGCAAACGCATAACGCATAACGCATACCGTATAACGCAAAACGCATAACGCATAACGCAAACGTATAACGCACAACGCATAACGCATAACGCATAACGCATAACGCATAACGCATAACGCATAACGCATAACGCATAACATATAACGCATAACGCATAACGCATAACGCATAATGCATAACGCATAACGTATAACTCATAACGCATAACGCATAAAGCATAACGCATAACGCATAACGCATAACGCATAACGCATAACGCATAACGCATAACGCATAACGCATAACGCATAACGCATAACGGATCACGCATAACGCATAACGCATAACGCATAACGCATAACGCATAACGCATAAAGCATAACGCATAACGCATAACGGATTACGCATAACTTATAACTCATAACTCATAAGGAGTAACGCATAACGCATAAAGCATAACGCATAACGCATAACGCATAACGCATAACGCATAACGCATAACGCATAACGCATAACGCATAACGCATAATGCATAAAGCATAACGCATAACGCATAACTTATAACTCATTACTCATAACGAATAACGCATAACGCATAACGCATAATGCATGTCGGATCACGCATAACGCATAACGCATAACGCATAACGCATAACGCATAACGCATAACGAATAACGCATAAAGCATAACGCATAACGCATAACGCATAAAGCATAACGCATAACGCATAACGCATAACGCATTACGCATAACGCATAACGCATAACGCATAACGCATAACGCATAAAGCATAACGCATAACGCATAACGGATAAAGCATAATGCATAACGCATAACGCATAACGCATTACGCATAACTTATAACTCATAACTCATAACGAATAACGCAAAATGCATAATGCATGTCGGATCACGCATAACGCATAACGCATAACGCATAAAGCATAACGCATAACGCATAACGCATAACGCATTACGCATAACGCATAACTTATAACTCATTACTCATAACGAATAACGCATAACGCATAACGCATAACGCATAACGCATAACGCATAACGCATAACGCATAACGCATAACGCATAACGCATAACGCATAAAGCATAACGCATAACGCATAACGGATAAAGCATAATGCATAACGCATAACGCATAACGCATTACGCATAACTTATAACTCATAACTCATAACGAATAACGCATAACGCAAAATGCATAACGCATGTCGGATCACGCATAACACATAACGCATAACGCATAATGCTCAACGCATAACGAATACAGCAAAACGCATAACGCTTAACGCATAACGCATCACGCATAACGCATAACGCATAATGCATAACACATAACGCATAACGCATAATGCATAACGCATAAAGCGTAACGCATAACGCATAACGCATAACGCATAACGCATAACGCATAAAGCATAACGCATAACGCATTACGCATAACTTATAACTCATAACTCATAAGGAGTAACGCATATCGCATAAAGCATAACGCATAACGCATAACGCGTAACGCATAACGCATAACGCACAACGCATAACGCATAACGCATAACGTATAACTCATAACGCATAACGCATAAAGCATAACGCATAACGCATAACGCATAACGCATAACGCATAACGCATAACGCAAACGCATAACGCATAACGCATACCGTATAACGCATAACGCATAACGCATAACGCAAACGTATAACGCACAACGCATAACGCATAACGCATAACGCATAACGCATAACGCATAATGCATAACACATAACGCATAACGCATAATGCATAACGCATAAAGCGTAACGCATAACGCATAACGCATAACGCATAACGCATAAAGCATAACGCATAACGCATTACGCATAACTTATAACTCATAACTCATAAGGAGTAACGCATATCGCATAAAGCATAACGCATAACGCATAACGCGTAACGCATAACGCATAACGCATAACGCACAACGCATAACGCATAACGCATAACGTATAACTCATAACGCATAACGCATAAAGCATAACGCATAACGCATAACGCATAACGCATAACGCATAACGCATAACGCATAACGCAAACGCATAACGCATAACGCATACCGTATAACGCATAACGCATAACGCATAACGCAAACGTATAACGCACAACGCATAACGCATAACGCATAACGCATAACGCATAACGCATAACGCATAACGCATAACGCAAAACGCATAACGCATAACGCATAATGCATAAAGCATAACGCATAACGCATAACTTATAACTCATTACTCATAACGAATAACGCATAACGCATAACGCATAACGCATAACGCATTACGCATAACTTATAACTCATAACTCATAAGGAGTAACGCATATCGCATAAAGCATAACGCATAACGCATAACGCGTAACGCATAACGCATAACGCACAACGCATAACGCATAACGCATAACGTATAACTCATAACGCATAACGCATAAAGCATAACGCATAACGCATAACGCATAACGCATAACGCATAACGCATAACGCAAACGCATAACGCATAACGCATACCGTATAACGCATAACGCATAACGCATTACGCAAACGTATAACGCACAACGCATAACGCATAACGCATAACGCATAACGCATAACGCATAACGCATAACGCATAACGCATAACATATAACGCATAACGCATAACGCATAACGCATAACGCATAATGCATAACGCATAACGTATAACTCATAACGCATAACGCATAAAGCATAACGCATAACGCATAACGCATAACGCATAACGCATAACGCATAAAGCAAAACGCATAACGCATAACGCATAATGCATAAAGCATAACGCATAACGCATAACTTATAACTCATTACTCATAACGAATAACGCATAACGCATAACGCATAACGCATAACGCATAACGCATAACGCATAACGCATAACGCATAACGCATAACGCATAACGCATAACGCATAACGGATCACGCATAACTTATAACGCATAACGCATAACGCATAACGCATAAAGCATAACGCATAACGCATAACGCATTACGCATAACTTATAACTCATAACTCATAAGGAGTAACGCATAACGCATAACGCATAACGCATAACGCATAACGCATAAAGCATAACGCATAACGCATAACTTATAACTCATTGCTCATAACGAATAACGCATAACGCATAACGGATAACGCATATCGCATAACGCATAACGCATAATGCATAACGCATAAAGCATAACGCATAACGCATAACGCATAACCCCTAACGCATAACGCATAACGTATAACTCATAACGCATAACGCATAACGCATAACGCATAACGCCTAACGCTTAACGCATAACGCATAACCCCTAACGCATAACGCATAACGCATAACGCATAACGTGTAACTAATAACGCACAACGCATAAAGCATAACGCATAACGCATAACGCATAACGCATAACGCATAACGCATAACGCATAACGCAAACGCATAACGCATAACGCATACCGTATAACGCATAACGCATAACGCATAACGCAAACGTATAACGCACAACGCATAACGCATAACGCATAACGCATAACGCATAACGCATAACGCATAACGCAAAACGCATAACGCATAACGCATAACGCATAAAGCATAACGCATAACGCATAACTTATAACTCATTACTCATAACGAATAACGCATAACGCATAACGCATAACGCATAACGCATAACGCATTACGCATAACTTATAACTCATAACTCATAAGGAGTAACGCATATCGCATAAAGCATAACGCATAACGCATAACGCGTAACGCATAACGCATAACGCACAACGCATAACGCATAACGCATAACGTATAACTCATAACGCATAACGCATAAAGCATAACGCATAACGCATAACGCATAACGCATAACGCATAACGCATAACGCATAACGCAAACGCATAACGCATAACGCATAACGCATAACGCACAACGCATAACGCATAACGCATAACGTATAACTCATAACGCATAACGCATAACGCATAACGCATAACGCATAACGCATAACGCAAACGCATAACGCATAACGCATACCGTATAACGCATAACGCATAACGCATAACGCAAACGTATAACGCACAACGCATAACGCATAACGCAAAACGCATAACGCATAACGCATAACGCATAACATATAACGCATAACGCATAACGCATAACGCATAATGCATAACGCATAACGTATAACTCATAATGCATAACGCATAACGCATAACGGATAAAGCATAATGCATAACGAATAACGCATAACGCATAACGCATAACGCATAACGCATAACGCATAACGCATAACGCATAACGTATAACCCCTAACGCATAACGCATAACGCATAACGTGTAACTAATAATGCACAACGCATAAAGCATAACGCATAACGCATAACGCATATCGCATAACGCATAACGCATAACGTATAACGCATAACGCATACCGTATAACGCATAACGCATAACGCAAACGTATAACGCACAACGCATAACGCATAACGAACAACGGATAACGCATAACGCATAACGCATAACGCATAACGAATACCGCAAAACGTATATCGCCTAACACATAACGGATCACGCATAACGCATAACGCATAACGTATAACGCATAACGCATAACGCATAACACATAACGCATAACACATAATGCACAACGCATTACGAATACAGCAAAACGCATAACGCTTAACGCATAACGGATCACGCATAACGCATAACGCATAATGCATAAACAATAACGCATAACGCATAATGCATAACGCATAAAGCGTAACGCATAACGCATAACGCATAAAGCATAACGTATAACGTATAACGCATACCGCATTACGCATAACTTATAACTCATAACTCATAAGGAGTAACGCATAACGCATAAAGCATAACGCATAACGCATAAAGCATAACGCATAACGCATAACTTATAACTCATTACTCATTACGAATAACGCATAACACATAACTTATAACTCATTACTCATAACTCATAACGCATAACGCATAAAGCATAAAGCATAACGCATAACGCATAACGGATAAAGCATAATGCATAACGCATAACGTATAACGCATTACGCATAACTTATAACCCATAACTCATAAGGAGTAACGCATAACGCATAAAGCATAACGCATGACGCATAACGCATAAAGCATAACGCATAACGCATAACGCATAACGCATAACGCATAACGCATAACGCATAACGCATAACGCATAACGCATAACGCATAACGCATAACGCATACCGTATAACGCATAGCGCATAACGCATAACGCATAACGCATAACGCATAACGCATAACGCATAACGCATAACGCATAACGCATAAAGCATAACGCATAACGCATAACGGATAAAGCATAATGCATAACGAATAACGCATAACGCATAAGGCATAACGCATAACGCATAACGCATTACGCATAACTTACAACTCATAACTCATAACGAATAACGCATAACGCAAAATGCATAACGCATGTCGGATCACGCATAACGCATAACGCATAAAGCATAAATCATAACGCATAACGTATAACGTTAACGCATAACCCATAACGCATAAGGCTTGATGCATGACGCATATCGCATATCGCATAAGGCTTGATGCATGACGCATATCGCATAACGCATAACGCATAACGCATAACGCATAACGCATAACGCATAACGAATAACGCATAACGCATAACGCATAACGTATAACTCATAACGCATAACGCATAACGCATAACGCATAACGCATAACGCATAACGCAAACGCATAACGCATAACGCATACCGTATAACGCATAACGCATAACGCATAACGCAAACGTATAACGCACAACGCATAACGCATAACGCAAAACGCATAACGCATAACGCATAACGCATAACATATAACGCATAACGCATAACGCATAACGCATAATGCATAACGCATAACGTATAACTCATAATGCATAACGCATAACGCATAACGGATAAAGCATAATGCATAACGAATAACGCATAACGCATAACGCATAACGCATAACGCATAACGCATAACGCATAACGCATAACGTATAACCCCTAACGCATAACGCATAACGCATAACGTGTAACTAATAATGCACAACGCATAAAGCATAACGCATAACGCATAACGCATATCGCATAACGCATAACGCATAACGTATAACGCATAACGCATACCGTATAACGCATAACGCATAACGCAAACGTATAACGCACAACGCATAACGCATAACGAACAACGGATAACGCATAACGCATAACGCATAACGCATAACGAATACCGCAAAACGTATATCGCCTAACACATAACGGATCACGCATAACGCATAACGCATAACGTATAACGCATAACGCATAACGCATAACACATAACGCATAACACATAATGCACAACGCATTACGAATACAGCAAAACGCATAACGCTTAACGCATAACGGATCACGCATAACGCATAACGCATAATGCATAAACAATAACGCATAACGCATAATGCATAACGCATAAAGCGTAACGCATAACGCATAACGCATAAAGCATAACGTATAACGTATAACGCATACCGCATTACGCATAACTTATAACTCATAACTCATAAGGAGTAACGCATAACGCATAAAGCATAACGCATAACGCATAAAGCATAACGCATAACGCATAACTTATAACTCATTACTCATAACGAATAACGCATAACACATAACTTATAACTCATTACTCATAACTCATAACGCATAACGCATAAAGCATAAAGCATAACGCATAACGCATAACGGATAAAGCATAATGCATAACGCATAACGTATAACGCATTACGCATAACTTATAACCCATAACTCATAAGGAGTAACGCATAACGCATAAAGCATAACGCATGACGCATAACGCATAAAGCATAACGCATAACGCATAACGCATAACGCATAACGCATAACGCATAACGCATAACGCATAACGCATAACGCATAACGCATAACGCATAACGCATAACGCATACCGTATAACGCATAGCGCATAACGCATAACGCATAACGCATAACGCATAACGCATAACGCATAACGCATAACGCATAACGCATAAAGCATAACGCATAACGCATAACGGATAAAGCATAATGCATAACGAATAACGCATAACTCATAACGAATAACGCATAACGCAAAATGCATAACGCATGTCGGATCACGCATAACGCATAACGCATAAAGCATAAATCATAACGCATAACGCATAACGTTAACGCATAACCCATAACGCATAAGGCTTGATGCATGACGCATATCGCATATCGCATAAGGCTTGATGCATGACGCATATCGCATAACGCATAACGCATAACGCATAACGCATAACGCATAACGCATAACGAATAACGCATAACGCATAACGCATAACGCATAACGCATAACGCATAACGCTTAACGCATAACTCATATCGCATAACGCATAAATCATAACCCATAACGCACAACGCATAACGCATAATGCACAACGCATAACGAATACCGCAAAACGCATAACGCATAACGCATAACGCATAACGCATAACGCATAACTCATAACGCATAACTCATAACGCATAACGCATAACGCATAACGCATAAAGCATAAAGCATAAATCATAACGCATAACGAATACCGCAAAACGTATATCGCCTAACACATAACGGATCACGCATAACGCATAACACATAACGTATAACGCATAACGCATAACGCATAACGCATAACACATAACGCATAACGCATAATGCTCAACGCATAACGAATACAGCAAAACGCATAACGCTTAACGCATAACGCATCACGCATAACGCATAACGCATAATGCATAACGCATAACGCATAACGCATAATGCATAACGCATAAAGCGTAACACATAACGCATAACGCATAACATATAACGCATAACGCATAACGCATAACGCATAATGCATAACGCATAACGTATAACTCATAACGCATAACGCATAAAGCATAACGCATAACGCATAACGCATAACGCATAACGCATAACGCATAACGCATAACGCATTACGCATAACTTATAACTCATAACTCATAAGGAGTAACGCATAACGCATAAAGCATAACGCATAACGCATAACGCATAACGCATAACGCATAACGCATAACGCATAACGCATAACGCAAACGTATAACGCACAACGCATAACGCATAACGCATAAAGCATAACGCATAACGCATATCGCATAACGCATAACGCATAACGCATAACGCATAACGCATAACGCATAACGAATAACGCATAACGCATAACGCATAACGCATAACGCATAACGCATAACGCTTAACGCATAACTCATATCGCATAACGCATAAATCATAACCCATAACGCACAACGCATAACGCATAATGCACAACGCATAACGAATACCACAAAACGCATAACGCATAACGCATAACGCATAACGCATAACGCATAACTCATAACGCATAACTCATAACGCATAACGCATAACGCATAAAGCATAAAGCATAAATCATAACGCATAACGAATACCGCAAAACGTATATCGCCTAACACATAACGGATCACGCATAACGCATAACACATAACGTATAACGCATAACGCATAACGCATAACGCATAACACATAACGCATAACGCATAATGCTCAACGCATAACGAATACAGCAAAACGCATAACGCTTAACGCATAACGCATCACGCATAACGCATAACGCATAATGCATAACGCATAACGCATAACGCATAATGCATAACGCATAAAGCGTAACGCATAACGCATAACGCATAACGCATAACGCATAACGCATAACGCATAACGCATAAAGCATAACGCATAACGCATAACGCATTACGCATAACTTATAACTCATAACTCATAAGGAGTAACGCATATCGCATAAAGCATAACGCATAACGCATAACGCGTAACGCATAACGCATAACGCACAACGCATAACGCATAACGCATAACGTATAACTCATAACGCATAACGAATAAAGCATAACGCATAACGCATAACGCATAACGCAAACGCATAACGCATACCGTATAACGCATAACGCATAACGCATAACGCAAACGTATAACGCACAACGCATAACGCATAACGCATAAAGCATAACGCATAACGCATAACATATAACGCATAACGCATAACGCATAATGCATAACGCATAACGTATAACTCATAACGCATAACGCATAAAGCATAACGCATAACGCATAACGCATAACGCATAACGCATAACGCATAACGCATAACGCATAACGCATAACGCATTACGCATAACTTATAACTCATAACTCATAAGGAGTAACGCATAACGCATAAAGCATAACGCATAACGCATAACGCATAACGCATAACGCATAACGCATAACGCATAACGCATAACTCATAACGCATAACTCATAACGCATAACGCATAACGCATAACGCATAAAGCATAAAGCATAAATCATAACGCATAACGAATACCGCAAAACGTATATCGCCTAACACATAACGGATCACGCATAACGCATAACACATAACGTATAACGCATAACGCATAACGCATAACGCATAACACATAACGCATAACGCATAATGCTCAACGCATAACGAATACAGCAAAACGCATAACGCTTAACGCATAACGCATCACGCATAACGCATAACGCATAATGCATAACGCATAACGCATAACGCATAATGCATAACGCATAAAGCGTAACACATAACGCATAACGCATAACGCATAACGCATAACGCATAAAGCATAACGCATAACTCATAACGCATTACGCATAACTTATAACTCATAACTCATAAGGAGTAACGCATATCGCATAAAGCATAACGCATAACGCATAACGCGTAACGCATAACGCATAACGCACAACGCATAACGCATAACGCATAACGTATAACTCATAACGCATAACGAATAAAGCATAACGCATAACGCATAACGCATAACGCATAACGCAAACGCATAACGCATAACGCATACCGTATAACGCATAACGCATAACGCATAACGCAAACGTATAACGCACAACGCATAACGCATAACGCATAAAGCATAACGCATAACGCATAACATATAACGCATAACGCATAACGCATAACGCATAATGCATAACGCATAACGTATAACTCATAACGCATAACGCATAAAGCATAACGCATAACGCATAACGCATAACGCATAACGCATAACGCATAACGCATAACGCATTACGCATAACTTATAACACATAACTCATAAGGAGTAACGCATAACGCATAAAGCATAACGCATAACGCATAACGCATAACGCATAACGCATAACGCATAACGCATAACGCAAACGTATAACGCACAACGCATAACGCATAACGCATAAAGCATAACGCATAACGCATATCGCATAACGCATAACGCATAACGCATAACGCATAACGCATAACGCATAACGAATAACGCATAACGCATAACGCATAACGCATAACGCATAACGCATAACGCTTAACGCATAACTCATATCGCATAACGCATAAATCATAACCCATAACGCACAACGCATAACGCATAATGCACAACGCATAACGAATACCACAAAACGCATAACGCATAACGCATAACGCATAACGCATAACGCATAACGCATAACGCATAACGCATAACGCATAACGCATAACGCATAACGCATAAAGCATAAAGCATAAATCATAACGCATAACGAATACCGCAAAACGTATATCGCCTAACACATAACGGATCACGCATAACGCATAACACATAACGTATAACGCATAACGCATAACGCATAACGCATAACACATAACGCATAACGCATAATGCTCAACGCATAACGAATACAGCAAAACGCATAACGCTTAACGCATAACGCATCACGCATAACGCATAACGCATAATGCATAACGCATAACGCATAACGCATAATGCATAACGCATAAAGCGTAACGCATAACGCATAACGCATAACGCATAACGCATAACGCATAACGCATAACGCATAACGCATAAAGCATAACGCATAACGCATAACGCATTACGCATAACTTATAACTCATAACTCATAAGGAGTAACGCATATCGCATAAAGCATAACGCATAACGCATAACGCGTAACGCATAACGCATAACGCACAACGCATAACGCATAACGCATAACGTATAACTCATAACGCATAACGAATAAAGCATAACGCATAACGCATAACGCATAACGCAAACGCATAACGCATACCGTATAACGCATAACGCATAACGCATAACGCAAACGTATAACGCACAACGCATAACGCATAACGCATAAAGCATAACGCATAACGCATAACATATAACGCATAACGCATAACGCATAATGCATAACGCATAACGTATAACTCATAACGCATAACGCATAAAGCATAACGCATAACGCATAACGCATAACGCATAACGCATAACGCATAACGCATAACGCATAACGCATAACGCATTACGCATAACTTATAACTCATAACTCATAAGGAGTAACGCATAACGCATAAAGCATAACGCATAACGCATAACGCATAACGCATAACGCATAACGCATAACGCATAACGCATAATGCATAAAGCATAACGCATAACGCATAACTTATAACTCATTACTCATAACGAATAACGCATAACGCATAACGCATAACGAATACCGCAAAACGTATATCGCCTAACACATAACGAATAACGCATAACGCATAACGCATAACGCATAACGCATAACGCATAACGCATAACGCATAACGCATAACGCATAACGCATAACGCATAACGCATAACGCATAAAGCATAACGCATAACGCATAACGCATTACGCATAACTTATAACTCATAACTCATAAGGAGTAACGCATAACGCATAAAGAATAACGCATAACGCATAAGGCATAACGCATAACGCATAACGCATAACGCATAATGCATAAAGCATAACGCATAACGCATAACTTATAACTCATTACTCATAACGAATAACGCATAACGCATAACGCATAACGCATAATGCATAATGCATAACGCATAACGCATAACGCATAACGCATAACGCATAACGCATAACGCATAACGCATAACGCATAAGGCATAACGCATATCGCATAACGCATAACGCATAACGCATAACGCATAACGCATAACGCATAACGCATAATGCATAACGCATAAAGCGTAACGCATAACGCATAACGCATAAAGCATAACACATAACGCATAACTCATAATGCACAACGCATAATGAATACAGCAAAACGCATAACGCTTAACGCATAACGCATAACGCATAACGCATAATGCATAACGCATAACGCATAACGCATAACGCATAACGCATAACGTATAACGTATAACGCATACCGCATTACGCATAACTTATAACGCATAACGCATAACGCATAACGCATAAAGCATAACGCATAACGCATAACGGATAAAGCATAATGCATAACGAATAACGCATAACGCATAACGCATAACGCATAACTTATAACTCATTACTCATAACGAATAACGCATAACGCATAACGCATAACGCATAATGCATAACGCATAACGCATAACGCATAACGCATAACGCATAACGCATATCGCATAACGCATAACGCATAACCCATAACGCATAACGCATAACGCATAACGCATAACGCATAACGCATAACGCATAACGCATAACGCATAACTTATAACGCATAACGCATAACGCATAACGCACAACGCATAACGCATAACGCATAACGTATAACTCATAACGCATAACGAATAAAGCATAACGCATAACGCATAACGCATAACGCATAACGCATAACGCATAACGCAAACGCATAACGCATAACGCATACCGTATAACGCATAACGCATAACGCATAACGCAAACGTATAACGCACAACGCATAACGCATAACGCATAACGCATAACGCATAACGCATAACGCATAACATATAACGCATAACGCATAACGCATAACGCATAATGATTAACGCATAACGTATAACTCATAACGCATAACGCATAACGCATAACGCATAACGCATAACGCATAACGCATAACGCATAACGCATAACGCATAACGCATAACGCATAACGCACAACGCATAACGCATAACGCATAACGTATAACTCATAACGCATAACGAATAAAGCATAACGCATAACGCATAACGCATAACGCATAACGCATAACGCATAACGCAAACGCATAACGCATAACGCATACCGTATAACGCATAACGCATAACGCATAACGCAAACGTATAACGCACAACGCATAACGCATAACGCATAACGCATAACGCATAACGCATAACGCATAACATATAACGCATAACGCATAACGCATAACGCATAATGATTAACGCATAACGTATAACTCATAACGCATAACGCATAAAGCATAACCCCTAACGCATAACGCATAACGCATAACGCGTAACGTGTAACTAATAACGCACAACGCATAAAGCATAACGCATAACACATAACGCATATCGCATATCGCATAACGCATAACGTATAACGCATAACGCATACCGTATAACGCATAACGCATAACGCAAACGTATAACGCACAACGCATAACGCATAACGAACAACGGATAACGCATAACGCATAACGCATAACGCATAACGAATACCGCAAAACGCATAACGCATAACGTATAACGCATAACGCATAACACATAACCCATAACACATAATGCACAACGCATTACGAATACAGCAAAACGCATAACGCTTAACGCATAACGGATCACGCATAACGCATAACGCATAATGCATAACGCATAACGCATAACGCATAATGCATAACGCATAAAGCGTAACGCATAACGCATAACGCATAAAGCATAAAGCGTAACACATAACGCATAACTCATAATGCACAACGCATAATGAATACAGCAAAACGCATAACGCTTAACGCATAACGCATAACGCATAACGCATAATGCATAACGCATAACGCATAACGCATAACGCATAACGCATAACGCATAACGTATAACGTATAACGCATACCGCATTACGCATAACTTATAACTCATAACTCATAAGGAGTAACGCATAATGCATAAAGCATAACGCATAACGCATAAAGCATAACGCATAACGCATAACTTATAACTCATTACTCATAACGAATAACGCATAACGCATAACTTATAACTCATTACTCATAACTCATAACGCATAACGCATAAAGCATAACGCATAACGCATAAAGCATAACGCATAACGCATAACTTATAACTCATTACTCATAACGAATAACGCATAACGCATAACTTATAACTCATTACTCATAACTCATAACGCATTACGCATAAAGCATAACGCATAACGCAAACGCATAACGCATAACGCATACCGTATAACGCATAACGCATAACGCATAACGCATAACGCAAACGTATAACGCACAACGCATAACGCATAACGCATAACGCATAACGCATAACGGATCACGCATAACGCATAACGCATAACGCATAACGCATAACGCATAAAGCATAACGCATAACGCATAACGCATTACGCATAACTTATAACTCATAACTCATAAGGAGTAACGCATAACGCATAAAACATAACGCATAACGCATAACGCATAACGCATAACGCATAACGCATAACGCATAACGCATAATGCATAAAGCATAACGCATAACGCATAACTTATAACTCATTACTCATAACGAATAACGCATAACGCATAACGCATAACGCATAACGCATAACGCATAACGCATAACGCATAACGCATAACGCATAACGCATAACGCATAACGCATAACGCATAACGCATATCGCATAACGCATAACGCATAACGCATAACGCATAACGCATAACGCATAACGCATAAAGCATAACGCATAACGCATAACGCAAACGTATAACGCACAACGCATAACGCATAACTTATAACTCATTACTCATAACGAATAACGCATAACGCATAACGCATAACGCATAACGCATAACGCATAACGCATAACGCATAACGCATAACGCATAACGCATAACGCATAACGCATAACGCATAACGCATAACGCATAACGCATAACGCATAACGCATAACGCATATCGCGTAACGCATATCGCATAACGCATAACGCATAACGCATAACGCATAACGCATAACGCATAACGCATAACGCATAACGCATATCGCATAACGCATAACGCATAACGCATAACGCATAACGCATAACGCATAAAGCATAACGCATAACACATAACGCAAACGTATAACGCACAACGCATAACGCATAACGCCTAACGCAAAACGCATAACGCATAACGCATAACGCATAACGCATAACGCCTAACGCATAAAGCATAACGCATAACGCATAACTTATTACTCATTTCTCATAACGAATAACGCATAACGCATAACGCATAACGGATAACGCATATCGCATAACGCATAACGCATAATGCATAACGCATAAAGCATAACGCATTACGCATAACGCATAACCCCTCACGCATAACACATAACGTATAACTCATAACGCATAACACATAACGCATAACGCATAACGCCTAACGCATAACGCATAACGCATAACCCCTAACGCATAACGCATAACGCATAACGTGTAACTAATAATGCACAACGCATAAAGCATAACGCATAACGCATAACGCATATCGCATAACGCATAACGCATAACGTATAACGCATAACGCATACCGTATAACGCATAACGCATAACGCAAACGTATAACGCACAACGCATAACGCATAACGAACAACGGATAACGCATAACGCATAACGCATAACGCATAACGAATACCGCAAAACGTATATCGCCTAACACATAACGGATCACGCATAACGCATAACGCATAACGTATAACGCATAACGCATAACGCATAACACATAACGCATAACACATAATGCACAACGCATTACGAATACAGCAAAACGCATAACGCTTAACGCATAACGGATCACGCATAACGCATAACGCATAATGCATAAACAATAACGCATAACGCATAATGCATAACGCATAAAGCGTAACGCATAACGCATAACGCATAAAGCATAACGTATAACGTATAACGCATACCGCATTACGCATAACTTATAACTCATAACTCATAAGGAGTAACGCATAACGCATAAAGCATAACGCATAACGCATAAAGCATAACGCATAACGCATAACTTATAACTCATTACTCATAACGAATAACGCATAACACATAACTTATAACTCATTACTCATAACTCATAACGCATAACGCATAAAGCATAAAGCATAACGCATAACGCATAACGGATAAAGCATAATGCATAACGCATAACGTATAACGCATTACGCATAACTTATAACCCATAACTCATAAGGAGTAACGCATAACGCATAAAGCATAACGCATGACGCATAACGCATAAAGCATAACGCATAACGCATAACGCATAACGCATAACGCATAACGCATAACGCATAACGCATAACGCATAACGCATAACGCATAACGCATAACGCATACCGTATAACGCATAGCGCATAACGCATAACGCATAACGCATAACGCATAACGCATAACGCATAACGCATAACGCATAACGCATAAAGCATAACGCATAACGCATAACGGATAAAGCATAATGCATAACGAATAACGCATAACGCATAAGGCATAACGCATAACGCATAACGCATTACGCATAACTTACAACTCATAACTCATAACGAATAACGCATAACGCAAAATGCATAACGCATGTCGGATCACGCATAACGCATAACGCATAAAGCATAAATCATAACGCATAACGCATAACGTTAACGCATAACCCATAACGCATAAGGCTTGATGCATGACGCATATCGCATATCGCATAAGGCTTGATGCATGACGCATATCGCATAACGCATAACGCATAACGCATAACGCATAACGCATAACGCATAACGCATAACGAATAACGCATAACGCATAACGCATAACGCATAACGCATAACGCATAACGCTTAACGCATAACTCATATCGCATAACGCATAAATCATAACCCATAACGCACAACGCATAACGCATAATGCACAACGCATAACGAATACCGCAAAACGCATAACGCATAACGCATAACGCATAACGCATAACGCATAACTCATAACGCATAACTCATAACGCATAACGCATAACGCATAACGCATAAAGCATAAAGCATAAATCATAACGCATAACGAATACCGCAAAACGTATATCGCCTAACACATAACGGATCACGCATAACGCATAACACATAACGCATAACGCATAACGCATAACGCATAACGCATAACACATAACGCATAACGCATAATGCTCAACGCATAACGAATACAGCAAAACGCATAACGCTTAACGCATAACGCATCACGCATAACGCATAACGCATAATGCATAACGCATAACGCATAACGCATAATGCATAACGCATAAAGCGTAACACATAACGCATAACGCATAACGCATAACGCATAACGCATAACGCATAAAGCATAACGCATAACGCATAACGCATTACGCATAACTTATAACTCATAACTCATAAGGAGTAACGCATATCGCATAAAGCATAACGCATAACGCATAACGCGTAACGCATAACGCATAACGCACAACGCATAACGCATAACGCATAACGTATAACTCATAACGCATAACGAATAAAGCATAACGCATAACGCATAACGCATAACGCATAACGCATAACGCAAACGCATAACGCATAACGCATACCGTATAACGCATAACGCATAACGCATAACGCAAACGTATAACGCACAACGCATAACGCATAACGCATAAAGCATAACGCATAACGCATAACATATAACGCATAACGCATAACGCATAACGCATAATGCATAACGCATAACGTATAACTCATAACGCATAACGCATAAAGCATAACGCATAACGCATAACGCATAACGCATAACGCATAACGCATAACGCATAACGCATTACGCATAACTTATAACTCATAACTCATAAGGAGTAACGCATAACGCATAAAGCATAACGCATAACGCATAACGCATAACGCATAACGCATAACGCATAACGCATAACGCAAACGTATAACGCACAACGCATAACGCATAACGCATAAAGCATAACGCATAACGCATATCGCATAACGCATAACGCATAACGCATAACGCATAACGCATAACGCATAACGAATAACGCATAACGCATAACGCATAACGCATAACGCATAACGCATAACGCTTAACGCATAACTCATATCGCATAACGCATAAATCATAACCCATAACGCACAACGCATAACGCATAATGCACAACGCATAACGAATACCACAAAACGCATAACGCATAACGCATAACGCATAACGCATAACGCATAACGCATAACGCATAACGCATAACGCATACCGTATAACGCATAGCGCATAACGCATAACGCATAACGCATAACGCATAACGCATAACGCATAACGCATAACGCATAACGCATAACGCATAAAGCATAACGCATAACGCATAACGGATAAAGCATAATGCATAACGAATAACGCATAACGCATAAGGCATAACGCATAACGCATAACGCATTACGCATAACTTATAACTCATAACTCATAACGAATAACGCATAACGCAAAATGCATAACGCATGTCGGATCACGCATAACGCATAACGCATAAAGCATAAATCATAACGCATAACGCATAACGTTAACGCATAACCCATAACGCATAAGGCTTGATGCATGACGCATATCGCATATCGCATAAGGCTTGATGCATGACGCATATCGCATAACGCATAACGCATAACGCATAACGCATAACGCATAACGCATAACGAATAACGCATAACGCATAACGCATAACGCATAACGCATAACGCATAACGCTTAACGCATAACTCATATCGCATAACGCATAAATCATAACCCATAACGCACAACGCATAACGCATAATGCACAACGCATAACGAATACCGCAAAACGCATAACGCATAACGCATAACGCATAACGCATAACGCATAACTCATAACGCATAACTCATAACGCATAACGCATAACGCATAAAGCATAAAGCATAAATCATAACGCATAACGAATACCGCAAAACGTATATCGCCTAACACATAACGGATCACGCATAACGCATAACACATAACGTATAACGCATAACGCATAACGCATAACGCATAACACATAACGCATAACGCATAATGCTCAACGCATAACGAATACAGCAAAACGCATAACGCTTAACGCATAACGCATCACGCATAACGCATAACGCATAATGCATAACGCATAACGCATAACGCATAATGCATAACGCATAAAGCGTAACACATAACGCATAACGCATAACGCATAACGCATAACGCATAAAGCATAACGCATAACGCATAACGCATTACGCATAACTTATAACTCATAACTCATAAGGAGTAACGCATATCGCATAAAGCATAACGCATAACGCATAACGCGTAACGCATAACGCATAACGCACAACGCATAACGCATAACGCATAACGTATAACTCATAACGCATAACGAATAAAGCATAACGCATAACGCATAACGCATAACGCATAACGCAAACGCATAACGCATAACGCATACCGTATAACGCATAACGCATAACGCATAACGCAAACGTATAACGCACAACGCATAACGCATAACGCATAAAGCATAACGCATAACGCATAACATATAACGCATAACGCATAACGCATAACGCATAATGCATAACGCATAACGTATAACTCATAACGCATAACGCATAAAGCATAACGCATAACGCATAACGCATAACGCATAACGCATAACGCATAACGCATTACGCATAACTTATAACTCATAACTCATAAGGAGTAACGCATAACGCATAAAGCATAACGCATAACGCATAACGCATAACGCATAACGCATAACGCATAACGCATAACGCAAACGTATAACGCACAACGCATAACGCATAACGCATAAAGCATAACGCATAACGCATATCGCATAACGCATAACGCATAACGCATAACGCATAACGCATAACGCATAACGAATAACGCATAACGCATAACGCATAACGCATAACGCATAACGCATAACGCTTAACGCATAACTCATATCGCATAACGCATAAATCATAACCCATAACGCACAACGCATAACGCATAATGCACAACGCATAACGAATACCACAAAACGCATAACGCATAACGCATAACGCATAACGCATAACGCATAACACATAACGCATAACGCATAACGCATAACGCATAACGCATAACGCATAAAGCATAAAGCATAAATCATAACGCATAACGAATACCGCAAAACGTATATCGCCTAACACATAACGGATCACGCATAACGCATAACACATAACGTATAACGCATAACGCATAACGCATAACGCATAACACATAACGCATAACGCATAATGCACAACGCATAACGAATACAGCAAAACGCATAACGCTTAACGCATAACGCATCACGCATAACGCATAACGCATAATGCATAACGCATAACGCATAACGCATAATGCATAACGCATAAAGCGTAACGCATAACGCATAACGCATAACGCATAACGCATAACGCATAACGCATAACGCATAAAGCATAACGCATAACGCATAACGCATTACGCATAACTTATAACTCATAACTCATAAGGAGTAACGCATATCGCATAAAGCATAACGCATAACGCATAACGCGTAACGCATAACGCATAACGCACAACGCATAACGCATAACGCATAACGTATAACTCATAACGCATAACGAATAAAGCATAACGCATAACGCATAACGCATAACGCAAACGCATAACGCATACCGTATAACGCATAACGCATAACGCATAACGCAAACGTATAACGCACAACGCATAACGCATAACGCATAAAGCATAACGCATAACGCATAACATATAACGCATAACGCATAACGCATAATGCATAACGCATAACGTATAACTCATAACGCATAACGCATAAAGCATAACGCATAACGCATAACGCATAACGCATAACGCATAACGCATAACGCATAACGCATAACGCATAACGCATTACGCATAACGCATAACGCATAATGCATAAAGCATAACGCATAACGCATAACTTATAACTCATTACTCATAACGAATAACGCATAACGCATAACGCATAACGAATACCGCAAAACGTATATCGCCTAACACATAACGAATAACGCATAACGCATAACGCATAACGCATAACGCATAACGCATAACGCATAACGCATAACGCATAACGCATAACGCATAACGCATAACGCATAACGCATAACGCATAAAGCATAACGCATAACGCATAACGCATTACGCATAACTTATAACTCATAACTCATAAGGAGTATCGCATAACGCATAAAGCATAACGCATAACGCATAAGGCATAACGCATAACGCATAACGCATAACGCATAATGCATAAAGCATAACGCATAACGCATAACTTATAACTCATTACTCATAACGAATAACGCATAACGCATAACGCATAACGCATAATGCATAATGCATAACGCATAACGCATAACGCATAACGCATAACGCATAACGCATAACGCATAACGCATAACGCATAAGGCATAACGCATATCGCATAACGCATAACGCATAACGCATAACGCATAACGCATAACGCATAACGCATAATGCATAACGCATAAAGCGTAACGCATAACGCATAACGCATAAAGCATAACACATAACGCATAACTCATAATGCACAACGCATAATGAATACAGCAAAACGCATAACGCTTAACGCATAACGCATAACGCATAACGCATAATGCATAACGCATAACGCATAACGCATAACGCATAACGCATAACGTATAACGTATAACGCATACCGCATTACGCATAACTTATAACGCATAACGCATAACGCATAACGCATAAAGCATAACGCATAACGCATAACGGATAAAGCATAATGCATAACGAATAACGCATAACGCATAACGCATAACGCATAACTTATAACTCATTACTCATAACGAATAACGCATAACGCATAACGCATAACGCATAATGCATAACGCATAACGCATAACGCATAACGCATAACGCATAACGCATATCGCATAACGCATAACGCATAACCCATAACGCATAACGCATAACGCATAACGCATAACGCATAACGCATAACGCATAACGCATAACGCATAACGCATAACGCATAACTTATAACGCATAACGCATAACGCATAACGCACAACGCATAACGCATAACGCATAACGTATAACTCATAACGCATAACGAATAAAGCATAACGCATAACGCATAACGCATAACGCATAACGCATAACGCATAACGCAAACGCATAACGCATAACGCATACCGTATAACGCATAACGCATAACGCATAACGCAAACGTATAACGCACAACGCATAACGCATAACGCATAACGCATAACGCATAACGCATAACGCATAACATATAACGCATAACGCATAACGCATAACGCATAATGATTAACGCATAACGTATAACTCATAACGCATAACGCATAACGCATAACGCATAACGCATAACGCATAACGCATAACGCATAACGCATAACGCATAACGCATAACGCATAACGCACAACGCATAACGCATAACGCATAACGTATAACTCATAACGCATAACGAATAAAGCATAACGCATAACGCATAACGCATAACGCATAACGCATAACGCATAACGCAAACGCATAACGCATAACGCATACCGTATAACGCATAACGCATAACGCATAACGCAAACGTATAACGCACAACGCATAACGCATAACGCATAACGCATAACGCATAACGCATAACGCATAACATATAACGCATAACGCATAACGCATAACGCATAATGATTAACGCATAACGTATAACTCATAACGCATAACGCATAAAGCATAACCCCTAACGCATAACGCATAACGCATAACGCGTAACGTGTAACTAATAACGCACAACGCATAAAGCATAACGCATAACACATAACGCATATCGCATATCGCATAACGCATAACGTATAACGCATAACGCATACCGTATAACGCATAACGCATAACGCAAACGTATAACGCACAACGCATAACGCATAACGAACAACGGATAACGCATAACGCATAACGCATAACGCATAACGAATACCGCAAAACGCATAACGCATAACGTATAACGCATAACGCATAACACATAACCCATAACACATAATGCACAACGCATTACGAATACAGCAAAACGCATAACGCTTAACGCATAACGGATCACGCATAACGCATAACGCATAATGCATAACGCATAACGCATAACGCATAATGCATAACGCATAAAGCGTAACGCATAACGCATAACGCATAAAGCATAAAGCATAACACATAACGCATAACTCATAATGCACAACGCATAATGAATACAGCAAAACGCATAACGCTTAACGCATAACGCATAACGCATAACGCATAATGCATAACGCATAACGCATAACGCATAACGCATAACGCATAACGCATAACGTATAACGTATAACGCATACCGCATTACGCATAACTTATAACTCATAACTCATAAGGAGTAACGCATAATGCATAAAGCATAACGCATAACGCATAAAGCATAACGCATAACGCATAACTTATAACTCATTACTCATAACGAATAACGCATAACGCATAACTTATAACTCATTACTCATAACTCATAACGCATAACGCATAAAGCATAACGCATAACGCATAAAGCATAACGCATAACGCATAACTTATAACTCATTACTCATAACGAATAACGCATAACGCATAACTTATAACTCATTACTCATAACTCATAACGCATAACGCATAAAGCATAACGCATAACGCAAACGCATAACGCATAACGCATACCGTATAACGCATAACGCATAACGCATAACGCATAACGCAAACGTATAACGCACAACGCATAACGCATAACGCATAACGCATAACGCATAACGGATCACGCATAACGCATAACGCATAACGCATAACGCATAACGCATAAAGCATAACGCATAACGCATAACGCATTACGCATAACTTATAACTCATAACTCATAAGGAGTAACGCATAACGCATAAAACATAACGCATAACGCATAACGCATAACGCATAACGCATAACGCATAACGCATAACGCATAATGCATAAAGCATAACGCATAACGCATAACTTATAACTCATTACTCATAACGAATAACGCATAACGCATAACGCATAACGCATAACGCATAATGCATAACGCATAACGCATAACGCATAACGCATAACGCATAACGCATAACGCATAACGCATAACGCATAACGCATAACGCATATCGCATAACGCATAACGCATAACGCATAACGCATAACGCATAACGCATAACGCATAAAGCATAACGCATAACGCATAACGCAAACGTATAACGCACAACGCATAACGCATAACTTATAACTCATTACTCATAACGAATAACGCATAACGCATAACGCATAACGCATAACGCATAACGCATAACGCATAACGCATAACGCATAACGCATAACGCATAACGCATAACGCATAACGCATAACGCATAACGCATAACGCATAACGCATAACGCATAACGCATATCGCGTAACGCATATCGCATAACGCATAACGCATAACGCATAACGCATAACGCATAACGCATAACGCATAACGCATAACGCATATCGCATAACGCATAACGCATAACGCATAACGCATAACGCATAACGCATAAAGCATAACGCATAACACATAACGCAAACGTATAACGCACAACGCATAACGCATAACGCCTAACGCAAAACGCATAACGCATAACGCATAACGCATAACGCATAACGCCTAACGCATAAAGCATAACGCATAACGCATAACTTATTACTCATTTCTCATAACGAATAACGCATAACGCATAACGCATAACGGATAACGCATATCGCATAACGCATAACGCATAATGCATAACGCATAAAGCATAACGCATTACGCATAACGCATAACCCCTCACGCATAACACATAACGTATAACTCATAACGCATAACACATAACGCATAACGCATAACGCCTAACGCATAACGCATAACGCATAACCCCTAACGCATAACGCATAACGCATAACGCATAACGTGTAACTAATAACGCACAACGCATAAAGCATAACGCATAACACATAACGCATATCGCATAACGCATAACGCATAACGTATAACGCATAACGCATACCGTATAACGCATAACGCATAACGCAAACGTATAACGCACAACGCATAACGCATAACGAACAACGGATAACGCATAACGCATAACGCATAACGCATAACGAATACCGCAAAACGCATAACGCATAACGTATAACGCATAACGCATAACGCATAACACATAACGCATAACACATAATGCACAACGCATTACGAATACAGCAAAACGCATAACGCTTAAGGCATAAAGGATCACGCATAACGCATAACGCATAATGCATAACGCATAACGCATAACGCATAATGCATAACGCATAAAGCGTAACGCATAACGCATAACGCATAAAGCATAACACATAACGCATAACTCATAATGCACAACGCATAATGAATACAGCAAAACGCATAACGCTTAACGCATAACGCATAACGCATAACGCATAATGCATAACGCATAACGCATAACGCATAACGCATAACGCATAACGCATAACGTATAACGTATAACGCATACCGCATTACGCATAACTTATAACTCATAAGTCATAAGGAGTAACGCATAACGCATAAAGCATAACGCATAACGCATAACGCATAACGCATAACGCATAACGCATAACGCATAAAGCATAACGCATAACGCATAACGCATTACGCATAACTTATAACTCATAACTCATAAGGAGTAACGCATAACGCATAAAACATAACGCATAACGCATAACGCATAACGCATAACGCATAACGCATAACGCATAATGCATAAAGCATAACGCATAACGCATAACTTATAACTCATTACTCATAACGAATAACGCATAACGCATAACGCATAACGCATAACACATAATGCATAACGCATAACGCATAACGCATAACGCATAACGCATAACGCATAACGCATAACGCATAACGCATATCGCATAACGCATAACGCATAACGCATAACGCATAACGCATAACGCATAACGCATAACGCCTAACGCAAAACGCATAACGCATAACGCATAACGCATAACGCCTAACGCATAAAGCATAACGCATAACGCATAACTTATAACTCATTACTCATAACGAATAACGCATAACGCATAACGCATAACGGATAACGCATATCGCATAACGCATAACGCATAATGCATAACGCATAAAGCATAACGCATAACGCATAACGCATAACCCCTAACGCATAACGCATAACGTATAACTCATAACGCATAACGCATAACGCATAACGCATAACGCCTAACGCATAACGCATAACGCATAACCCCTAACGCATAACGCATAACGCATAACGCATAACGTGTAACTAATAACGCACAACGCATAAAGCATAACGCATAACACATAACGCATATCGCATATCGCATAACGCATAACGTATAACGCATAACGCATACCGTATAACGCATAACGCATAACGCAAACGTATAACGCACAACGCATAACGCATAACGAACAACGGATAACGCATAACGCATAACGCATAACGCATAACGAATACCGCAAAACGCATAACGCATAACTTATAACTCATTACTCATAACGAATAACGCATAACGCATAACTTATAACTCATTACTCATAACTCATAACGCATAACGCATAAAGCATAACGCATAACGCAAACGCATAACGCATAACGCATACCGTATAACGCATAACGCATAACGCATAACGCAAACGTATAACGCACAACGCATAACGCATAACGCATAACGCATAACGGATCACGCATAACGCATAACGCATAACGCATAACGCATAACGCATAAAGCATAACGCATAACGCATAACGCATTACGCATAACTTATAACTCATAACTCATAAGGAGTAACGCATAACGCATAAAACATAACGCATAACGCATAACGCATAAAGCATAACGCATAACGCATAACGCAAACGTATAACGCACAACGCATAACGCATAACTTATAACTCATTACTCATAACGAATAACGCATAACGCATAACGCATAACGCATAACGCATAATGCATAACGCATAACGCATAACGCATAACGCATAACGCATAACGCATAACGCATAACGCATAACGCATATCGCATAACTCATAATGCACAACGCATAATGAATACAGCAAAACGCATAACGCTTAACGCATAACGCATAACGCATAACGCATAATGCATAACGCATAACGCATAACGCATAACGCATAACGCATAACGCATAACGTATAACGTATAACGCATACCGCATTACGCATAACGCATAATGCATAACGCATAACGCATAACGCATAACGCATAACGCATAACGCATAACGCATAACGCATGTCGCATAACGCATAACGCATAACGCATAACGCATAACGCATAAAGCATAACGCATAACGCATAACGCAAACGTATAACGCACAACGCATAACGCATAACTTATAACTCATTACTCATAACGAATAACGCATAACGCATAACGCATAACGCATAACGCATAACGCATAATGCATAACGCATAACGCATAACGCATAACGCATAACGCATAACGCATAACGCATATCGCATAACGCATAACGCATAACGCATAACGCATAACGCATAACGCATAACGCATAACGCATATCGCATAACGCATAACGCATAACGCATAACGCATAACGCATAACGCATAAAGCATAACGCATAACGCATAACGCAAACGTATAACGCACAACGCATAACGCATAACGCCTAACGCAAAACGCATAACGCATAACGCATAACGCATAACGCATAACGCCTAACGCATAAAGCATAACGCATAACGCATAACTTATAACTCATTACTCATAACGAATAACGCATAACGCATAACGCATAACGGATAACGCATATCGCATAACGCATAACGCATAATGCATAACGCATAAAGCATAAAGCATAACGCATAACGCATAACGCATAACCCCTAACGCATAACGCATAACGTATAACTCATAACGCATAACACATAACGCATAACGCATAACGCATAACGCATAACGCATAACGCACAACGCATAAAGCATAACGCATAACGCATAACGCAAACGTATAACGCACAACGCATAACGCATAACGCCTAACGCAAAACGCATAACGCATAACGCCTAACGCATAACGCATAACGCATAACCCCTAACGCATAACGCATAACGCATAACGCATAACGTGTAACTAGTAACGCACAACGCATAAAGCATAACGCATAACACATAACGCATATCGCATAACGCATAACGCATAACGTATAACGCATAACGCATACCGTATAACGCATAACGCATAACGCAAACGTATAACGCACAACGCATAACGCATAACGAACAACGGATAACGCATAACGCATAACGCATAACGCATAACGAATACCGCAAAACGCATAACGCATAACGTATAACGCATAACGCATAACGCATAACACATAACGCATAACACATAATGCACAACGCATTACGAATACAGCAAAACGCATAACGCTTAACGCATAAAGGATCACGCATAACGCATAACGCATAATGCATAACGCATAACGCATAACGCATAATGCATAACGCATAAAGCGTAACGCATAACGCATAACGCATAAAGCATAACACATAACGCATAACTCATAATGCACAACGCATAATGAATACAGCAAAACGCATAACGCTTAACGCATAACGCATAACGCATAACGCATAATGCATAACGCATAACGCATAACGCATAACGCATAACGCATAACGCATAACGCATAACGTATAACGTATAACGCATACCGCATTACGCATAACTTATAACTCATAACTCATAAGGAGTAACGCATAACGCATAAAGCATAACGCATAACGCATAAAGCATAACGCATAACGCATAACTTATAACTCATAACTCATAAGGAGTAACGCATAACGCATAAAACATAACGCATAACGCATAACGCATAACGCATAACGCATAATGCATAAAGCATAACGCATAACGCATAACTTATAACTCATTACTCATAACGAATAACGCATAAGTCATAACGCATAACGCATAACGCATAACGCATAATGCATAACGCATAACGCATAACGCATAACGCATAACGCATAACGCATAACGCATAACGCATAACGCATAACGCATAACGCATAACGCATAACGCATAACGCATAACGCATAACGCATAACGCATAACGCATATCGCATAACGCATATCGCATAACGCATAACGCATAACGCATAACGCATAACGCATAACGCATAACGCATAAAGCATAACGCATAACGCAAACGTATAACGCACAACGCATAACGCATAACTTATAACTCATTACTCATAACGAATAACGCATAACGCATAACGCATAACGCATAACTTATAACTCATTACTCATAACTCATAACGCATAACGCATAAAGCATAACGCATAACGCAAACGCATAACGCATAACGCATACCGTATAACGCATAACGCATAACGCATAACGCATAACGCAAACGTATAACGCACAACGCATAACGCATAACGCATAACGCATAACGCATAACGCATAACGCATAACGCATAACGCATAACGCATAACGCATATCGCATAACGCATAACGCATAACGCATAACGCATAACGCATAACGCATAAAGCATAACGCATAACGCATAACGCAAACGTATAACGCACAACGCATAACCCATAACTTATAACTCATTACTCATAACGAATAACGCATAACGCATAACGCATAACGCATAACGCATATCGCATAACGCATAACGCATAACGCATAACGCATAACGCATAACGCATAAAGCATAACGCATAACGCAAACGTATAACGCACAACGCATAACGCATAACTTATAACTCATTACTCATAACGAATAACGCATAACGCATAACGCATAACGCATAACTTATAACTCATTACTCATAACTCATAACGCATAACGCATAAAGCATAACGCATAACGCAAACGCATAACGCATAACGCATACCGTATAACGCATAACGCATAACGCATAACGCAAACGTATAACGCACAACGCATAACGCATAACGCATAACGCATAACGCATAACGCATAACGCATAACGCATAACGCATAACGCATAACGCATATCGCATAACGCATAACGCATAACGCATAACGCATAACGCATAACGCATAAAGCATAACGCATAACGCATAACGCAAACGTATAACGCACAACGCATAACCCATAACTTATAACTCATTACTCATAACGAATAACGCATAACGCATAACGCATAACGCATAACGCATAATGCATAACGCATAACGCATAACGCATAACGCATAACGCATAACGCATAACGCATAACGCATAACGCATAACGCATATCGCATAACTCATAATGCACAACGCATAATGAATACAGCAAAACGCATAACGCTTAACGCATAACGCATAACGCATAACGCATAATGCATAACGCATAACGCATAACGCATAACGCATAACGCATAACGCATAACGTATAACGTATAACACATACCGCATTACGCATAACTTATAACTCATAACTCATAAGGAGTAACGAATAACGCATAAAGCATAACGCATAACGCATAACGCAAACGCATAACGCATAACGCATAACGCATACCGTATAACGCATAACGCATAACGCATAACGCAAACGTATAACGCACAACGCATAACGCATAACGCATAACGCATAACGGATCACGCATAACGCATAACGCATAACGCATAACGCATAACGCATAAAGCATAACGCATAACGCATAACGCATAACGCATAAAGCATATCGCATAACGCATAACGCAAACGTATAACGCACAACGCATAACGCATAACTTATAACTCATTACTCATAACGAATAACGCATAACGCATAACGCATAACGCATAACGCATAATGCATAACGCATAACGCATAACGCATAACGCATAACGCATTACGCATAACGCATAACGCATAACGCATAACGCATAACGCATATCGCATAACGCATAACGCATAACGCATAACGCATAACGCATAACGCATAACGCATAACGCATAACGCATATCGCATAACGCATAACGCATAACGCATAAAGCATAACGCATAACGCATAACGCATTACGCATAACTTATAACTCATAACTCATAAGGAGTAACGCATAACGCATAAAACACAACGCATAACGCATAACGCATAACGCATAACGCATAACGCATAATGCATAAAGCATAACGCATAACGCATAACTTATAACTCATTACTCATAACGAATAACGCATAAGTCATAACGCATAACGCATAACGCATAACGCATAATGCATAACGCATAACGCATAACGCATAACGCATAACGCATAACGCATAACGCATAACGCATAACGCATAACGCATAACGCATAACGCATAACGCATAACGCATAACGCATAACGCATAACGCATAACGCATAACGCATAACGCATAACGCATATCGCATAACGCATAACGCATATCGCATAACGCATAACGCATAACGCATAACGCATAACGCATAACGCATAAAGCATAACGCATAACGCATAACGCAAACGTATAACGCACAACGCATAACTTATAACTCATTACTCATAACGAATAACGCATAACGCATAACGCATAACGCATAACTTATAACTCATAACTCATAAGGAGTAACGCATAACGCATAAAGCATAACGCATAACGCATAAAGAATAACGCATAACGCATAACTTATAACTCATTACTCATAACGAATAACGCATAACGCATAACTTAATACTCATTACTCATAACTCATAACGCATAACGCATAAAGCATAACGCATAACGCAAACGCATAACGCATAACGCATAACGCATAACGCATAACGCATAACGCATAACGCATAACGCAAACGTATAACGCACAACGCATAACGCATAACGCATAACGCATAACGGATCACGCATAACGCATAACGCATAACGCATAACGCATAACGCATAAAGCATAACGCATAACGCAAACGCATAACGCATAACGCATAACGCATAACGCATAACGCATAACGCATAACGCATAACGCAAACGTATAACGCACAACGCATAACGCATAACGCATAACGCATAACGGATCACGCATAACGCATAACGCATAACGCATAACGCATAACGCATAACGCATAACGCATAACGCATAACGCATAACGCATAACGCATAACGCATAACGCATAACGCATACCGCATAACGCATAACGCATAACGCATAACGCATAACGCATAACGCATAAAGCATAACGCATAACGCATAACGCAAACGTATAACGCACAACGCATAACGCATAACGCCTAACGCAAAACGCATAACGCATAACGCATAACGCATAACGCATAACGCCTAACGCATAAAGCATAACGCATAACGCATAACTTATAACTCATTACTCATAACGAATAACGCATAACGCATAACGCATAACGGATAACGCATATCGCATAACGCATAACGCATAATGCATAACGCATAAAGCATAACGCATAACGCATAACGCATAACCCCTAACGCATAACGCATAACGTATAACTCATAACGCATAACACATAACGCATAACGCATAACGCATAACGCATAACGCATAACGCATAACGCATAAAGCATAACGCATAACGCATAACGCAAACGTATAACGCACAACGCATAACGCATAACGCCTAACGCAAAACGCATAACGCATAACGCCTAACGCATAACGCATAACGCATAACCCCTAACGCATAACGCATAACGCATAACGCATAACGTGTAACTAGTAACGCACAACGCATAAAGCATAACGCATAACACATAACGCATATCGCATAACGCATAACGCATAACGTATAACGCATAACGCATACCGTATAACGCATAACGCATAACGCAAACGTATAACGCACAACGCATAACGCATAACAAACAAAGGATAACGCATAACGCATAACGCATAACGCATAACGAATACCGCAAAACGCATAACGCATAACGTATAACGCATAACGCATAACGCATAACACATAACGCATAACACATAATGCACAACGCATTACGAATACAGCAAAACGCATAACGCTTAACGCATAAAGGATCACGCATAACGCATAACGCATAATGCATAACGCATAACGCATAACGCATAATGCATAACGCATAAAGCGTAACGCATAACGCATAACGCATAAAGCATAACACATAACGCATAACTCATAATGCACAACGCATAATGAATACAGCAAAACGCATAACGCTTAACGCATAACGCATAACGCATAACGCATAATGCATAACGCATAACGCATAACGCATAACGCATAACGCATAACGCATAACGCATAACGTATAACGTATAACGCATACCGCATTACGCATAACTTATAACTCATAACTCATAAGGAGTAACGCATAACGCATAAAGCATAACGCATAACGCATAAAGCATAACGCATAACGCATAACTTATAACTCATTACTCATAACGAATAACGCATAACGCATAACTTATAACTCATTACTCATAACTCATAACGCATAACGCATAAAGCATAACGCATAACGCATAACGCATAACGTATAACGCATAACGCATAACGCATAACGCGTAACGCATAACGGATCACGCATAACGCATAACGCATAACGCATAACGCATAACGCATAAAGCATAACGCATAACGCATAACGCATAACTTATAACTCATTACTCATAACGAATAACGCATAAGTCATAACGCATAACGCATAACGCATAACGCATAATGCATAACGCATAACGCATAACGCATAACGCATAACGCATAACGCATAACGCATAACGCATAACGCATAACGCATAACGCATAACGCATAACGCATAACGCATAACGCATAACGCATAACGCATAACGCATATCGCATAACGCATATCGCATAACGCATAACGCATAACGCATAACGCATAACGCATAACGCATAAAGCATAACGCATAACGCAAACGTATAACGCACAACGCATAACGCATAACTTATAACTCATTACTCATAACGAATAACGCATAACGCATAACGCATAACGCATAACTTATAACTCATAACTCATAAGGAGTAACGCATAACGCATAAAGCATAACGCATAACGCATAAAGCATAACGCATAACGCATAACTTATAACTCATTACTCATAACGAATAACGCATAACGCATAACTTAATACTCATTACTCATAACTCATAACGCATAACGCATAAAGCATAACGCATAACGCAAACGCATAACGCATAACGCATACCGTATAACGCATAACGCATAACGCATAACGCAAACGTATAACGCACAACGCATAACGCATAACGCATAACGCATAACGGATCACGCATAACGCATAACGCATAACGCATAACGCATAACGCATAAAGCATAACGCATAACGCATAACGCATTACGCATAACTTATAACTCATAACTCATAAGGAGTAACGCATAACGCATAAAACATAACGCATAACGCATAACGCATAACGCATAACGCATAACGCATAACGCATAACGCATAACGCATAACGCATAACGCATAACGCATAACGCATAACGCATAATGCATAACGCATAACGCATAACGCATAACGCATAACGCATAACGCATAACGTATAACGTATAACGCATACCGCATTACGCATAACTTATAACTCATAACTCATAAGGAGTAACGCATAACGCATAAAGCATAACGCATAACGCATAACTTATAACTCATTACTCATAACGAATAACGCATAACGCATAACTTATAACTCATTACTCATAACTCATAACGCATAACGCATAAAGCATAACGCATAACGCATAACGTATAACGCATAACGCATAACGCATAACGCATAACGCATAACGGATCACGCATAACGCATAACGCATAACGCATAACGCATAACGCATAAAGCATAACGCATAACGCATAACGCATTACGCATAACTTATAACTCATAACTCATAAGGAGTAACGCATAACGCATAAAACATAACGCATAACGCATAAGGCATAACGCATAACGCATAACGCATAATGCATAAAGCATAACGCATAACGCATAACTTATAACTCATTACTCATAACGAATAACGCATAAGTCATAACGCATAACGCATAACGCATAACGCATAATGCATAACGCATAACGCATAACGCATAACGCATAACGCATAACGCATAACGCATAACGCATAACGCATAACGCATAACGCATAACGCATAACGCATAACGCATAACGCATAACGCATAACGCATAACGCATATCGCATAACGCATAACGCATATCGCATAACGCATAACGCATAACGCATAACGCATAACGCATAACGCATAAAGCATAACGCATAACGCATAACGCAAACGTATAACGCACAACGCATAACGCATAACTTATAACTCATTACTCATAACGAATAACGCATAACGCATAACGCATAACGCATAACTTATAACTCATAACTCATAAGGAGTAACGCATAACGCATAAAGCATAACGCATAACGCATAAAGCATAACGCATAACGCATAACTTATAACTCATTACTCATAACGAATAACGCATAACGCATAACTTAATACTCATTACTCATAACTCATAACGCATAACGCATAAAGCATAACGCATAACGCAAACGCATAACGCATAACGCATACCGTATAACGCATAACGCATAACGCATAACGCAAACGTATAACGCACAACGCATAACGCATAACGCATAACGCATAACGGATCACGCATAACGCATAACGCATAACGCATAACGCATAACGCATAAAGCATAACGCATAACGCATAACGCATTACGCATAACTTATAACTCATAACTCATAAGGAGTAACGCATAACGCATAAAACATAACGCATAACGCATAACGCATAACGCATAACGCATAACGCATAACGCATAACGCATAAAGCATAACGCATAACGCATAACTTATAACTCATTACTCATAACGAATAACGCATAACGCATAACGCATAACGCATAACGCATAATGCATAACGCATAACGCATACCGCATAACGCATAACGCATAACGCATAACGCATAACGCATAACGCATGTCGCATAGCGCATAACGCATAACGCATAACGCATAACGCATAAAGCATAACGCATAACGCAAACGTATAACGCACAACGCATAACGCATAACTTATAACTCATTACTCATAACGAATAACGCATAACGCATAACGCATAACGCATAACGCATAATGCATAACGCATAACGCATAACGCATAACGCATAACGCATAACGCATAACGCATAACGCATAACGCATAACGCATATCGCATAACGCATAACGCATAACGCATAACGCATAACGCATAACGCATAACGCATAACGCATAACGCATATCGCATAACGCATAACGCATAACGCATAACGCATAACGCATAACGCATAAAGCATAACGCATAACGCATAACGCAAACGTATAACGCACAACGCATAACGCATAACGCCTAACGCAAAACGCATAACGCATAACGCATAACGCATAACGCATAACGCCTAACGCATAAAGCATAACGCATAACGCATAACTTATAACTCATTACTCATAACGAATAACGCATAACGCATAACGCATAACGGATAACGCATATCGCATAACGCATAACGCATAACGCATAACGCATAATGCATAACGCATAACGCATAACGCATAACCCCTAACGCATAACGCATAACGTATAACTCATAACGCATAACACATAACGCATAACGCATAACGCCTAACGCATAACGCATAACGCATAACCCCTAACGCATAACGCATAACGCATAACGCATAACGTGTAACTAATAACGCACAACGCATAAAGCATAACGCATAACGCATAACGCATATCGCATAACGCATAACGCATAACGTATAACGCATAACGCATACCGTATAACGCATAACGCATAACGCAAACGTATAACGCACAACGCATAACGCATAACGACCAACGGATAACGCATAACGCATAACGCATAACGCATAACGAATACCGCAAAACGCATAACGCATAACGTATAACGCATAACGCATAACGCATAACACATAACGCATAACACATAATGCACAACGCATTACGAATACAGCAAAACGCATAACGCTTAACGCATAAAGGATCACGCATAACGCATAACGCATAATGCATAACGCATAACGCATAACGCATAACGCATAACGCATAACGCATAAAGCATAACACATAACGCATAACTCATAATGCACAACGCATAATGAATACAGCAAAACGCATAACGCTTAACGCATAACGCATAACGCATAACGCATAATGCATAACGCATAACGCATAACGCATAACGCATAACGCATAACGCATAACGTATAACGTATAACGCATACCGCATTACGCATAACTTATAACTCATAACTCATAAGGAGTAACGCATAACGCATAAAGCATAACGCATAACGCATAACGCATAACGTATAACGCATAACGCATAACGCATAACGCATAACGCATAACGGATCACGCATAACGCATAACGCATAACGCATAACGCATAACGCATAAAGCATAACGCATAACGCATATCGCATTACGCATAACTTATAACTCATAACTCATAAGGAGTAACGCATAACGCATAAAACATAACGCATAACGCATAACGCATAACGCATAACGCATAACGCATAACGCATAACGCATAACGCATAACGCATAACGCATAACGCATATCGCATAACGCATAACGCATATCGCATAACGCATAACGCATAACGCATAACGCATAACGCATAACGCATAACGCATAAAGCATAACGCATAACGCATAACGCAAACGTATAACGCACAACGCATAACGCATAACTTATAACTCATTACTCATAACGAATAACGCATAACGCATAACGCATAACGCATAACGCATAACGCATAATGCATAACGCATAATGCATAACGCATAACGCATAACGCATAACGCATAACGCATAACGCATAACGCATAACGCATAACGCATAACGCATATCGCATAACGCATAACGCATAACGCATAACGCATAACGCATAACGCATAACGCATAACGCATATCGCATAACGCATAACGCATAACGCATAACGCATAACGCATAACGCATAAAGCATAACGCATAACGCATAACGCAAACGTATAACGCACAACGCATAACGCATAACGCCTAACGCAAAACGCATATCGCATAACGCATAACGCATAACGCATAACGCCTAACGCATAAAGCATAACGCATAACGCATAACTTATAACTCATTACTCATAACGAATAACGCATAACGCATAACGCATAACGGATAACGCATATCGCATAACGCATAACGCATAATGCATAACGCATAATGCATAACGCATAACGCATAACGCATAACCCCTAACGCATAACGCATAACGTATAACTCATAACGCATAACACATAACGCATAACGCATAACGCCTAACGCATAACGCATAACGCATAACCCCTAACGCATAACGCATAACGCATAACGCATAACGTGTAACTAATAACGCACAACGCATAAAGCATAACGCATAACACATAACGCATATCGCATAACGCATAACGCATAACGTATAACGCATAACGCATACCGTATAACGCATAACGCATAACGCAAACGTATAACGCACAACGCATAACGCATAACGACCAACGGATAACGCATAACGCATAACGCATAACGCATAACGAATACCGCAAAACGCATAACGCATAACGTATAACGCATAACGCATAACGCATAACACATAACGCATAACACATAATGCACAACGCATTACGAATACAGCAAAACGCATAACGCTTAACGCATAAAGGATCACGCATAACGCATAACGCATAATGCATAACGCATAACGCATAACGCATAACGCATAACGCATAACGCATAAAGCATAACACATAACGCATAACTCATAATGCACAACGCATAATGAATACAGCAAAACGCATAACGCTTAACGCATAACGCATAACGCATAACGCATAATGCATAACGCATAACGCATAACGCATAACGCATAACGCATAACGCATAAAGCATAACGCATAACGCATATCGCATTACGCATAACTTATAACTCATAACTCATAAGGAGTAACGCATAACGCATAAAACATAACGCATAACGCATAACGCATAACGCATAACGCATAACGCATAACGCATAACGCATAACGCATAACGCATAACGCATAACGCATAACGCATATCGCATAACGCATAACGCATATCGCATAACGCATAACGCATAACGCATAACGCATAACGCATAACGCATAACGCATAAAGCATAATGCATAACGCATAACGCAAACGTATAACGCACAACGCATAACGCATAACTTATAACTCATTACTCATAACGAATAACGCATAACGCATAACGCATAACGCATAACGCATAACGCATAATGCATAACGCATAACGCATAACGCATAACGCATAACGCATAACGCATAACGCATAACGCATAACGCATAACGCATAACGCATATCGCATAACGCATAACGCATAACGCATAACGCATAACGCATAACGCATAACGCATAACGCATAACGCATATCGCATAACGCATAACGCATAACGCATAACGCATAACGCATAACGCATAAAGCATAACGCATAACGCATAACGCAAACGTATAACGCACAACGCATAACGCATAACGCCTAACGCAAAACGCATAACGCATAACGCATAACGCATAACGCATAACGCCTAACGCATAAAGCATAACGCATAACGCATAACTTATAACTCATTACTCATAACGAATAACGCATAACGCATAACGCATAACGGATAACGCATATCGCATAACGCATAACGCATAACGCATAACGCATAACGCATAACGTGTAACTAATAACGCACAACGCATAAAGCATAACGCATAACACATAACGCATATCGCATAACGCATAACGCATAACGTATAACGCATAACGCATACCGTATAACGCATAACGCATAACGCATAACGTATAACGCATAACGCATAACGCATAACACATAACGCATAACACATAATGCACAACGCATTACGAATACAGCAAAACGCATAACGCTTAACGCATAACGGATCACGCATAACGCATAACGCATAATGCATAACGCATAACGCATAACGCATAATGCATAACGCATAAAGCGTAACGCATAACGCATAACGCATAAAGCATAACACATAACGCATAACTCATAATGCACAACGCATAATGAATACAGCAAAACGCATAACGCTTAACGCATAACGCATAACGCATAACGCATAATGCATAACGCATAACGCATAACGCATAACGCATAACGCATAACGCATAACGTATAACGTATAACGCATACCGCATTACGCATAACTTATAACTCATAACTCATAAGGAGTAACGCATAACGCATAAAGCATAACGCATAACGCATAACTTATAACTCATTACTCATAACGAATAACGCATAACGCATAACTTATAACTCATTACTCATAACTCATAACGCATAACGCATAAAGCATAACGCATAACGCATAACGGATAAAGCATAATGCATAACGCATAACGCATAACGCATTACGCATAACTTATAACCCATAACTCATAAGGAGTAACGCATAACGCATAAAGCATAACGCATGACGCATAACGCATAAAGCATAACGCATAACGCATAACGCATAACGCATAACGCATAACGCATAACGCATAACGCATAACGCATAACGCATAACGCATAACGCATAACGCATAACGCATAACGCATAACGCATAACGCATAACGCATACCGTATAACGCATAGCGCATAACGCATAACGCATAACGCATAACGCATAACGCATAACGCATAACGCATAACGCATAACGCATTACGCATAACTTATAACTCATAACTCATAACGCATAACTCATAACGCATAACGCATAAAGCATAACGCATAACGCATAACGGATAAAGCATAATGCATAACGCATAACGCATAACGCATTACGCATAACTTATAACCCATAACTCATAAGGAGTAACGCATAACGCATAAAGCATAACGCATGACGCATAACGCATAAAGCATAACGCATAACGCATAACGCATAACGCATAACGCATAACGCATAACGCATAACGCATAACGCATAACGCATAACGCATAACGCATAACGCATACCGTATAACGCATAGCGCATAACGCATAACGCATAACGCATAACGCATAACGCATAACGCATAACGCATAACTTATAACTCATAACTCATAACGCATAACTCATAACGCATAACGCATAAAGCATAACGCATAACGCATAACGGATAAAGCATAATGCATAACGCATAACGCATAACGCATTACGCATAACTTATAACCCATAACTCATAAGGAGTAACGCATAACGCATAAAGCATAACGCATGACGCATAACGCATAAAGCATAACGCATAACGCATAACGCATAACGCATAACGCATAACGCATAACGCATAACGCATAACGCATAACGCATAACGCATAACGCATACCGTATAACGCATAGCGCATAACGCATAACGCATAACGCATAACGCATAACGCATAACGCATAACGCATAACGCATAACGCATAACGCATAACGCATATCGCATAACGCATAACGCATAACGCATAACGCATAACGCATAACGCATAAAGCATAACGCATAACGCATAACGCAAACGTATAACGCACAACGCATAACGCATAACGCCTAACGCATAACGCATAACGCATAACGCATAACGCATAACGCATAACGCCTAACGCATAAAGCATAACGCATAACGCATAACTTATAACTCATTACTCATAACGAATAACGCATAACGCATAACGCATAACGGATAACGCATATCGCATAACGCATAACGCATAATGCATAACGCATAATGCATAACGCATAACGCATAACGCATAACCCCTAACGCATAACGCATAACGTATAACTCATAACGCATAACACATAACGCATAACGCATAACGCATAACGCATAACGCATAACGCATAACCCCTAACGCATAACGCATAACGCATAACGCATAACGTGTAACTAATAACGCACAACGCATAAAGCATAACGCATAACACATAACGCATATCGCATAACGCATAACGCATAACGTATAACGCATAACGCATACCGTATAACGCATAACGCATAACGCAAACGTATAACGCACAACGCATAACGCATAACGACCAACGGATAACGCATAACGCATAACGCATAACGCATAACGAATACCGCAAAACGCATAACGCATAACGTATAACGCATAACGCATAACGCATAACACATAACGCATAACACATAATGCACAACGCATTACGAATACAGCAAAACGCATAACGCTTAACGCATAAAGGATCACGCATAACGCATAACGCATAATGCATAACGCATAACGCATAACGCATAACGCATAACGCATAACGCATAAAGCATAACACATAACGCATAACTCATAATGCACAACGCATAATGAATACAGCAAAACGCATAAGGCTTAACGCATAACGCATAACGCATAACGCATAATGCATAACGCATAACGCATAACGCATAACGCATAACGCATAACGCATAAAGCATAACGCATAACGCATATCGCATTACGCATAACTTATAACTCATAACTCATAAGGAGTAACGCATAACGCATAAAACATAACGCATAACGCATAACGCATAACGCATAACGCATAACGCATAACGCATAACGCATAACGCATAACGCATAACGCATAACGCATAACGCATAACGCATATCGCATAACGCATAACGCATATCGCATAACGCATAACGCATAACGCATAACGCATAACGCATAACGCATAACGCATAAAGCATAATGCATAACGCATAACGCAAACGTATAACGCACAACGCATAACGCATAACTTATAACTCATTACTCATAACGAATAACGCATAACGCATAACGCATAACGCATAACGCATAACGCATAACGCATAACGCATAACGCATAACGCATAACGCATATCGCATAACGCATAACGCATATCGCATAACGCATAACGCATAACGCATAACGCATAACGCATAACGCATAACGCATAAAGCATAATGCATAACGCATAACGCAAACGTATAACGCACAACGCATAACGCATAACTTATAACTCATTACTCATAACGAATAACGCATAACGCATAACGCATAACGCATAACGCATAACGCATAATGCATAACGCATAACGCATAACGCATAACGCATAACGCATAACGCATAACGCATAACGCATAACGCATAACGCATAACGCATATCGCATAACGCATAACGCATAACGCATAACGCATAACGCATAACGCATAACGCATAACGCATAACGCATATCGCATAACGCATAACGCATAACGCATAACGCATAACGCATAACGCATAAAGCATAACGCATATCGCATAACGCAAACGTATAACGCACAACGCATAACGCATAACGCCTAACGCAAAACGCATAACGCATAACGCATAACGCATAACGCATAACGCATAACGCCTAACGCATAAAGCATAACGCATAACGCATAACTTATAACTCATTACTCATAACGAATAACGCATAACGCATAACGCATAACGGATAACGCATATCGCATAACGCATAACGCATAACGCATAACGCATAACGTGTAACTAATAACGCACAACGCATAAAGCATAACGCATAACACATAACGCATATCGCATAACGCATAACGCATAACGTATAACGCATAACGCATACCGTATAACGCATAACGCATAACGCATAACGTATAACGCATAACGCATAACGCATAACACATAACGCATAACACATAATGCACAACGCATTACGAATACAGCAAAACGCATAACGCTTAACGCATAACGGATCACGCATAACGCATAACGCATAATGCATAACGCATAACGCATAACGCATAATGCATAACGCATAAAGCGTAACGCATAACGCATAACGCATAAAGCATAACACATAACGCATAACTCATAATGCACAACGCATAATGAATACAGCAAAACGCATAACGCTTAACGCATAACGCATAACGCATAACGCATAATGCATAACGCATAACGCATAACGCATAACGCATAACGCATAACGCATAACGTATAACGTATAACGCATACCGCATTACGCATAACTTATAACTCATAACTCATAACGATTAACGCATAACGCATAAAGCATAACGCATAACGCATAACTTATAACTCATTACTCATAACGAATAACGCATAACGCATAACTTATAACTCATTACTCATAACTCATAACGCATAACGCATAAAGCATAACGCATAACGCATAACGGATAAAGCATAATGCATAACGCATAACGCATAACGCATTACGCATAACTTATAACCCATAACTCATAAGGAGTAACGCATAACGCATAAAGCATAACGCATGACGCATAACGCATAAAGCATAACGCATAACGCATAACGCATAACGCATAACGCATAACGCATAACGCATAACGCATAACGCATAACGCATAACGCATAACGCATAACGCATAACGCATAACGCATAACGCATACCGTATAACGCATAGCGCATAACGCATAACGCATAACGCATAACGCATAACGCATAACGCATAACGCATAACGCATAACGCATAACGCATTACGCATAACTTATAACTCATAACTCATAACGCATAACTCATAACGCATAACGCATAAAGCATAACGCATAACGCATAACGGATAAAGCATAATGCATAACGCATAACGCATAACGCATTACGCATAACTTATAACCCATAACTCATAAGGAGTAACGCATAACGCATAAAGCATAACGCATGACGCATAACGCATAAAGCATAACGCATAACGCATAACGCATAACGCATAACGCATAACGCATAACGCATAACGCATAACGCATAACGCATAACGCATAACGCATAACGCATACCGTATAACGCATAGCGCATAACGCATAACGCATAACGCATAACGCATAACGCATAACGCATAACGCATAACGCATAACGCATAACGCATAACGCATAACGCATAACTCATAACGCATAACTCATAACGCATAACGCATAACGCATAACGCATAAAGCATAAAGCATAAATCATAACGCATAACGAATACCGCAAAACGTATATCGCCTAACACATAACGGATAAAGCATAACGCATAACGCATAACGTATAACGCATAACGCATAACGCATAACACATAACGCATAACGCATAATGCTCAACGCATAACGAATATAGCAAAACGCATAACGCTTAACGCATAACGCATCACGCATAACGCATAACGCATAATGCATAACGCATAACGCATAACGCATAATGCATAACGCATAAAGCGTAACGCATAACGCATAACGCATAACGCATAACGCATAACGCATAACGCATAACGCATAACGCATAACATATAACGCATAACGCATAACGCATAACGCATAATGCATAACGCATAACGTATAACTCATAACGCATAACGCATAAAGCATAACGCATAAAGCATAACGCATAACGCATAACTCATAACGCATAACGCATAACGCAAAACGCATAACGCATAACGCATAATGCATAAAGCATAACGCATAACGCATAACTTATAACTCATTACTCATAACGAATAACGCATAACGCATAACGCATAACGCATAACGCATAACGCATAACGCATAACGCATAACGCATAACGCATAACGGATCACGCATAACGCATAACGCATAACGCATAACGCATAACGCATAACGCATAACGCATAAAGCATAACGCATAACGCATAACGCATTACCTATAACTTATAACTCATAACTCATAAGGAGTAACGCATAACGCATAAAGCATAACGGATAACGCATATCGCATTACGCATAACACCTAACGCATAACGCATAACGTATAACTCATAACGCATAACGCATAACGCATAACGCATAACGCATAACGCCTAACGCATAACGCATAACGCATAACCCCTAACGCATAACGCATAACGCATAACGCATAACGTGTAACTAATAACGCACAACGCATAAAGCATAACGCATAACGCATAACGCATATCGCATAACGCATAACGCATAACGTATAACGCATAACGCATACCGTATAACGCATAACGCATAACGCAAACGTATAACGCACAACGCATAACGCATAACGAACAACGGATAACGCATAACGCATAACGCATAACGCATAACGAATACCGCAAAACGTATATCGCCTAACACATAACGGATCACGCATAACGCATAACGCATAACGTATAACGCATAACGCATAACGCATAACACATAACGCATAACACATAATGCACAACGCATTACGAATACAGCAAAACGCATAACGCTTAACGCATAACGGATCACGCATAACGCATAACGCATAATGCATAACGCATAACGCATAACGCATAATGCATAACGCATAAAGCGTAACGCATAACGCATAACGCATAAAGCATAACACATAACGCATAACTCATAATGCACAACGCATAACGAATACAGCAAAACGCATAACGCTTAACGCATAACGCATAACGCATAACGCATAATGCATAACGCATAACGCATAACGCATAACGCATAACGCATAACGCATAACGCATAACGCATACCGTATAACGCATAGCGCATAACGCATAACGCATAACGCATAACACATAACGCATAACGCATAACGCATAAAGCATAACGCATAACGCATAATGCATAACGCATAACGCATAACGCATAACGCATAACGCATAACGCATAAAGCATTACGTATAACGTATAACGCATAACGCATAACGCATACCGTATAACGCATAGCGCATAACGCATAACGCATAACGCATAACACATAACGCATAACGCATAACGCATAACGCATGAAGCATAACGCATAACGCATAACTTATAACTCATTACTCATAACGAATAACGCATAACGCATAAGGCATAACGCATAACGCATAACGCATAACGCATAACGCATAACGCATAACGCATTACGCATATCGCATAACGCATAACGCATAACGCATAACGCATAACGCATAAAGCATAACGCATAACGCATAACGCAAACGTATAACGCACAACGCATAACGCATAACGCATAACGCAAAACGCATAACGCATAACGCATAACGCATAACGCATAACGCATAACGCATAAAGCATAACGCATAACGCATAAATTATAACTCATTACTCATAACGAATAACGCATAACGCATAACTTATAACTCATTACTCATAACTCATAACGCATAACGCATAAAGCATAACGCATAACGCATAACGGATAAAGCATAATGCATAACGCACAACGCATAACGCATTACGCATAACTTATAACCCATAACTCATAAGGAGTAACGCATAACGCATAAAGCATAACGCATGACGCATAACGCATAAAGCATAACGCATAACGCATAACGCATAACGCATAACGCATAACGCATAACGCATAACGCATAACGCATAACGCATAACGCATAACGCATAACGCATGAAGCATAACGCATAACGCATAACTTATAACTCATTACTCATAACGAATAACGCATAACGCATAAGGCATAACGCATAACGCATAACGCATAACGCATAACGCATAACGCATAACGCATATCGCATAACGCATAACGCATAACGTATAACGCATAACGCATACCGTATAACGCATAACGCATAACGCAAACGTATAACGCACAACGCATAACGCATAACGAACAACGGATAACGCATAACGCATAACGCATAACGCATAACGAATACCGCAAAACGTATATCGCCTAACACATAACGGATCACGCATAACGCATAACGCATAACGTATAACGCATAACGCATAACGCATAACGCATAACACATAACGCATAACACATAATGCACAACGCATTACGAATACAGCAAAACGCATAACGCTTAACGCATAACGTATCACGCATAACGCATAACGCATAATGCATAACGCATAACGCATAACGCATAATGCATAACGCATAACGCATAACGCATAAAGCATAACGCATAACGCATAACGCATAACGCATAACGCATAACGCATAACGCATAACGCATAACGCATAACGCATAACGCATAACGCATACCGTATAACGCATAGCGCATAACGCATAACGCATAACGCATAACACATAACGCATAACGCATAACGCATAACGCATGAAGCATAACGCATAACGCATAACTTATAACTCATTACTCATAACTCATAACGCATAACGCATAACGCATAAAGCATAACGCATAACGCATAACGGATAAAGCATAATGCATAACGCACAACGCATAACGCATTACGCATAACTTATAACCCATAACTCATAAGGAGTAACGCATAACGCATAAAGCATAACGCATGACGCATAACGCATAATGCATAACGCATAACGCATAACGCATAACGCATAACGCATAACGCATAACGTATAACGTATAACGCATAACGCATAACTTATAACTCATTACTCATAACTCATAACGCATAACGCATAAAGCATAACGCATGACGCATAACGCATAAAGCATAACGCATAACGCATAACGCATAAAGCATAACGCATAACGCATAACGCATAACGCATAACGCATAACGCATAACGCATAACGCATAACGCATAACGCATAACGCATAACGCATACCGTATAACGCATAGCGCATAACGCATAACGCATAACGCATAACACATAACGCATAACGCATAACGCATAACGCATGAAGCATAACGCATAACGCATAACTTATAACTCATTACTCATAACGAATAACGCATAACGCATAAGGCATAACGCATAACGCATAACGCATAACGCATAACGCATAACGCTTAACGCATAACGCATAACGCATAACGCATAACGCATAACGCATAACGCATAACGCATAACGCATGAAGCATAACGCATAACGCATAACTTATAACTCATTACTCATAACGAATAACGCATAACGCATAATGCATAACGCATAACGCATAACGCATAACGCATAACGCATATCGCATAACGCATGACGCATAACGTATAACGCATAACGCATACCGTATAACGCATAACGCATAACGCAAACGTATAACGCACAACGCATAACGCATAACGAACAACGGATAACGCATAACGCATAACGCATAACGCATAACGAATACCGCAAAACGTATATCGCCTAACACATAACGGATCACGCATAACGCATAACGCATAACGTATAACGCATAACGCATAACGCATAACACATAACGCATAACACATAATGCACAACGCATTACGAATACAGCAAAACGCATAACGCTTAACGCATAACGGATCACGCATAACGCATAACGCATAATGCATAACGCATAATGCATAACGCATAATGCATAACGCATAAAGCGTAACGCTTAACGCATAACGCATAAAGCATAACACATAACGCATAACTCATAATGCACAACGCATAACGAATACAGCAAAACGCATAACGCTTAACGCATAACGCATAACGCATAACGCATAATGCATAACGCATAACGCATAACGCATAACGCATAACGCATAACGCATAACGCATAACGTATAACGTATAACGCATACCGCATTACGCATAACTTATAACTCATAACTCATAAGGAGTAACGCATAACGCATAAAGCATAACGCATAACGCATAAAGCATAACGCATAACGCATAATGCATAACGCATAACGCATAACGCATAACGCATAACGCATAACGCATAACGCATAACGCATAACGCATAACGCATAAAGCATAACACATAACGCATAACTCATAATGCACAACGCATAACGAATACAGCAAAACGCATAACGCTTAACGCATAACGCATAACGCATAACGCATAATGCATAACGCATAACGCATAACGCATAACGCATAACGCATAACGCATAACGCATAACGTATAACGTATAACGCATACCGCATTACGCATAACTTATAACTCATAACTCATAAGGAGTAACGCATAACGCATAAAGCATAACGCATAACGCATAAAGCATAACGCATAACGCATAATGCATAACGCATAACGCATAACGCATAACGCATAACGCATAACGCATAAGGCATAACGTATAACGTATAACGCATAACGCATAACTTATAACTCATTACTCATAACTCATAACGCATAACGCATAAAGCATAACGCATGACGCATAACGCATAAAGCATAACGCATAACGCATAACGCATAAAGCATAACGCATAACGCATAACGCATAACGCATAACGCATAACGCATAACGCATAACGCATAACGCATAACGCATAACGCATAACGCATACCGTATAACGCATAGCGCATAACGCATAACGCATAACGCATAACACATAACGCATAACGCATAACGCATAACGCATGAAGCATAACGCATAACGCATAACTTATAACTCATTACTCATAACGAATAACGCATAACGCATAAGGCATAACGCATAACGCATAACGCATAACGCATAACGCATAACGCTTAACGCATAACGCATAACGCATAACGCATAACGCATAACGCATAACGCATAACGCATGAAGCATAACGCATAACGCATAACTTATAACTCATTACTCATAACGAATAACGCATAACGCATAAGGCATAACGCATAACGCATAACGCATAACGCATAACGCATAACGCATATCGCATAACGCATGACGCATAACGTATAACGCATAAAGCGTAACGCTTAACGCATAACGCATAAAGTATAACACATAACGCATAACTCATAATGCACAACGCATAACGAATACAGCAAAACGCATAACGCTTAACGCATAACGCATAACGCATAACGCATAATGCATAACGCATAACGCATAACGCATAACGCATAACGCATAACGCATAACGCATAACGTATAACGTATAACGCATACCGCATTACGCATAACTTATAACTCATAACTCATAAGGAGTAACGCATAACGCATAAAGCATAACGCATAACGCATAAAGCATAACGCATAACGCATAATGCATAACGCATAACGCATAACGCATAACGCATAACGCATAACGCATAACGCATAACGCATAACGCATAACGCATAAAGCATAACACATAACGCATAACTCATAATGCACAACGCATAACGAATACAGCAAAACGCATAACGCTTAACGCATAACGCATAACGCATAACGCATAATGCATAACGCATAACGCATAACGCATAACGCATAACGCATAACGCATAACGTATAACGTATAACGCATACCGCATTACGCATAACTTATAACTCATAACTCATAAGGAGTAACGCATAACGCATAAAGCATAACGCATAACGCATAAAGCATAACGCATAACGCATAATGCATAACGCATAACGCATAACGCATAACGCATAACGCATAACGCATAACGCATAAGGCATAACGTATAACGTATAACGCATAACGCATAACTTATAACTCATTACTCATAACTCATAACGCATAACGCATAAAGCATAACGCATGACGCATAACGCATAAAGCATAACGCATAACGCATAACGCATAAAGCATAACGCATAACGCATAACGCATAACGCATAACGCATAACGCATAACGCATAACGCATAACGCATAACGCATAACGCATAACGCATAACGCATACCGTATAACGCATAGCGCATAACGCATAACGCATAACGCATAACACATAACGCATAACGCATAACGCATAACGCATAAAGCATAACGCATAACGCATAACTTATAACTCATTACTCATAACGAATAACGCATAACGCATAAGGCATAACGCATAACGCATAACGCATAACGCATAACGCATAACGCTTAACGCATAACGCATAACGCATAACGCATAACGCATAACGCATAACGCATAACGCATGAAGCATAACGCATAACGCATAACTTATAACTCATTACTCATAACGAATAACGCATAACGCATAAGGCATAACGCATAACGCATAACGCATAACGCATAACGCATAACGCATAACGCATATCGCATAACGCATGACGCATAACGTATAACGCATAACGCATACCGTATAACGCATAACGCATAACGCAAACGTATAACGCACAACGCATAACGCATAACGAACAACGGATAACGCATAACGCATAACGCATAACGCATAACGAATACCGCAAAACGTATATCGCCTAACACATAACGGATCACGCATAACGCATAACGCATAACGTATAACGCATAACGCATAACGCATAACACATAACGCATAACACATAATGCACAACGCATTACGAATACAGCAAAACGCATAACGCTTAACGCATAACGGATCACGCATAACGCATAACGCATAATGCATAACGCATAATGCATAACGCATAATGCATAACGCATAAAGCGTAACGCTTAACGCATAACGCATAAAGCATAACACATAACGCATAACTCATAATGCACAACGCATAACGAATACAGCAAAACGCATAACGCTTAACGCATAACGCATAACGCATAACGCATAATGCATAACGCATAACGCATAACGCATAACGCATAACGCATAACGCATAACGCATAACGCATAACGTATAACGTATAACGCATACCGCATTACGCATAACTTATAACTCATAACTCATAAGGAGTAACGCATAACGCATAAAGCATAACGCATAACGCATAAAGCATAACGCATAACGCATAATGCATAACGCATAACGCATAACGCATAACGCATAACGCATAACGCATAACGCATAACGCATAACGCATAAAGCATAACACATAACGCATAACTCATAATGCACAACGCATAACGAATACAGCAAAACGCATAACGCTTAACGCATAACGCATAACGCATAACGCATAATGCATAACGCATAACGCATAACGCATAACGCATAACGCATAACGCATAACGCATAACGTATAACGTATAACGCATACCGCATTACGCATAACTTATAACTCATAACTCATAAGGAGTAACGCATAACGCATAAAGCATAACGCATAACGCATAAAGCATAACGCATAACGCATAATGCATAACGCATAACGCATAACGCATAACGCATAACGCATAACGCATAAGGCATAACGTATAACGTATAACGCATAACGCATAACTTATAACTCATTACTCATAACTCATAACGCATAACGCATAAAGCATAACGCATGACGCATAACGCATAAAGCATAACGCATAACGCATAACGCATAAAGCATAACGCATAACGCATAACGCATAACGCATAACGCATAACGCATAACGCATAACGCATAACGCATAACGCATAACGCATAACGCATAACGCATAACGCATAACGCATAACGCATACCGTATAACGCATAGCGCATAACGCATAACGCATAACGCATAACACATAACGCATAACGCATAACGCATAACGCATGAAGCATAACGCATAACGCATAACTTATAACTCATTACTCATAACGAATAACGCATAACGCATAAGGCATAACGCATAACGCATAACGCATAACGCATAACGCATAACGCTTAACGCATGAAGCATAACGCATAACGCATAACTTATAACTCATTACTCATAACGAATAACGCATAACGCATAAGGCATAACGCATAACGCATAACGCATAACGCATAACGCATAACGCATATCGCATAACGCATGACGCATAACGTATAACGCATAACGCATACCGTATAACGCATAACGCATAACGCAAACGTATAACGCACAACGCATAACGCATAACGAACAACGGATAACGCATAACGCATAACGCATAACGCATAACGAATACCGCAAAACGTATATCGCCTAACACATAACGGATCACGCATAACGCATAACGCATAACGTATAACGCATAACGCATAACGCATAACACATAACGCATAACACATAATGCACAACGCATTACGAATACAGCAAAACGCATAACGCTTAACGCATAACGGATCACGCATAACGCATAACGCATAATGCATAACGCATAATGCATAACGCATAATGCATAACGCATAAAGCGTAACGCTTAACGCATAACGCATAAAGCATAACACATAACGCATAACTCATAATGCACAACGCATAACGAATACAGCAAAACGCATAACGCTTAACGCATAACGCATAACGCATAACGCATAATGCATAACGCATAACGCATAACGCATAACGCAAAACGCATAACGCATAACGCATAACGCATAACGCATAACGCATAACGCATAAAGCATAACGCATAACGCATAAATTATAACTCATTACTCATAACGAATAACGCATAACGCATAACTTATAACTCATTACTCATAACTCATAACGCATAACGCATAAAGCATAACGCATAACGCATAACGGATAAAGCATAATGCATAACGCACAACGCAAAACGCATTACGCATAACTTATAACCCATAACTCATAAGGAGTAACGCATAACGCATAAAGCATAACGCATGACGCATAACGCATAAAGCATAACGCATGACGCATAACGCATAAAGCATAACGCATAACGCATAACGCATAACGCATAACGCATAACGCATAACGCATAACGCATAACGCATAACGCATAACGCATAACGCATAACGCATAACGCATAACGCATAACGCATAACGCATGAAGCATAACGCATAACGCATAACTTATAACTCATTACTCATAACGAATAACGCATAACGCATAAGGCATAACGCATAACGCATAACCCATAACGCATAACGCATAACGCATAACGCATATCGCATAACGCATAACGCATAACGTATAACGCATAACGCATACCGTATAACGCATAACGCATAACGCAAACGTATAACGCACAACGCATAACTTATAACTCATTACTCATAACTCATAACGCATAACGCATAAAGCATAACGCATGACGCATAACGCATAAAGCATAACGCATAACGCATAACGCATAAAGCATAACGCATAACGCATAACGCATAACGCATAACGCATAACGCATAACGCATAACGCATAACGCATAACGCATAACGCATAACGCATACCGTATAACGCATAGCGCATAACGCATAACGCATAACGCATAACACATAACGCATAACGCATAACGCATAACGCATGAAGCATAACGCATAACGCATAACTTATAACTCATTACTCATAACGAATAACGGATAACGCATAAGGCATAACGCATAACGCATAACGCATAACGCATAACGCATAACGCTTAACGCATAACGCATAACGCATAACGCATAACGCATAACGCATAACACATAACGCATAACGCATGAAGCATAACGCATAACGCATAACTTATAACTCATTACTCATAACGAATAACGCATAACGCATAAGGCATAACGCATAACGCATAACGCATAACGCATAACGCATATCGCATAACGCATGACGCATAACGTATAACGCATAACGCATACCGTATAACGCATAACGCATAACGCAAACGTATAACGCACAACGCATAACGCATAACGAACAACGGATGACGCATAACGCATAACGCATAACGCATAACGAATACCGCAAAACGTATATCGCCTAACACATAACGGATCACGCATAACGCATAACGCATAACGTATAACGCATAACGCATAACGCATAACACATAACGCATAACACATAATGCACAACGCATTACGAATACAGCAAAACGCATAACGCTTAACGCATAACGGATCACGCATAACGCATAACGCATAATGCATAACGCATAATGCATAACGCATAATGCATAACGCATAAAGCGTAACGCTTAACGCATAACGCATAAAGCATAACACATAACGCATAACTCATAATGCACAACGCATAACGAATACAGCAAAACGCATAACGCTTAACGCATAACGCATAACGCATAACGCATAATGCATAACGCATAACGCATAACGCATAACGCATAACGCATAACGCATAACGCATAACGTATAACGTATAACGCATACCGCATTACGCATAACTTATAACTCATAACTCATAAGGAGTAACGCATAACGCATAAAGCATAACGCATAACGCATAAAGCATAACGCATAACGCATAATGCATAACGCATAACGCATAACGCATAACGCATAACGCATAACGCATAACGCATAACGCATAAAGCATAACACATAACGCATAACTCATAATGCACAACGCATAACGAATACAGCAAAACGCATAACGCTTAACGCATAACGCATAACGCATAACGCATAATGCATAACGCATAACGCATAACGCATAACGCATAACGCATAACGCATAACGTATAACGTATAACGCATACCGCATTACGCATAACTTATAACTCATAACTCATAAGGAGTAACGCATAACGCATAAAGCATAACGCATAACGCATAACGCATAATGCATAACGCATAACGCATAACGCATAACGCATAACGCATAACGCATAACGCATAACGTATAACGTATAACGCATAACGCATAACTTATAACTCATTACTCATAACTCATAACGCATAACGCATAAAGCATAACGCATGACGCATAACGCATAAAGCATAACGCATAACGCATAACGCATAAAGCATAACGCATAACGCATAACGCATAACGCATAACGCATAACGCATAACGCATAACGCATAACGCATAACGCATAACGCATACCGTATAACGCATAGCGCATAACGCATAACGCATAACGCATAACACATAACGCATAACGCATAACGCATAACGCATGAAGCATAACGCATAACGCATAACTTATAACTCATTACTCATAACGAATAACGCATAACGCATAAGGCATAACGCATAACGCATAACGCATAACGCATAACGCATAACGCTTAACGCATAACGCATAACGCATAACGCATAACGCATAACGCATAACGCATAACGCATAACGCATGAAGCATAACGCATAACGCATAACTTATAACTCATTACTCATAACGAATAACGCATAACGCATAAGGCATAACGCATAACGCATAACGCATAACGCATAACGCATAACGCATATCGCATAACGCATGACGCATAACGTATAACGCATAACGCATACCGTATAACGCATAACGCATAACGCAAACGTATAACGCACAACGCATAACGCATAACGAACAACGGATAACGCATAACGCATAACGCATAACGCATAACGAATACCGCAAAACGTATATCGCCTAACACATAACGGATCACGCATAACGCATAACGCATAACGTATAACGCATAACGCATAACGCATAACACATAACGCATAACACATAATGCACAACGCATTACGAATACAGCAAAACGCATAACGCTTAACGCATAACGGATCACGCATAACGCATAACGCATAATGCATAACGCATAATGCATAACGCATAATGCATAACGCATAAAGCGTAACGCTTAACGCATAACGCATAAAGCATAACACATAACTCATAACTCATAATGCACAACGCATAACGAATACAGCAAAACGCATAACGCTTAACGCATAACGCATAACGCATAACGCATAATGCATAACGCATAACGCATAACGCATAACGCATAACGCATAACGCATAACGCATAACGTATAACGTATAACGCATACCGCATTACGCATAACTTATAACTCATAACTCATAAGGAGTAACGCATAACGCATAAAGCATAACGCATAACGCATAAAGCATAACGCATAACGCATAATGCATAACGCATAACGCATAACGCATAACGCATAACGCATAACGCATAACGCATAACGTATAACGTATAACGCATAACGCATAACTTATAACTCATTACTCATAACTCATAACGCATAACGCATAAAGCATAACGCATGACGCATAACACATAAAGCATAACGCATAACACATAATGCACAACGCATTACGAATACAGCAAAACGCATAACGCTTAACGCATAACGGATCACGCATAACGCATAACGCATAATGCATAACGCATAATGCATAACGCATAATGCATAACGCATAAAGCGTAACGCTTAACGCATAACGCATAAAGCATAACACATAACGCATAACTCATAATGCACAACGCATAACGAATACAGCAAAACGCATAACGCTTAACGCATAACGCATAACGCATAACGCATAATGCACAACGCATTACGAATACAGCAAAACGCATAAAGCATAACGCGTAACGCTTAACGCATAACGCATAACGCATAACGCATAACGCATAACGCATAACGCATAACGCATAACGCATAACGCATACCGTATAACGCATAGCGCATAACGCATAACGCATAACGCATAACACATAATGCACAACGCATTACGAATACAGCAAAACGCATAACGCTTAACGCATAACGGATCACGCATAACGCATAACGCATAATGCATAACGCATAATGCATAACGCATAATGCATAACGCATAAAGCGTAACGCTTAACGCATAACGCATAAAGCATAACACATAACGCATAACTCATAATGCACAACGCATAACGAATACAGCAAAACGCATAACGCTTAACGCATAACGCATAACGCATAACGCATAATGCATAACGCATAACGCATAACGCATAACGCATAACGCATAACGCATAACGCATAACGTATAACGTATAACGCATACCGCATTACGCATAACTTATAACTCATAACTCATAAGGAGTAACGCATAACGCATAAAGCATAACGCATAACGCATAAAGCATAACGCATAACGCATAATGCATAACGCATAACGCATAACGCATAACGCATAACGCATAACGCATAACGCATAACGTATAACGTATAACGCATAACGCATAACTTATAACTCATTACTCATAACTCATAACGCATAACGCATAAAGCATAACGCATGACGCATAACACATAAAGCATAACGCATAACGCATAACGCATAACGCATAACGCATAACGCATAAAGCATAACGCATAACGCATAACGCATAAAGCATAACGCATAACGCATAACGCATAACGAATACCGCAAAACGTATATCGCCTAACACATAACGGATCACGCATAACGCATAACGCATAACGTATAACGCATAGCGCATAACGCATAACGCATAACGCATAACACATAATGCACAACGCATTACGAATACAGCAAAACGCATAACGCTTAACGCATAACGGATCACGCATAACGCATAACGCATAATGCATAACGCATAATGCATAACGCATAATGCATAACGCATAAAGCGTAACGCTTAACGCATAACGCATAAAGCATAACACATAACGCATAACTCATAATGCACAACGCATAACGAATACAGCAAAACGCATAACGCTTAACGCATAACGCATAACGCATAACGCATAATGCATAACGCATAACGCATAACGCATAACGCATAACGCATAACGCATAACGCATAACGTATAACGTATAACGCATACCGCATTACGCATAACTTATAACTCATAACTCATAAGGAGTAACGCATAACGCATAAAGCATAACGCATAACGCATAAAGCATAACGCATAACGCATAATGCATAACGCATAACGCATAACGCATAACGCATAACGCATAACGCATAACGCATAACGTATAACGTATAACGCATAACGCATAACTTATAACTCATTACTCATAACTCATAACGCATAACGCATAAAGCATAACGCATAACGCATAACACATAAAGCATAACGCATAACGCATAACGCATAACGCATAACGCATAACGCATAACGCATAACGCATAACGCATAACGCATAACGCATAACGCATAACGCATACCGTATAACGCATAGCGCATAACGCATAACGCATAACGCATAACACATAACGCATAACGCATAACGCATAACGCATGAAGCATAACGCATAACGCATAACTTATAACTCATTACTCATAACGAATAACGCATAACGCATAAGGCATAACGCATAACGCATAACGCATAACGCATAACGCATAACGCATAACGCATAACGCATAACGCATAACGCATAACGCATAACGCATAACGCATAACTTATAACTCATTACTCATAACGAATAACGCATAACGCATAACGCATAACGCATAACGCATAACGCATAACGCATAATGCATAACGCACAACGCATAACGCATAACGCATAACGCATAACGCATAACGCATAACGCATAACGCATAACGCATTACGCATATCGCATAACGCATAACGCATAACGCATAACGCATAACGCATAAAGCATAACGCATAACGCATAACGCATTACGCATATCGCATAACGCATAACGCATAACGCATAACGCATAACGCATAACGCATAACGCATAAAGCATAACGCATAACGCATAACGCAAACGAATAACGCACAACGCATAACGCATAACGCATAACGCAAAACGCATAACGCATAACGCATAACGCATAACGCATAACGCATAACGCATAACGCATAACGCATAACGCATAACGCATAACGCATAACGCATAACGCATAAAGCATAACGCATAACGCATAACTTATAACTCATTACTCATAACGAATAACGCATAACGCATAACTTATAACTCATTACTCATAACTCATAACGCATAACGCATAAAGCATAAAGCATAACGCATAACGCATAACGGATAAAGCATAATGCATAACGCATAACGCATAACGCATTACGTATAACTTATAACCCATAACTCATAAGGAGTAACGCATAACGCATAAAGCATAACGCATGACGCATAACGCGTAAAGCATAACTTATAACTCATTACTCATAACGAATAACGCATAACGCATAAGGCATAACGCATAACGCATAACGCATAACGCATAACGCATAACGCATAACGTATAACGCATAACGCATAACGCATAACGCATAACGCATAACGCATAACGCATAACTTATAACTCATTACTCATAACGAATAACGCATAACGCATAACGCATAACGCATAACGCATAATGCATAACGCATAACGCATAACGCATAACGCATAACGCATAACGCATAACGCATAACGCATAACGCATAACGCATAACGCATTACGCATATCGCATAACGCATAACGAATACAGCAAAACGCATAACGCTTAACGCATAACGCATAACGCATAACGCATAATGCATAACGCATAACGCATAACGCATAACGCATAACGCATAACGCATAACGTATAACGTATAACGCATACCGCATTACGCATAACTTATAACTCATAACTCATAAGGAGTAACGCATAACGCATAAAGCATAACGCATAACGCATAAAGCATAACGCATAACGCATAATGCATAACGCATAACGCATAACGCATAACGCATAACGCATAACGCATAACGCATAACGTATAACGTATAACGCATAACGCATAACTTATAACTCATTACTCATAACTCATAACGCATAACGCATAAAGCATAACGCATGACGCATAACGCATAAAGCATAACGCATAACGCATAACGCATAAAGCATAACGCATAACGCATAACGCATAACGCATAACGCATAACGCATAACGCATAACGCATAACGCATAACGCATAACGCATAACGCATACCGTATAACGCATAGCGCATAACGCATAACGCATAACGCATAACACATAACGCATAACGCATAACGCATAACGCATGAAGCATAACGCATAACGCATAACTTATAACTCATTACTCATAACGAATAACGCATAACGCATAAGGCATAACGCATAACGCATAACGCATAACGCATAACGCATAACGCTTAACGCATAACGCATAACGCATAACGCATAACGCATAACGCATAACGCATAACGCATAACGCATGAAGCATAACGCATAACGCATAACTTATAACTCATTACTCATAACGAATAACGCATAACGCATAAGGCATAACGCATAACGCATAACGCATAACGCATATCGCATAACGCATGACGCATAACGTATAACGCATAACGCATACCGTATAACGCATAACGCATAACGCAAACGTATAACGCACAACGCATAACGCATAACGAACAACGGATAACGCATAACGCATAACGCATAACGCATAACGAATACCGCAAAACGTATATCGCCTAACACATAACGGATCACGCATAACGCATAACGCATAACGTATAACGCATAACGCATAACGCATAACACATAACGCATAACACATAATGCACAACGCATTACGAATACAGCAAAACGCATAACGCTTAACGCATAACGGATCACGCATAACGCATAACGCATAATGCATAACGCATAATGCATAACGCATAATGCATAACGCATAAAGCGTAACGCTTAACGCATAACGCATAAAGCATAACACATAACGCATAACTCATAATGCACAACGCATAACGAATACAGCAAAACGCATAACGCTTAACGCATAACGCATAACGCATAACGCATAATGCATAACGCATAACGCATAACGCATAACGCATAACGCATAACGCATAACGCATAACGTATAACGTATAACGCATACCGCATTACGCATAACTTATAACTCATAACTCATAAGGAGTAACGCATAACGCATAAAGCATAACGCATAACGCATAAAGCATAACGCATAACGCATAATGCATAACGCATAACGCATAACGCATAACGCATAACGCATAACGCATAACGCATAACGTATAACGTATAACGCATAACGCATAACTTATAACTCATTACTCATAACTCATAACGCATAACGCATAAAGCATAACGCATGACGCATAACACATAAAGCATAACGCATAACGCATAACGCATAACGCATAACGCATAACGCATAACGCATAACGCATAACGCATAACGCATAACGCATAACGCATAACGCATACCGTATAACGCATAGCGCATAACGCATAACGCATAACGCATAACACATAACGCATAACGCATAACGCATAACGCATGAAGCATAACGCATAACGCATAACTTATAACTCATTACTCATAACGAATAACGCATAACGCATAAGGCATAACGCATAACGCATAACGCATAACGCATAACGCATAACGCATAACGCATAACGCATAACGCATAACGCATAACGCATAACGCATAACTTATAACTCATTACTCATAACGAATAACGCATAACGCATAACGCATAACGCATAACGCATAACGCATAACGCATAATGCATAACGCACAACGCATAACGCATAACGCATAACGCATAACGCATAACGCATAACGCATAACGCATAACGCATTACGCATATCGCATAACGCATAACGCATAACGCATAACGCATAACGCATAACGCATAAAGCATAACGCATAACGCATAACGCATTACGCATATCGCATAACGCATAACGCATAACGCATAACGCATAACGCATAACGCATAAAGCATAACGCATAACGCATAACGCAAACGAATAACGCACAACGCATAACGCATAACGCATAACGCAAAACGCATAACGCATAACGCATAACGCATAACGCATAACGCATAACGCATAACGCATAACGCATAACGCATAACGCATAACGCATAACGCATAAAGCATAACGCATAACGCATAACTTATAACTCATTACTCATAACGAATAACGCATAACGCATAACTTATAACTCATTACTCATAACTCATAACGCATAACGCATAAAGCATAAAGCATAACGCATAACGCATAACGGATAAAGCATAATGCATAACGCATAACGCATAACGCATTACGTATAACTTATAACCCATAACTCATAAGGAGTAACGCATAACGCATAAAGCATAACGCATGACGCATAACGCGTAAAGCATAACTTATAACTCATTACTCATAACGAATAACGCATAACGCATAAGGCATAACGCATAACGCATAACGCATAACGCATAACGCATAACGCATAACGTATAACGCATAACGCATAACGCATAACGCATAACGCATAACGCATAACGCATAACTTATAACTCATTACTCATAACGAATAACGCATAACGCATAACGCATAACGCATAACGCATAATGCATAACGCATAACGCATAACGCATAACGCATAACGCATAACGCATAACGCATAACGCATAACGCATAACGCATAACGCATTACGCATATCGCATAACGCATAACGCATAACGCATAACGCATAACGCATAACGCATAACGCATAAAGCATAACGCATAACGCATAACGCATTACGCATATCGCATAACGCATAACGCATAACGCATAACGCATAACGCATAACGCATAACGCATAAAGCATAACGCATAACGCATAACGCAAACGAATAACGCACAACGCATAACGCATAACGCATAACGCAAAACGCATAACGCATAACGCATAACGCATAACGCATAACGCATAACGCATAACGCATAACGCATAACGCATAACGCATAACGCATAAAGCATAACGCATAACGCATAACTTATAACTCATTACTCATAACGAATAACGCATAACGCATAACTTATAACTCATTACTCATAACTCATAACGCATAACGCATAAAGCATAACGCATAACGCATAACGGATAAAGCATAATGCATAACGCATAACGCATAACGCATTACGCATAACTTATAACCCATAACTCATAAGGAGTAACGCATAACGCATAAAGCATAACGCATGACGCATAACGCATAAAGCATAACGCTTAACGCATAACGCATAACGCATAACGCATAACGCATAACGCATAACGCATAACGCATAACGCATAACGCATAACGCATGAAGCATAACGCATAACGCATAAATTATAACTCATTACTCATAACGAATAACGCATAACGCATAAGGCATAACGCATAACGCATAACGCATAACGCATAACGCATAACGCATAACGCATAACGCATAACGCATAACGCATAACGCATAATGCATAAAGCATAACGCATAACGCATAACTTATAACTCATTACTCATAACGAATAACGCATAACGCATAACGCATAACGCATAATGCATAATGCATAACGCATAACGCATAACGCATAACGCATAACGCATAACGCATAACGCATAACGCATAACGCATAACGCATAACGCATAACGCATTACGCATATCGCATAACGCATAACGCATAACGCATAACGCATAACGCATAACGCATAACGCATAACGCATAAAGCATAACGCATAACGCATAACGCAAACGTATAACGCACAACGCATAACGCATAACGCATAACGCAAAACGCATAACGCATAACGCATAACGCATAACGCATAACGCATAACGCATAACGCATAACGCATAAAGCATAACGCATAACGCATAACTTATAACTCATTACTCATAACGAATAACGCATAACGCATAACGCATAACGGATAACGCATAACGCATAATGCATAACGCATAAAGCATAACGCATAACGCATAACGCATAACCCCTAACGCATAACGCCTAACGCATAACGCATAACGCATAACGCATAACGCATTACGCATATCGCATAACGCATAACGCATAACGCATAACGCATAACGCATAACGCATAAAGCATAACGCATAACGCATAACGCAAACGTATAACGCACAACGCATAACGCATAACGCATAACGCAAAACGCATAACGCATAACGCATAACGCATAACGCATAACGCATAACGCATAACGCATAAAGCATAACGCATAACGCATAAAGCATAACGCATAACGCATAACGGATAAAGCATAATGCATAACGCATAACGCATAACGCATTACGCATAACTTATAACCCATAACTCATAAGGAGTAACGCATAACGCATAAAGCATAACGCATGACGCATAACGCATAAAGCATAACGCTTAACGCATAACGCATAACGCATAACGCATAACGCATAACGCATAACGCATAACGCATAACGCATAACGCATGAAGCATAACGCATAACGCATAACTTATAACTCATTACTCATAACGAATAACGCATAACGCATAAGGCATAACGCATAACGCATAACGCATAACGCATAACGCATAACGCATAACGCATAACGCATAACGCATAACGCATAACGCATAACGCATAACGCATAACGCATAATGCATAAAGCATAACGCATAACGCATAACTTATAACTCATTACTCATAACGAATAACGCATAACGCATAACGCATAACGCATAATGCATAATGCATAACGCATAACGCATAACGCATAACGCACAACTTATAACTCATTACTCATAACGAATAACGCATAACGCATAACGCATAACGCATAACGCATAACGCATAACGCATAATGCATAACGCACAACGCATAACGCATAACGCATAACGCATAACGCATAACGCATAACGCATAACGCATAACGCATTACGCATATCGCATAACGCATAACGCATAACGCATAACGCATAACGCATAACGCATAAAGCATAACGCATAACGCATTACGCATATCGCATAACGCATAACGCATAACGCATAACTTATAACTCATTACTCATAACGAATAACGCATAACGCATAACGCATAACGCATAACGCATAATGCATAACGCATAACGCATAACGCATAACGCATAACGCATAACGCATAACGCATAACGCATAACGCATAACGCATAACGCATAACGCATAACGCATTACGCATATCGCATAACGCATAACGCATAACGCATAACGCATAACGCATAACGCATAACGCATAAAGCATAAGGCATAACGCATAACGCATAACGCATAACGCATAACGCATAACGCATAACGTATAACGCATAACGCATAACGCATAACGCATAACTTATAACTCATTACTCATAACGAATAACGCATAACGCATAACTTATAACTCATTACTCATAACTCATAACGCATAACGCATAAAGCATAACGCATAACGCATAACGGATAAAGCATAATGCATAACGCATAACGCATAACGCATTACGCATAACTTATAACCCATAACTCATAAGGAGTAACGCATAACGCATAAAGCATAACGCATGACGCATAACGCATAAAGCATAACGCATAACGCATAACGCATAACGCATAACGCATAACGCATAACGCATAACGCATAACGCATAACGCATAACGCATAACGCATAACGCATAACGCATAACGCATAACGCATAACGCATACCGTATAACGCATAGCGCATAACGCATAACGCATAACGCATAACGCATAACGCATAACGCATAACGCATGAAGCATAACGCATGAAGCATAACGCATAACGCATAACGCATAACGCATAACGCATAACGCATAACGCATAACGCATAACGCATAATGCATAAAGCATAACGCATAACGCATAACTTATAACTCATTACTCAGAACGAATAACGCATAACGCATAACGCATAACGCATAACGCATAATGCATAACGCATAACGCATAACGCATAACGCATAACGCATAACGCATAACGCATAACGCATAACGCATAACGCATAACGCATAACGCATTACGCATATCGCATAACGCATAACGCATAACGCATAACGCATAACGCATAACGCATAAAGCATAACGCATAACGCATAACGCAAACGTATAACGCACAACGCATAACGCATAACGCATAACGCAAAACGCATAACGCATAACGCATAACGCATAACGCATAACGCATAACGCATAACGCATAAAGCATAACGCATAACGCATAACTTATAACTCATTACTCATAACGAATAACGCATAACGCATAACGCATAACGGATAACGCATATCGCATAACGCATAACGCATAATGCATAACGCATAAAGCATAACGCATAACGCATAACGCATAACCCCTAACGCATAACGCATAACGTATAACTCATAACGCATAACGCATAACGTATAACGCATACCGTATAACGCATAACGCATAACGCAAACGTATAACGCACAACGCATAACGCATAACGAACAACGGATAACGCATAACGCATAACGCATAACGCATAACGAATACCGCAAAACGTATATCGCCTAACACATAACGGATCACGCATAACGCATAACGCATAACGTATAACGCATAACGCATAACGCATAACGCATAACACATAACGCATAACACATAATGCACAACGCATTACGAATACAGCAAAACGCATAACGCTTAACGCATAACGGATCACGCATAACGCATAACGCATAATGCATAACGCATAACGCATAACGCATAATGCATAACGCATAAAGCGTAACGCATAACGCATAACGCATAAAGCATAACACATAACGCTTAACTCATAATGCACAACGCATAACGAATACAGCAAAACGCATAACGCTTAACGCATAATGCATAACGCATAACACATAATGCATAACGCATAACGCATAACGCATAACGCATAACGCATAACGTATAACGTATAACGCATACCGCATTACGCATAACTTATAACTCATAACTCATAAGGAGTAACGCATAACGCATAAAGCATAACGCATAACGCATAACGCATAAAGCATAACGCATAACGCATAACTTATAACTCATTACTCATAACGAATAACGCATAACGCATAACTTATAACTCATTACTCATAACGCATAACGCATAACGCATAAAGCATAACGCATAACGCATAACGCATAACGCATAACGCATAACGTATAACGCATAACGCATAACGCATAACGCATATCGCATAACGCATAACGCATAACGCATAACGCATAACGCATAACGCATAACGCATAACGCATAACGCATACCGTATAACGCATAGCGCATAACGCATAACGCATAACGCATAACGCATAACGCATAACGCATAACGCATAACGCATGAAGCATAACGCATAACGCATAACTTATAACTCATTACTCATAACGAATAACGCATAACGCATAAGGCATAACGCATAACGCATAACGCATAACGCATAACGCATAAAGCATAACGCATAATGCTCAACGCATAACGAATACAGCAAAACGCATAACGCTTAACGCATAACGCTTCACGCATAACGCATAACGCATAATGCATAACGCATAACGCATAACGCATAATGCATAACGCATAAAGCGTAACGCATAACGCATAACGCATAACGCATAACGCATAACGCATAAAGCATAACGCATAACGCATAACGCATTACGCATAACTTATAACTCATAACTCATAACGCATAACGCGTAACGCATAACGCATAACGCACAACGCATAACGCATAACGCATAACGTATAACTCATAACGCATAACGCATAAAGCATAACGCATAACGCATAACGTATAACGCATAACGCATAACGCATAACGCATAACGCATAAAGCATAACGCATTACGCATAACTTATAACTCATAACTCATAAGGAGTAACGCATAACGCATAAAGCATAACGCATAACGCATAACGCATAACGCATAACGTATAACGCATAACGCATAACGCATAACGCATAACGCATAACGCATAACGCATAACGCATAACGGATCACGCATAACGCATAACGCATAACGCATAACGCATAACGCATAACGCATAACGCATAAAGCATAACGCATAACGCATAACGCATAACTTATAACTCATAACTCATAAGGAGTAACGCATAACGCATAAAGCATAACGCATAACGCATAACGCATAAAGCATAACGCATAACGCATTACGCATAACGCATTACGCATAACGCATAACTTATAACTCATTACTCCTAACGAATAACGCATAACGCATAACGCATAACGCATAACGCATAACGCATAACGCATAACGCATAACGCATAACGCATAAAGCATAACGCATAACGCATAACGGATAAAGCATAATGCATAACGCATAACGCATAACGCATTACGCATAACTTATAACTCATAACTCATAACGAATAACGCATAACGCAAAATGCATAACGCATGTCGGATCACGCATAACGCATAACGCATAAAGCATAAATCATAACGCATAACGCATAACATTAACGCATAACCCATAACTCATATCGCATAACGCATAAATCATAACCCATAACGCACAACGCATAACGCATAATGCACAACGCATAACGAATACCGCAAAACGCATAACTCATAACGCATAACGCATGACGCATAACGCATAAAGCATAAAGCATAAATCATAACGCATAACGAATACCGCAAAACGTATATCGCCTAACACATAACGGATCACGCATAACGCATAACGCATAACGTATAACGCATAACGCATAACGCATAACACATAACGCATAACGCATAATGCTCAACGCATAACGAATACAGCAAAACGCATAACGCTTAACGCATAACGCTTCACGCATAACGCATAACGCATAATGCATAACGCATAACGCATAACGCATAATGCATAACGCTTCACGCATAACGCATAACGCATAATGCATAACGCATAACTCATAACGCATAACGCATAACGCATAACGCAAAAAGCATAAAGCATAAATCATAACGCATAACGAATACCGCAAAACGTATATCGCCTAACACATAACGGATCACGCATAACGCATAACGCATAACGTATAACGCATAACGCATAACGCATAACACATAACGCATAACGCATAATGCTCAACGCATAACGAATACAGCAAAACGCATAACGCTTAACGCATAACGCTTCACGCATAACGCATAACGCATAATGCATAACGCATAAAGCGTAACGCATATCGCATAAAGCATAACGCATAACGCGTAACGCATAACGCATAACGCACAACGTATAACGCATAACGCATAACGTATAACTCATAACGCATAACGCATAAAGCATAACGCATAACGCATAACGCATAACGCATAACGCATAACGCATAACGCATAACGCATAACGCATAAAGCATAACGCATTACGCATAACTTATAACTCATAACTCATAAGGAGTAACGCATAACGCATAAAGCATAACGCATAACGCATAACGCATAACGCATAACGTATAACGCATAACGCATAACGCATAACGCATAACGCATAACGCATAACGCATAACGCATAACGGATCACGCAAAACGCATAACGCATAACGCATAACGCATAACGCATAACGCATAACGCATAAAGCATAACGCATAACGCATAACGCATAACTTATAACTCATAACTCATAAGGAGTAACGCATAACGCATAAAGCATAACGCATGACGCATAACGCATAAAGCATAACGCATAACGCATAACGCATAACGCATAACGCATAACGCATAACGCATAACGCATAACGCATAACGGATCACGCATAACGCATAACGCATAACGCATAACGCATAACGCATAACGCATAACGCATAACGCATAACGCATAACGCATAACGCATAACGCATAACGCATAACGCATAACGCATAACGCATAACGCATAACGCATAACGCATAACGCATAACGCATAAAGCATAACGCATAACGCATAACTTATAACTCATTACTCATAACGAATAACGCATAACGCATAAGGCATAACGCATAACGCATAACGCATAACGCATAACGCATAAAGCATAACGCATAACGCATAACGGATAAAGCATAATGCATAACGCATAACGCATAACGCATTACGCATAACTTATAACTCATAACTCATAACGAATAACGCATAACGCAATATGCATAATGCATGTCGGAACACGCATAACGCGTAACGCATAACGCATAAAGCATAACGCATAACGCATAACGCATAACGCATAACGGATCACGCATAACGCATAACGCATAACGCATAACGCATAACGCATAACGCATAACGCATAACGCATAACGCATAACGCATAAAGCATAACGCATTACGCATAACTTATAACTCATAACTCATAAGGAGTAACGCATAACGCATAAAGCATAACGCATAACGCATAACGCATAACGCATAACGCATAACGCATAACGCATAACGCATAACGCATAACGCATAACGCATAACGCATAACGCATAACGGATCACGCATAACGCATAACGCATAACGCATAACGCATAACGCATAACGCATAACGCATAAAGCATAACGCACAACGCATAACGCATAACGCATAACGCAAAACGCATAACGCATAACGCATAACGCATAACGCATAACGCATAACGCATAACGCATAACGCATAACGCATAACGCATAACGCATAACGCATTACGCATAACCTATAACTTATAACTCATTACTCATAACGAATAACGCATAACCCATAACGCATAACGCATAACGCATAACGCATAACGCATAATGCATAACGCATAACGCATAAAGCATAACGCATAACGCATAACGAATAAAGCATAATGCATAACGCATAACGCATAACGCATTACGCATAACTTATAACTAATAACTCATAACGAATAACGCATAACGCAAAATGCATAACGCATGTCGGATCACGCATAACGCATAACGCATAAAGCATAAATCATAACGCATAACGCATAACGTTAACGCATAACCCATAACGCATAAGGCTTGATGCATGACGCATATCGCATATCGCATAAGGCTTGATGCATGACGCATATCGCATAACGCATAACGCATAACGCATAACGCATAACGCATAACGCATAACGCATAACGCATAACGCATAACGCATAACGCATAACGCATAACCCATAACGCATAACGCATAACGCATAACGCATAAAGCATAACGCATAACGCATAACGCATAACGCATAACGCATAACGCATAACGCATAACGCATAACGCATAACGCATAACGCATAACTTATAACTCATTACTCATAACGAATAACGCATAACGCATAACGCATAACGGATAACGCATATCGCATAACGCATAACGCATAATGCATAACGCATAAAGCATAACGCATAACGCATAACGCATAACCCCTAACGCATAACGCATAACGTATAACTCATAACGCATAACGCATAACGCATAACGCATAACGCATAACGCCTAACGCATAACGCATAACCCCTAACGCATAACGCATAACGCATAACGCATAACGTGTAACTAATAACGCACAACGCATAAAGCATAACGCATAACGCATAACGCATATCGCATAACGCATACGCATAACGTATAACGCATAACGCATACCGTATAACGCATAACGCATAACGCAAACGTATAACGCACAACGCATAACGCATAACGAACAACGGATAACGCATAACGCATAACGCATAACGCATAACGAATACCGCAAAACGTATATCGCCTAACATATAACGGATCACGCATAACGCATAACGCATAACGTATAACGCATAACGCATCACGCATAACACATAACGCATAACACATAATGCACAACGCATTACGAATACAGCAAAACGCATAACGCTTAACGCATAACGGATCACGCATAACGGATCACGCATAACGCATAACGCATAATGCATAACGCATAACGCATAACGCATAACGCATAATGCATAACGCATAAAGCGTAACGCATAACGCATAACGCATAAAGCATAACACATAACGCATAACTCATAATGCACACCGCATAACGAATACAGCAAAACGCATAACGCATTACGCATAACCTATAACTTATAACTCATTACTCATAACGAATAACGCATAACGCATAACGCATAACGCATAACGCATAACGCATAATGCATAACGCATAACGCATAAAGCATAACGCATAACGCATAACGAATAAAGCATAATGCATAACGCATAACGCATAACGCATTACGCATAACTTATAACTAATAACTCATAACGAATAACGCATAACGCAAAATGCATAACGCATGTCGGATCACGCATAACGCATAACGCATAAAGCATAAATCATAACGCATAACGCATAACGTTAACGCATAACCCATAACGCATAAGGCTTGATGCATGACGCATATCGCATATCGCATAAGGCTTGATGCATGACGCATATCGCATAACGCATAACGCATAACGCATAACGCATAACGCATAACGCATAACGCATAACGCATAACGCATATCCCATAACGCATAACGCATAACGCATAACGCATAAAGCATAACGCATAACGCATAACGCATAACGCATAACGCATAACGCATAACGCATAACGCATAACGCATAACTTATAACTCATTACTCATAACGAATAACGCATAACGCATAACGCATAACGGATAACGCATATCGCATAACGCATAACGCATAATGCATAACGCATAAAGCATAACGCATAACGCATAACGCATAACCCCTAACGCATAACGCATAACGTATAACTCATAACGCATAACGCATAACGCATAACGCATAACGCATAACGCCTAACGCATAACGCATAACCCCTAACGCATAACGCATAACGCATAACGCATAACGTGTAACTAATAACGCACAACGCATAAAGCATAACGCATAACGTATAACGCATATCGCATAACGCATACGCATAACGTATAACGCATAACGCATACCGTATAACGCATAAGGCATAACGCAAACGTATAACGCACAACGCATAACGCATAACGAACAACGGATAACGCATAACGCATAACGCATAACGCATAACGAATACCGCAAAACGTATATCGCCTAACATATAACGGATCACGCATAACGCATAACGCATAACGTATAACGCATAACGCATCACGCATAACACATAACGCATAACACATAATGCACAACGCATTACGAATACAGCAAAACGCATAACGCTTAACGCATAACGGATCACGCATAACGGATCACGCATAACGCATAACGCATAATGCATAACGCATAACGCATAACGCATAATGCATAACGCATAAAGCGTAACGCATAACGCATAACGCATAAAGCATAACACATAACGCATAACTCATAATGCACACCGCATAACGAATACAGCAAAACGCATAACGCTTAACGCATAACGCACAACGCATAACGCATAATGCATAACGCATAGCGCATAACGCATAACGCATAACGCATAACGCATAACGCATAACGCATAACGCATAACGCATAACGTATAACGTATAACGCATACCGCATTACGCATAACTTATAACTCATAACTCATAAGGAGTAACGCATAACGCATAAAGCATAACGCATAACGCATAACGCATAACGCATAACGCATAAAGCATAACGCATAACGCATAACTTATAACTCATTACTCATAACGAATAATGCATAACGCATAACTTATAACTCATTACTCATAACGCATAACGCATAACGCATAAAGCATAACGCATAACGCATAACGGATAAAGCATAATGCATAACGCATAACGCATAACGCATTACGCATAACTTATAACTCATAACGCATACCGTATAACGCATAACGCATAACGCATAACGCATAACGCATAACGCATAACGCATAACGTGTAACTAATAACGCACAACGCATAAAGCATAACGCATATCGCATAAAGCATAACGCATAACGCGTAACGCATAACGCATAACGCACAACGTATAACGCATAACGCATAACGTATAACTCATAACGCATAACGCATAAAGCATAACGCATAACGCATAACGCATAACGCATAACGCATAACGCATAACGCATAAAGCATAACGCATTACGCATAACTTATAACTCATAACTCATAAGGAGTAACGCATAACGCATAAAGCATAACGCATAACGCATAACGCATAACGCATAACGTATAACGCATAACGCATAACGCATAACGCATAACGCATAACGCATAACGCATAACGGATCACGCATAACGCATAACGCATAACGCATAACGCATAACGCATAACGCATAACGCATAACGCATAAAGCATAACGCATAACGCATAACTTATAACTCATAACTCATAAGGAGTAACGCATAACGCATAAAGCATAACGCATGACGCATAACGCATAAAGCATAACACATAACGCATAACGCATAACGCATAACGCATAACGCATAACGCATAACGCATAACGCATAACGGATCACGCATAACGCATAACGCATAACGCATAACGCATAACGCATAACGCATAACGCATAACGCATAACGCATAACGCATAACGCATAACGCATAACGCATAACGCATAACGCATAACGCATAACGCATAACGCATAACGCATAACGCATAACGCATAAAGCATAACGCATAACGCATAACTTATAACTCATTACTCATAACGAATAACGCATAACGCATAAGGCATAACGCATAACGCATAACGCATAACGCATAACGCATAAAGCATAACGCATAACGCATAACGAATAAAGCATAATGCATAACGCATAACGCATAACGCATTACGCATAACTTATAACTAATAACTCATAACGAATAACGCATAACGCAAAATGCATAACGCATGTCGGATCACGCATAACGCATAACGCATAAAGCATAAATCATAACGCATAACGCATAACGTTAACGCATAACCCATAACGCATAAGGCTTGATGCATGACGCATATCGCATATCGCATAAGGCTTGATGCATGACGCATATCGCATAACGCATAACGCATAACGCATAACGCATAACGCATAACGCATAACGCATTACGCATAACGCATAACGCATAACCCATAACGCATAACGCATAACGCATAACGCATAAAGCATAACGCATAACGCATAACGCATAACGCATAACGCATAACGCATAACGCATAACGCATAACGCATAACGCATAAAGCATAACGCATAACGCATAACTTATAACTCATTACTCATAACGAATAACGCATAACGCATAACGCATAACGGATAACGCATATCGCATAACGCATAACGCATAATGCATAACGCATAAAGCATAACGCATAACGCATAACGCATAACCCCTAACGCATAACGCATAACGTATAACTCATAACGCATAACGCATAACGCATAACGCATAACGCATAACGCCTAACGCATAACGCATAACCCCTAACGCATAACGCATAACGCATAACGCATAACGTGTAACTAATAACGCACAACGCATAAAGCATAACGCATAACGCACAACGCATAACGCATAACGAACAACGGATAACGCATAACGCATAACGCATAACGCATAACGAATACCGCAAAACGTATATCGCCTAACATATAACGGATCACGCATAACGCATAACGCATAACGTATAACGCATAACGCATCACGCATAACACATAACGCATAACACATAATGCACAACGCATTACGAATACAGCAAAACGCATAACGCTTAACGCATAACGGATCACGCATAACGCATAACGCATAATGCATAACGCATAACGCATAACGCATAACGCATAATGCATAACGCATAAAGCGTAACGCATAACGCATAACGCATAAAGCATAACACATAACGCATAACTCATAATGCACACCGCATAACGAATACAGCAAAACGCATAACGCTTAACGCATAACGCACAACGCATAACGCATAATGCATAACGCATAGCGCATAACGCATAACGCATAACGCATAACGCATAACGCATAACGCATAACGCATAACGCATAACGCATAACGCATAACGCATAACGCATAACGCATAACGCATAACGCATAACGCATAAAGCATAACGCATAACGCATAACTTATAACTCATTACTCATAACGAATAACGCATAACGCATAAGGCATAACGCATAACGCATAACGCATAACGCATAACGCATAAAGCATAACGCATAACGCATAACGGATAAAGCATAATGCATAACGCATAACGCATAACGCATTACGCATAACTTATAACTCATAACTCATAACGAATAACGCATAACGCAATATGCATAATGCATGTCGGAACACGCATAACGCGTAACGCATAACGCATAAAGCATAACGCATAACGCATAACGCATAACGCATAACGGATCACGCATAACCCATAACGCATAACGCATAACGCATAACGCATAACGCATAACGCATAACGCATAACGCATAACGCATAAAGCATAACGCATTACGCATAACTTATAACTCATAACTCATAAGGAGTAACGCATAACGCATAAAGCATAACGCATAACGCATAACGCATAACGCATAACGCATAACGCATAACGCATAACGCATAACGCATAACGCATAACGCATAACGGATCACGCATAACGCATAACGCATAACGCATAACGCATAACGCATAACGCATAACGCATAAAGCATAACGCACAACGCATAACGCATAACGCATAACGCAAAACGCATAACGCATAACGCATAACGCATAACGCATAACGCATAACGCATAACGCATAACGCATTACGCATAACCTATAACTTATAACTCATTACTCATAACGAATAACGCATAACGCATAACGCATAACGCATAACGCATAACGCATAATGCATAACGCATAACGCATAAAGCATAACGCATAACGCATAACGAATAAAGCATAATGCATAACGCATAACGCATAACGCATTACGCATAACTTATAACTAATAACTCATAACGAATAACGCATAACGCAAAATGCATAACGCATGTCGGATCACGCATAACGCATAACGCATAAAGCATAAATCATAACGCATAACGCATAACGCTAACGCATAACCCATAACGCATAAGGCTTGATGCATGACGCATATCGCATATCGCATAAGGCTTGATGCATGACGCATATCGCATAACGCATAACGCATAACGCATAACGCATAACGCATAACGCATAACGCATAACGCATAACGCATAACGCATAACCCATAACGCATAACGCATAACGCATAACGCATAAAGCATAACGCATAACGCATAACGCATAACGCATAACGCATAACGCATAACGCATAACGCATAAGTTATAACTCATTACTCATAACGAATAACGCATAACGCATAACGCATAACGGATAACGCATATCGCATAACGCATAACGCATAATGCATAACGCATAAAGCATAACGCATAACGCATAACGCATAACCCCTAACGCATAACGCATAACGTATAACTCATAACGCATAACGCATAACGCATAACGCATAACGCCTAACGCATAACGCATAACCCCTAACGCATAACGCATAACACATAACGCATAACGTGTAACTAATAACGCACAACGCATAAAGCATAACGCATGACGCATAACGCATATCGCATAACGCATACGCATAACGTATAACGCATAACGCATACCGTATAACGCATAACGCATAACGCAAACGTATAACGCACAACGCATAACGCATAACGAACAACGGATAACGCATAACGCATAACGCATAACGCATAACGAATACCGCAAAACGTATATCGCCTAACATATAACGGATCACGCATAACGCATAACGCATAACGTATAACGCATAACGCATCACGCATAACACATAACGCATAACACATAATGCACAACGCATTACGAATACAGCAAAACGCATAACGCTTAACGCATAACGGATCACGCATAACGGATCACGCATAACGCATAACGCATAATGCATAACGCATAACACATAACGCATAACGCATAATGCATAACGCATAAAGCGTAACGCATAACGCATAACGCATAAAGCATAACACATAACGCATAACTCATAATGCACACCGCATAACGAATACAGCAAAACGCATAACGCTTAACGCATAACGCACAACGCATAACGCATAATGCATAACGCATAGCGCATAACGCATAACGCATAACGCATAACGCATAACGCATAACGCATAACGCATAACGCATAACGTATAACGTATAACGCATACCGCATTACGCATAACTTATAACTCATAACTCATAAGGAGTAACGCATAACGCATAAAGCATAACGCATAACGCATAACGCATAACGCATAACGCATAAAGCATAACGCATAACGCATAACTTATAACTCATTACTCATAACGAATAATGCATAACGCATAACTTATAACTCATTACTCATAACGCATAACGCATAACGCATAAAGCATAACGCATAACGCATAACGGATAAAGCATAATGCATAACGCATAACGCATAACGCATTACGCATAACTTATAACTCATAACGCATACCGTATAACGCATAGCGCATAACGCATAACGCATAACGCATAACGCATAACGCATAACGTGTAACTAATAACGCACAACGCATAAAGCATAACGCATATCGCATAAAGCATAACGCATAACGCGTAACGCATAACGCATAACGCACAACGTATAACGCATAACGCATAACGTATAACTCATAACGCATAACGCATAAAGCATAACGCATAACGCATAACGCATAACGCATAACGCATAACGCATAACGCATAACGCATAAAGCATAACGCATTACGCATAACTTATAACTCATAACTCATAAGGAGTAACGCATAACGCATAAAGCATAACGCATAACGCATAACGCATAACGCATAACGTATAACGCATAACGCATAACGCATAACGCATAACGCATAACGCATAACGCATAACGGATCACGCATAACGCATAACGCATAACGCATAACGCATAACGCATAGCGCATAACGCATAACGCATAACGCATAACGCATAACGCATAACGTGTAACTAATAACGCACAACGCATAAAGCATAACGCATATCGCATAAAGCATAACGCATAACGCGTAACGCATAACGCATAACGCACAACGTATAACGCATAACGCATAACGTATAACTCATAACGCATAACGCATAAAGCATAACGCATAACGCATAACGCATAACGCATAACGCATAACGCATAACGCATAACGCATAAAGCATAACGCATTACGCATAACTTATAACTCATAACTCATAAGGAGTAACGCATAACGCATAAAGCATAACGCATAACGCATAACGCATAACGCATAACGTATAACGCATAACGCATAACGCATAACGCATAACGCATAACGCATAACGGATCACGCATAACGCATAACGCATAACGCATAACGCATAACGCATAACGCATAACGCATAAAGCATAACGCATAACGCATAACTTATAACTCATAACTCATAAGGAGTAACGCATAACGCATAAAGCATAACGCATGACGCATAACGCATAAAGCATAACGCATAACGCATAACGCATAACGCATAACGCATAACGCATAACGCATAACGCATAACGCATAACGCATAACGGATCACGCATAACGCATAACGCATAACGCATAACGCATAACGCATAACGCATAACGCATAACGCATAACGCATAACGCATAACGCATAACGCATAACGCATAACGCATAACGCATAACGCATAAAGCATAACGCATAACGCATAACTTATAACTCATTACTCATAACGAATAACGCCTAACGCATAAGGCATAACGCATAACGCATAACGCATAACGCATAACGCATAAAGCATAACGCATAACGCATAACGGATAAAGCATAATGCATAACGCATAACGCATAACGCATTACGCATAACTTATAACTCATAACTCATAACGAATAACGCATAACGCAATATGCATAATGCATGTCGGAACACGCATAACGCGTAACGCATAACGCATAAAGCATAACGCATAACGCATAACGCATAACGCATAACGCAAAATGCATAACGCATGTCGGATCACGCATAACGCATAACGCATAAAGCATAAATCATAACGCATAACGCATAACGTTAACGCATAACCCATAACGCATAAGGCTTGATGCATGACGCATATCGCATATCGCATAAGGCTTGATGCATGACGCATATCGCATAACGCATAACGCATAACGCATAACGCATAACGCATAACGCATAACGCATAACGCATAACGCATAACCCATAACGCATAACGCATAACGCATAACGCATAAAGCATAACGCATAACGCATAACGCATAACGCATAACGCATAACGCATAACGCATAACGCATAAAGCATAACGCATAACGCATAACTTATAACTCATTACTCATAACGAATAACGCATAACGCATAACGCATAACGGATAACGCATATCGCATAACGCATAACGCATAATGCATAACGCATAAAGCATAACGCATAACGCATAACGCATAACCCCTAACGCATAACGCATAACGTATAACTCATAACGCATAACGCATAACGCATAACGCATAACGCATAACGCCTAACGCATAACGCATAACCCCTAACGCATAACGCATAACGCATAACGCATAACGTGTAACTAATAACGCACAACGCATAAAGCATAACGCATAACGCACAACGCATAACGCATAACGAACAACGGATAACGTATAACGCATAACGCATAACGCATAACGAATACCGCAAAACGTATATCGCCTAACATATAACGGATCACGCATAACGCATAACGCATAACGTATAACGCATAACGCATCACGCATAACACATAACGCATAACACATAATGCACAACGCATTACGAATACAGCAAAACGCATAACGCTTAACGCATAACGGATCACGCATAACGCATAACGCATAATGCATAACGCATAACGCATAACGCATAACGCATAACGCATAACGCATAACGCATAACGCATAAAGCATAACGCATTACGCATAACTTATAACTCATAACTCATAAGGAGTAACGCATAACGCATAAAGCATAACGCATAACGCATAACGCATAACGCATAACGTATAACGCATAACGCATAACGCATAACGCATAACGCATAACGCATAACGCATAACGGATCACGCATAACGCATAACGCATAACGCATAACGCATAACGCATAACGCATAAAGCATAACGCATAACGCATAACTTATAACTCATAACTCATAAGGAGTAACGCATAACGCATAAAGCATAACGCATGACGCATAACGCATAAAGCATAACGCATAACGCATAACGCATAACGCATAACGCATAACGCATAACGCATAACGCATAACGCATAACGGATCACGCATAACGCATAACGCATAACGCATAACGCATAACGCATAACGCATAACGCATAACGCATAACGCATAACGCATAACGCATAACGCATAACGCATAACGCATAACGCATAACCCATAACGCATAACGCATAAAGCATAACGCATAACGCATAACTTATAACTCATTACTCATAACGAATAACGCATAACGCATAAGGCATAACGCATAACGCATAACGCATAACGCATAAAGCATAACGCATAACGCATAACGGATAAAGCATAATGCATAACGCATAACGCATAACGCATTACGCATAACTTATAACTCATAACTCATAACGAATAACGCATAACGCAATATGCATAATGCATGTCGGAACACGCATAACGCGTAACGCATAACGCATAAAGCATAACGCATAACGCATAATGCATAACGCATAACGCAAAATGCATAACGCATGTCGGATCACGCATAACGCATAACGCATAAAGCATAAATCATAACGCATAACGCATAACGTTAACGCATAACCCATAACGCATAAGGCTTGATGCATGACGCATATCGCATATCGCATAAGGCTTGATGCATGACGCATATCGCATAACGCATAACGCATAACGCATAACGCATAACGCATAACGCATAACGCATAACGCATAACGCATAACCCATAACGCATAACGCATAACGCATAACGCATAAAGCATAACGCATAACGCATAACGCATAACGCATAACGCATAACGCATAACGCATAACGCATAACGCATAAAGCATAACGCATAACGCATAACTTATAACTCATTACTCATAACGAATAACGCATAACGCATAACGCATAACGGATAACGCATATCGCATAACGCATAACGCATAATGCATAACGCATAAAGCATAACGCATAACGCATAACGCATAACCCCTAACGCATAACGCATAACGTATAACTCATAACGCATAACGCATAACGCATAACGCATAACGCATAACGCCTAACGCATAACGCATAACCCCTAACGCATAACGCATAACGCATACCGCATAACGTGTAACTAATAACGCACAACGCATAAAGCATAACGCATAACGCACAACGCATAACGCATAACGAACAACGGATAACGTATAACGCATAACGCATAACGCATAACGAATACCGCAAAACGTATATCGCCTAACATATAACGGATCACGCATAACGCATAACGCATAACGTATAACGCATAACGCATCACGCATAACACATAACGCATAACACATAATGCACAACGCATTACGAATACAGCAAAACGCATAACGCTTAACGCATAACGGATCACGCATAACGCATAACGCATAATGCATAACGCATAACGCATAACGCATAACGCATAATGCATAACGCATAAAGCGTAACGCATAACGCATAACGCATAAAGCATAACACATAACGCATAACTCATAATGCACACCGCATAACGAATACAGCAAAACGCATAACGCTTAACGCATAACGCACAACGCATAACGCATAATGCATAACGCATAGCGCATAACGCATAACGCATAACGCATAACGCATAACGCATAACGCATAACGCATAACGCATAACGTATAACGTATAACGCATACCGCATTACGCATAACTTATAACTCATAACTCATAAGGAGTAACGCATAACGCATAAAGCATAACGCATAACGCATAACGCATAACGCATAACGCATAAAGCATAACGCATAACGCATAACTTATAACTCATTACTCATAACGAATAATGCATAACGCATAAAGCATAACGCATAACGCATAACGGATAAAGCATAATGCATAACGCATAACGCATAACGCATTACGCATAACTTATAACTCATAACGCATACCGTATAACGCATAGCGCATAACGCATAACGCATAACGCATAACGCATAACGCATAACGCATAACGCATAACGCATAACGCATAACGCATAACGCATAAAGCATAACCCATAACGCATAACGCAAACGTATAACGCACAACGCATAACGCATAACGCATAACGCCTAACGCATAACGCATAACGCATAACGCATAACGCATAACGCATAACGCATAACGCATAACGTGTAACTAATAACGCACAACGCATAACGCATAACGGACAACGGATAACGCATAACGCATAACGCATAACGCATAACGAATACCGCAAAACGTATATCGCCTAACACATAACGGATCACGCATAACGCATAACGCATAACGTATAACGCATAACGCATAACGCATAACACATAACGCATAACGCATAATGCACAACGCATCACGAATACAGCAAAATGCATAACGCTTAACGCATAACGGATCACGCATAACGCATAACGCATAATGCATAACGCATAACGCATAACGCATAATGCATAACGCATAAAGCGTAACGCATAACGCATAACGCATAAAGCATAACACATAACGCATAACGCATAATGCACAACGCATAACGAATACAGCAAAAAGCATAACGCTTAACGCATAACGCATAACGCATAACGCATAATGCATAACGCATAGCGCATAACGCACAACGCATAACGCATAACTCATAACGCATAACGCACAACGCATAACGCACACCGTATAACGCATAACGCATAACGCATAACGCATAACGCATAAAGCATAACGCATAACGCATAACGCATAACGAATACCGCAAAACGCATAACGCATAACGCATAACGCATACCGCATAACTCATAACGCATAACGCACAACGCATAACGCACACCGTATATCGCATAACGCATAACGCATAACGCATAACGCATAAAGCATAAAGCATAACGCATAACGCATAACGCATAACGGATCACGCATAACGCATAACGCATAACGCATAACGCATAACTTATAACTCATTACTCATAACGAATAACGCATAACGCATAACGCATAACGCAAACGTATAACGCACAACGCATAACGCATAACGAACAACGGATAACGCATAACGCATAACGCATAACGCATAACGAATACCGCAAAACGTATATCGCCTAACATATAACGGATCACGCATAACGCATAACGCATAACGTATAACGCATAACGCATAACGCATAACACATAACGCATAACACATAATGCACAACGCATTACGAATACAGCAAAACGCATAACGCTTAACGCATAACGGATCACGCATAACGCATAACGCATAATGCATAACGCATAACGCATAACGCATAATGCATAACGCATAAAGCGTAACGCATAACGCATAACGCATAAAGCATAACACATAACGCATAACTCATAATGCACACCGCATAACGAATACAGCAAAACGCATAACGCTTAACGCATAACGCATAACGCATAACGCATAATGCATAACGCATAGCGCATAACGCATAACGCATAACGCATAACGCATAACGCATAACGCATAACGCATAACGCATAACTTATAACCCATTACTCATAACGCATACCGTATAACGCATAGCGCATAACGCATAACGCATAACGCATAACGCATAACGCATAACGCATAACGCATAACGCATAACGCATAACGCATAACGCATAACGCATAACGCATAACGCATAACGCATAACGCATAAAGCATAACGCATAACGCATAACGCAAACGTATAACGCACAACGCATAACGCATAACGCATAACGCAAAACGCATAACGCATAACGCATAACGCATAACGCATAACCCATAACCCTTAACGCATAACGCATAACACATAATGCACAACGCTTAACGAATACCGCAAATCGCATAACGCCTAACGCATAACGGATCACGCATGACGCATAAAGCATAACGCATAACGCATAATGCATAACGCATAACGCATAACGCATAACGCATAACGCATAACGCATAACTCATATCGCATAACTTATAACTCATTATTCATAACGAATAACGCATAACGCATAACGCATATTGCATAACGCATAACGCATAATGCATAACGCATAAAGCATAACGCATAACGCATAACGCATAACGCATAACTTATAACTCATTACTCATAACGAATAACGCATAACGCATAACGCAAACGTATAACGCACAACGCATAACGCATAACGAACAACGGATAACGCATAACGCATAACGCATAACGCATAACGAATACCGCAAAACGTATATCGCCTAACATATAACGGATCACGCATAACGCATAACGCATAACGTATAACGCATAACGCATAACGCATAACACATAACGCATAACACATAATGCACAACGCATTACGAATACAGCAAAACGCATAACGCTTAACGCATAACGGATCACGCATAACGCATAACGCATAATGCATATCGCATAACGCATAACGCATAATGCATAACGCATAAAGCGTAACGCATAACGCATAACGCATAAAGCATAACACATAACGCATAACTCATAATGCACACCGCATAACGAATACAGCAAAACGCATTACGCTTAACGCATAACGCATAACGCATAACGCATAATGCATAACGCATAGCGCATAACGCATAACGCATAACGCATAACGCATAACGCATAACGCATAACGCATAACGCATAACTCATATCGCATAACTTATAACTCATTATTCATAACGAATAACGCATAACGCATAACGCATATTGCATAACGCATAACGCATAATGCATAACGCATAAAGCATAACGCATAACGCATAACGCATAACGCATAACTTATAACTCATTACTCATAACGAATAACGCATAACGCATAACGCAAACGTATAACGCACAACGCATAACGCATAACGAACAACGGATAACGCATAACGCATAACGCATAACGCATAACGAATACCGCAAAACGTATATCGCCTAACATATAACGGATCACGCATAACGCATAACGCATAACGTATAACGCATAACGCATAACGCATAACACATAACGCATAACACATAATGCACAACGCATTACGAATACAGCAAAACGCATAACGCTTAACGCATAACAGATCACGCATAACGCATAACGCATAATGCATAACGCATAACGCATAACGCATAATGCATAACGCATAAAGCGTAACGCATAACGCATAACGCATAAAGCATAACACATAACGCATAACTCATAATGCACACCGCATAACGAATACAGCAAAACGCATAACGCTTAACGCATAACGCATAACGCATAACGCATAATGCATAACGCATAACGCATAACGCATAACGCATAACGCATAACGCATAACGCATATCGCATAACGCATAACGCATAATGCATAACGCATAAAGCATAACGCATAACGCATAACGCATAACGCATAACTTATAACTCATTACTCATAACGAATAACGCATAACGCATAACGCAAACGTATAACGCACAACGCATAACGCATAACGAACAACGGATAACGCATAACGCATAACGCATAACGCATAACGAATACCGCAAAACGTATATCGCCTAACATATAACGGATCACGCATAACGCATAACGCATAACGCATAACGCATAACGCATAACGCATAACACATAACGCATAACACATAATGCACAACGCATTACGAATACAGCAAAACGCATAACGCTTAACGCATAACGGATAACGCATAACGCATAACGCATAATGCATAACGCATAACGCATAACGCATAATGCATAACGCATAAAGCGTAACGCATAACGCATAACGCATAAAGCATAACACATAACGCATAACTCATAATGCACACCGCATAACGAATACAGCAAAACGCATAACGCTTAACGCATAACGCATAACGCATAGCGCATAATGCATAACGCATAGCGCATAACGCATAACGCATAACGCATAACGCATAACGCATAACGCATAACGCATAACGCATAGCGCATAACTTATAACTCATTACTCATAACGCATACCGTATAACGCATAGCGCATAACGCATAACGCATAACGCATAACGCATAACGCATAACGCATAACGCATAACGCATAACGCATAACGCATAACGCATAACGCATAACGCATAACGCATAACGCATAACGCATAACGCATAAAGCATAACGCATAACGCATAACGCAAACGTATAACGCACAACGCATAACGCATAACGCAAAACGCATAACGCATAACGCATAACGCATAACGCATAACGCATAACGCATAACGCATAAGGCATAAAGCATAACGCATAACGCATAACTTATAACTCATTACTCATAACGAATAACGCATAACGCATAACGCATAACGGATAACGCATATCGCATAACGCATAACGCATAATGCATAACGCATAAAGCATAACGCATAACGCATAACGCATAACCCCTAACGCATAACGCATAACGTATAACTCATAACGCATAACGCATAACGCATAACGAACAACGGATAACGCATAACGCATAACGCATAACGCATAACGAATACCGCAAAACGTATATCGCCTAACATATAACGGATCACGCATAACGCATAACGCATAACGTATAACGCATAACGCATAACGCATAACACATAACGCATAACACATAATGCACAACGCATTACGAATACAGCAAAACGCATAACGCTTAACGCATAACAGATCACGCATAACGCATAACGCATAATGCATAACGCATAACGCATAACGCATAATGCATAACGCATAAAGCGTAACGCATAACGCATAACGCATAAAGCATAACACATAACGCATAACTCATAATGCACACCGCATAACGAATACAGCAAAACGCATAACGCTTAACGCATAACGCATAACGCATAACGCATAATGCATAACGCATAACGCATAACGCATAACGCATAACGCATAACGCATAACGCATATCGCATAACGCATAACGCATAATGCATAACGCATAAAGCATAACGCATAACGCATAACGCATAACGCATAACTTATAACTCATTACTCATAACGAATAACGCATAACGCATAACGCAAACGTATAACGCACAACGCATAACGCATAACGAACAACGGATAACGCATAACGCATAACGCATAACGCATAACGAATACCGCAAAACGTATATCGCCTAACATATAACGGATCACGCATAACGCATAACGCATAACGTATAACGCATAACGCATAACGCATAACACATAACGCATAACACATAATGCACAACGCATTACGAATACAGCAAAACGCATAACGCTTGACGCATAACGGATCACGCATAACGCATAACGCATAATGCATAACGCATAACGCATAACGCATAATGCATAACGCATAAAGCGTAACGCATAACGCATAACGCATAAAGCATAACACATAACGCATAACTCATAATGCACACCGCATAACGAATACAGCAAAACGCATAACGCTTAACGCATAACGCATAACGCATAGCGCATAATGCATAACGCATAGCGCATAACGCATAACGCATAACGCATAACGCATAACGCATAACGCATAACGCATAACGCATAGCGCATAACTTATAACTCATTACTCATAACGCATACCGTATAACGCATAGCGCATAACGCATAACGCATAACGCATAACGCATAACGCATAACGCATAACGCATAACGCATAACGCATAACGCATAACGCATAACGCATAACGCATAACGCATAACGCATAAAGCATAACGCATAACGCATAACGCAAACGTATAACGCACAACGCATAACGCATAACGCAAAACGCATAACGCATAACGCATAACGCATAACGCATAACGCATAACGCATAACGCATAAGGCATAAAGCATAACGCATAACGCATAACTTATAACTCATTACTCATAACGAATAACGCATAACGCATAACGCATAACGGATAACGCATATCGCATAACGCATAACGCATAATGCATAACGCATAAAGCATAACGCATAACGCATAACGCATAACCCCTAACGCATAACGCATAACGTATAACTCATAACGCATAACGCATAACGCATAACGCATAACGCCTAACGCATAACGCATAACGCATAACCCCTAACGCATAACGCATAACGCATAACGCATAACGTGTAACTAATAACGCACAACGCATAACGCATAACGGACAACGGATAACGCATAACGCTTAACGCATAACGGATCACGCATAACGCATAACGCATAATGTATAACGCATAACGCATAACGCATAATGCATAACGCATAAAGCGTAACGCATAACGCATAACGCATAAAGCATAACACGTAACGCATAACGCATAATGCACAACGCATAACGAATACAGCAAAAAGCATAACGCTTAACGCATAACGCATAACGCATAACGCATAACGCATAACGCATAGCGCATAACGCATAACGCATAACGCATAACGCATAACGCATAACGCATAACGCATAACGCATAACGCATAACGCATAACGCATAACGTATAACGTATAACGCATACCGCATTACGCATAACTTATAACTCATAAGGATTAAGGATTAACGCATAACGCATAAAGCATAACGCATAACTCATAACGCATAAAGCATAACGCATAACGCATAACTTATAACTCATTACTCATAACGAATAACGCATAACGCATAACTTATAACTCATTACTCATAACGCATAACGCATAACGCATAAAGCATAACGCATAACGCATAACGGATAAAGCATAATGCATAACGCATAACGCATAACGCATTACGCATAACTTATAACTCATAACTCATAAGGAGTAACGCATAACGCATAAAGCATATCGCATGACGCATAACGCATAAAGCATAACGCATAACGCATAACGCATAACGCATAACGCATAACGCATAACGCATAACGCATAATGCATAACGCATAGCGCATAACGCATAACGCATAACGCATAACGCATAACGCATAACGTATAACGTATAACGCATACCGCATTACGCATAACTTATAACTCATAACTCATAAGGAGTAACGCATAACGCACAAAGCATAACGCATGACGCATAACGCATAAAGCATAACGCATAACGCATAACGCATAACGCATAACGCATAACGCATAACGCATAACGCATAACGCATAACGCAAAACGCATAACGCATAACGCATAACGCATAACGCATAACGCATACCGTATAACGCATAACGCATAACGCATAACGAACAACGGATAACGCATAACGCATAACGCATAACGAATACCGCAAAACGTATATCGCCTAACATATAACGGATCACGCATAACGCATAACGCATAACGTATAACGCATAACGCATAACGCATAACACATAACGCATAACACATAATGCACAACGCATTACGAATACAGCAAAACGCATAACGCTTAACGCATAACGGATCACGCATAACGCATAACGCATAATGCATAACGCATAACGCATAACGCATAATGCATAACGCATAAAGCGTAACGCATAACGCATAACGCATAAAGCATAACACATAACGCATAACTCATAATGCACACCGCATAACGAATACAGCAAAACGCATAACGCTTAACGCATAACGCATAACGCATAACGCATAACGCATAACGCATAGCGCATAACGCATAACGCATAACGCATAACGCATAACGCATATCGCATAACGCATAACGCATAATGCATAACGCATAAAGCATAACGCATAACGCATAACGCATAACGCATAACTTATAACTCATTACTCATAACGAATAACGCATAACGCATAACGCAAACGTATAACGCACAACGCATAACGCATAACGAACAACGGATAACGCATAACGCATAACGCATAACGCATAACGAATACCGCAAAACGTATATCGCCTAACATATAACGGATCACGCATAACGCATAACGCATAACGTATAACGCATAACGCATAACGCATAACACATAACGCATAACACATAATGCACAACGCATTACGAATACAGCAAAACGCATAACGCTTAACGCATAACGGATCACGCATAACGCATAACGCATAATGCATAACGCATAACGCATAACGCATAATGCATAACGCATAAAGCGTAACGCATAACGCATAACGCATAAAGCATAACACATAACGCATAACTCATAATGCACACCGCATAACGAATACAGCAAAACGCATAACGCTTAACGCATAACGCATAACGCATAACGCATAATGCATAACGCATAGCGCATAACGCATAACGCATAACGCATAACGCATAACGCATAACGCATAACGCATAACGCATAACGCATAACGCATAACTTATAACTCATTACTCATAACGCATACCGTATAACGCATAGCGCATAACGCATAACGCATAACGCATAACGCATAACGCATAACGCATAACGCATAACGCATACCGTATAACGCATAACGCATAACGTATAACGCACAACGCATAACGCATAACGCATAACGCAAAACGCATAACGCATAACGCATAACGAATAACGCATAACGCATAACGCATAACGCATAAGGCATAAAGCATAACGCATAACGCATAACTTATAACTCATTACTCATAACGAATAACGCATAACGCATAACGCATAACGGATAACGCATAACGCATAACGCATAACGCATAACGCATAACTCATATCGCATAACTTATAACTCATTATTCATAACGAATAACGCATAACGCATAACGCATATCGCATAACGCATAACGCATAATGCATAACGCATAAAGCATAACGCATAACGCATAACGCATAACGCATAACTTATAACTCATTACTCATAACGAATAACGCATAACGCATAACGCAAACGTATAACGCACAACGCATAACGCATAACGAACAACGGATAACGCATAACGCATAACGCATAACGCATAACGAATACCGCAAAACGTATATCGCCTAACATATAACGGATCACGCATAACGCATAACGCATAACGTATAACGCATAACGCATAACGCATAACACATAACGCATAACACATAATGCACAACGCATTACGAATACAGCAAAACGCATAACGCTTAACGCATAACGGATCACGCATAACGCATAACGCATAATGCATAACGCATAACGCATAACGCATAAAGCATAACGCATAAAGCGTAACGCATAACGCATAACGCATAAAGCATAACACATAACGCATAACTCATAATGCACACCGCATAACGAATACAGCAAAACGCATAACGCTTAACGCATAACGCATAACGCATAACGCATAATGCATAACGCATAGCGCATAACGCATAACGCATAACGCATAACGCATAACGCATATCGCATAACGCATAACGCATAATGCATAACGCATAAAGCATAACGCATAACGCATAACGCATAACGCATAACTTATAACTCATTACTCATAACGAATAACGCATAACGCATAACGCAAACGTATAACGAACAACGCATAACGCATAACGCATAACGCATAACGAATACCGCAAAACGTATATCGCCTAACATATAACGGATCACGCATAACGCATAACGCATAACGTATAACGCATAACGCATAACGCATAACACATAACGCATAACACATAATGCACAACGCATTACGAATACAGCAAAACGCATAACGCTTAACGCATAAAAGATCACGCATAACGCATAACGCATAATGCATAACGCATAACGCATAACGCATAATGCATAACGCATAAAGCGTAACGCATAACGCATAACGCATAAAGCATAACACATAACGCATAACTCATAATGCACACCGCATAACGAATACAGCAAAACGCATAACGCTTAACGCATAACGCATAACGCATAACGCATAATGCATAACGCATAGCGCATAACGCATAACGCATAACGCATAACGCATAACGCATAACGCATAACGCATAACGCATAACGCATAACGCATAACTTATAACTCATTACTCATAACGCATACCGTATAACGCATAGAGCATAACGCATAACGCATAACGCATAACGCATAACGCATAACGCATAACGCATAACGCATAACGCATAACGCATAACGCATAACGCATAACGCATAAAGCATAACGCATAACGCATAACGCAAACGTATAACGCACAACGCATAACGCATAACGCATAACGCAAAACGCATAACGCATAACGCATAACGCATAACGCATAACGCATAACGCATAAGGCATAAAGCATAACGCATAACGCATAACTTATAACTCATTACTCATAACGAATAACGCATAACGCATAACGCATAACGGATAACGCATATCGCATAACGCATAACGCATAATGCATAACGCATAAAGCATAACGCATAACGCATAACGCATAACGCATAACCCCTAACGCATAACGCATAACGTATAACTCATAACGCATAACGCATAACGCATAACGCATAACGCCTAACGCATAACGCATAACGCATAACCCCTAACGCATAACGCATAACGCATAACGCATAACGTGTAACTAATAACGCACAACGCATAACGCATAACGGACAACGGATAACGCATAACGCTTAACGCATAACGGATCACGCATAACGCATAACGCATAATGTATAACGCATAACGCATAACGCATAATGCATAACGCATAAAGCGTAACGCATAACGCATAACGCATAAAGCATAACACGTAACGCATAACGCATAATGCACAACGCATAACGAATACAGCAAAAAGCATAACGCTTAACGCATAACGCATAACGCATAACGCATAATGCATAACGCATAGCGCATAACGCATAACGCATAACGCATAACGCATTACGCATAACGCATAACGCATAACGCATAACGCATAACGCATAACGCATAACGTATAACGTATAACGCATACCGCATTACGCATAACTTATAACTCATAAGGATTAAGGATTAACGCATAACGCATAAAGCATAACGCATAACTCATAACGCATAAAGCATAACGCATAACGCATAACTTATAACTCATTACTCATAACGAATACCGCATAACGCATAACTTATAACTCATTACTCATAACGCATAACGCATAACGCATAAAGCATAACGCATAACGCATAACGGATAAAGCATAATGCATAACGCATAACGCATAACGCATTACGCATAACTTATAACTCATAACTCATAAGGAGTAACGCATAACGCATAAAGCATATCGCATGACGCATAACGCATAAAGCATAACGCATAACGCATAACGCATAACGCATAACGCATAACGCATAACGCATAACGCATAACGCATAATGCATAACGCATAGCGCATAACGCATAACGCATAACGCATAACGCATAACGCATAACGTATAACGTATAACGCATACCGCATTACGCATAACTTATAACTCATAACTCATAAGGAGTAACGCATAACGCATAAAGCATAACGCATGACGCATAACGCATAAAGCATAACGCATAACGCATAACGCATAACGCATAACGCATAACGCATAACGCATAACGCATAACGCAAAACGCATAACGCATAACGCATAACGCATAACGCATAACGCATACCGTATAACGCATAACGCATAACGTATAACGCACAACGCATAACGCATAACGCATAACGCAAAACGCATAACGCATAACGCATAACGAATAACGCATAACGCATAACGCATAACGCATAAGGCATAAAGCATAACGCATAACGCATAACTTATAACTCATTACTCATAACGAATAACGCATAACGCATAACGCATAACGGATAACGCATATCGCATAACGCATAACGCATAATGCATAACGCATAAAGCATAACGCATAACGCATAACGCATAACCCCTAACGCATAACGCATAACGTATAACTAATAACGCATAACGCATAACGCATAACTCATAACGCCTAACGCATAACGCATAACGCATAACCCCTAACGCATAACGCATAACGCATAACGCATAACGTGTAACTAATAACGCAGAACGCATAACGCATAACGAACAACGGATAACGCATAACGCATAACGCATAACGCATAACGAATACCGCAAAACGTATATCGCCTAACACATAACGAATCACGCATAACGCATAACGCATAACGTATAACGCATAACGCATAACGCGTAACACATAACGCATAACGCATAACGCATAACGCATAACGCATAACGCATAAAGCATAACGCATAACCCATAACTTATAACTCATTACTCATAACGAATAATGCATAACGCATAACTTATAACTCATTACTCATAACGCATAACGCATAACGCATAACGCATAACGCATAAAGCATAACGCATAACGCATAACGTATAACGTATAACGCATACCGCATTACGCATAACTTATAACTCATAACTCATAAGGAGTAACGCATAATGCATAAAGCATAACGCATAACGCATAAAGCATAACGCATAACGCATAACTTATAACTCATTACTCATAACGAATAACGCATAACGCATAACTTATAACTCATTACTCATAACGCATAAAGCATAACGCATAACGCATAACTCATAACGCATAACGCATAACGCATAACGCATAACGGATCACGCATAACGCATAACGCATAATGCAAAACGCATAAAGCGTAACGCATAACGCATAACGCATAACGCATAACGCATAACGCATAACGCATAACGCATAACGTATAACGTATAACGCATACCGCATTACGCATAACTTATAACTCATAACTCATAAGGAGTAACGCATAATGCATAAAGCATAACGCATAACGCATAAAGCATAACGCATAACGCATAACTTATAACTCATTACTCATAACGAATAACGCATAACGCATAACTTATAACTCATTACTCATAACGCATAACGCATAACGCATAAATCATAACGCATAACGCATAACGGATAAAGCATAATGCATAACGCATAACGCATAACGCATTACGCATAACTTATAACTCATAACTCATAAGGAGTAACGCATAACGCATAAAGCATAACGCATGACGCATAACGCATAAAGCATAACGCATAACGCATAACGCATAACGCATAACGCATAACGCATAACGCATAACGCATAAGGCATAACGCATACCGTATAACGCATAACGCATAACGCATAACGCATAACGCATAACGCATAAAGCATAACGCATAACGCATAACTTATAACTCATTACTCATAACGAATAACGCATAACGCATAAGGCATAACGCATAACGCATAACGCATAACGCATATAGCATAACGCATAACGCATAACGCATAACGCATAACGCATAACGCATAACGCATAACGCATAACTCATATCGCATAACGCATAAATCATAACCCATAACGCACAACGCATAACGCATAATGCACAACGCATAACGAATACCGCAAAACGCATAACGCATAACGCATACCGCATAACTCATAACGCATAACGCACAACGCATAACGCACACCGTATAACGCATAACGCATAACGCATAACGCATAACGCATAAAGCATAACGCATAACGCATAACGCATAACGGATCACGCATAACGCATAACGCATAACGCATAACGCATAACGCATAACGCATAACGCATAACGCATAAAGCATAACGCATTACGCATAACTTATAACTCATAACTCATAAGGAGTAACGCATAACGCATAAAGCATAACGCATAACGCATAACTCATAACGCATAACGCATAACGCATAACGGATCACGCATAACGCATAACGAATAACGCATAATGCATAATGCATAACGCATATCGCATAACGCATAACGCATAATGCATAACGCATAAAGCATAACGCATAACGCATAACGCAAAATGAATAACGCATAAAGCATAACGCATAACCCATAACCCTTAACGCATAACGCATAACACATAATGCACAACGCTTAACGAATACCGCAAATCGCATAACGCCAAACGCATAACGGATCACGCATGACGCATAAAGCATAACGCATAACGCATAATGCATAACGCATAACGCATAACGCATAACGCATAACGCATAACGCATAACGCATAACGCATAACGCATAACGCATAACGCATAACTCATATCGCATAACGCATAAATCATAACCCATAACGCATAACTCATAATGCACAACGCATAACGAATACCGCAAAACGCATAACGCATAACGCATAACGCATAACGCATAACGCATAACTCATAACGCATAACTTATAACTCATTATTCATAACGAATAACGCATAACGCATAACGCATAACGCATATCGCATAACGCATAACGCATAATGCATAACGCATAAAGCATAACGCATAACGCATAACGCATAACGCATAACTCATAATGCACAACGCATAACGCATAACGCATAACGGATCACGCATAACGCATAACGCATAACGCATAACGCATAACGCATAACGCATAACGCATAACGCATAACGCATAAAGCATAACGCATTACGCATAACTTATAACTCATAACTCATAAGGAGTAACGCATAACGCATAAAGCATAACGCATAACGCATAACTCATAACGCATAACGCACAACGCATAACGCATAACGGATCACGCATAACGCATAACGAATAACGCATAATGCATAACGCATATCGCATAACGCATAACGCATAATGCATAACGCATAAAGCATAACGCATAACGCATAACGCATAACGCAAAATGAATAACGCATAAAGCATAACGCATAACCCATAACCCTTAACGCATAACGCATAACACATAATGCACAACGCTTAACGAATACCGCAAATCGCATAACGCCAAACGCATAACGGATCTCGCATGACGCATAAAGCATAACGCATAACGCATAATGCATAACGCATAACGCATAACGCATAACGCATAACGCATAACGCATAACGCATAACTCATATCGCATAACGCATAAATCATAACCCATAACGCATAACTCATAATGCACAACGCATAACGAATACCGCAAAACGCATAACGCATAACGCATAACGCATAACGCATAACGCATAACTCATAACGCATAACTTATAACTCATTATTCATAACGAATAACGCATAACGCATAACGCATATCGCATAACGCATAACGCATAATGCATAACGCATAAAGCATAACGCATAACGCATAACGCATAACGCATAACTCATAATGCACAACGCATAACGAATACCGCAAAACGCATAACGCATAACGCATAACGCATGACGCATAACTCATAACGCATAACGCATAACGCATAACGCATAACGCATAACGCATAACGCATAACGCATAACGCATAACGCATAACGCATAACGCATAACGCATAACGCATAACGCATAACGCATAACGCATAACGCATAACGCATAACGCATAAAGCATAACGCATAACGCATAACGCAAACGTATAACGCACAACGCATAACGCATAACGCATAACGCAAAACGCATAACGCATAACGCATAACGCATAACGCATAAGGCATAACGCATAACGCATAAAGCATAACGCATAACGCATAACTTATAACTCATTACTCATAACGAATAACGCATAACGCATAACGCATAACGCATAACGCATATCGCATAACGCATAACGCATAATGCATAACGCATAAAGCATAACGCATAACGTATAACGTATAACGCATACCGCATTACGCATAACTTATAACTCATAACTCATAAGGAGTAACGCATAATGCATAAAGCATAACGCATAACGCATAACGCATAACGCATAAAGCATAACGCATAACGCATAACTTATAACTCATTACTCATAACGAATAACGCATAACGCATAACTTATAACTCATTACTCATAACGCATAACGCATAACGCATAACGCATAAAGCATAACGCATAACGCATAACGGATAAAGCATAATGCATAACGCATAACGCATAACTTATAACTCATTACTCATAACGAATAACGCATAACGCATAACTTATAACTCATTACTCATAACGCATAACGCATAACTCATAACGCATAAAGCATAACGCATAACGATAACGGATAAAGCATAATGCGTAACGCATAACGCATAACGCATTACGCATAACTTATAACTCATAACTCATAAGGAGTAACGCATAACGCATAAAGCATAACGCATGACGCATAACGCATAAAGCATAACGCTTAACGCATAACGCATAACGCATAACGCATAACGCATAACGCATAACGCATAACGCATAACGCATAACGCATACCGTATAACGCATAACGCATAACGCATAACGCATAACGCATAACGCATAACGCATAACGCATAACGCATAACGCATAAAGCATAACGCATAACGCATAACTTATAACTCATTACTCATAACGAATAACGCATAACGCATAAGGCATAACGCATAACGCATAACGCATAACGCATAAAGCATAACGCATAACGCATAACGCATAACGCATAACGCATAACGCATAACGCATAACTCATATCGCATAACGCATAAATCATAACCCATAACGCACAACGCATAACGCATAATGCACAACGCATAACGTGTAACTAATAACGCACAACGCATAACGCATAACGAACAACGGATAACGCATAACGCATAACGCATAACGCATAACGCATAACGCATAACGAATACCGCAAAACGTATATCGCCTAACACATAACGGATCACGCATAACGCATAACGCATAACGTATAACGCATAACGTATAACGCGTAACACATAACGCATAACGCATAATGCATAACGCATTACGAATACAGCAAAACGCATAACGCTTAACGCATAACGGATCACGCATAACGCATAACGCATAATGCATAACGCATAACGCATAACGCATAACGCATAATGCATAACGCATAAAGCGTAACGCATAACGCATAACGCATAACGCATAACGCATAACGCATAACGCATAACGCATAACGCATAACGCATAACGCATAACGTATAACGTATAACGCATACCGCATTACGCATAACTTATAACTCATAACTCATAAGGAGTAACGCATAATGCATAAAGCATAACGCATAACGCATAAAGCATAACGCATAACGCATAACTTATAACTCATTACTCATAACGAATAACGCATAACGCATAACTTATAACTCATTACTCATAACGCATAACGCATAACGCATAAAGCATAACGCATAACGCATAACGGATAAATCATAATGCATAACGCATAACGCATAACGCATTACGCATAACTTATAACTCATAACTCATAAGGAGTAACGCATAACGCATAAAGCATAACGCATGACGCATAACGCATAAAGCATAACGCATAACGCATAACGCATAACGCATAACGCATAACGCATAACGCATAACGCATAACGCATAACGCATAACGCATAACGCATAACGCATAACGCATACCGTATAACGCATAACGCATAACGCATAACGCATAACGCATAACGCATAACGCATAAAGCATAACGCATAACGCATAACTTATAACTCATTACTCATAACGAATAACGCATAACGCATAAGGCATAACGCATAACGCATAACGCATAACGCATAACGCATAAAGCATAACGCATAACGCATAACGCATAACGCATAACGCATAACGCATAACGCATAACGCATAACGCATAACGCATAACGCATAACGCATAACGCATAACGCATAACGCATAACGCATACCGTATAACGCATAACGCATAACGCATAACGCATAACGCATAACGCATAACGCATAATGCATAACGCATAACGCATAACGCATAACGCATAATGCATAACGCATAAAGCGTAACGCATAACGCATAACGCATAACGCATAACGCATAACGCATAACGAATAACGCATAACGCATAACGCATAACGCATAACGGATCACGCATAACGCATAACGAATAACGCATAATGCATAATGCATAACGCATATCGCATAACGCATAACGTATAATGCATAACGCATAAAGCATAACGCATAACGCATAACGCATAACGCAAAATGAATAACGCATAAAGCATAACGCATAACCCATAACCCTTAACGCATAACGCATATCGCATAACGCATAACGCATAATGCATAACGCATAAAGCATAACGCATAACGCATAACGCATAACGCAAAATGAATAACGCATAAAGCATAACGCATAACCCATAACCCTTAACGCATAACGCATAACACATAATGCACAACGCTTAACGAATACCGCAAATCGCATAACGCCAAACGCATAACGGATCACGCATGACGCATAAAGCATAACGCATAACGCATAATGCATAACGCATAACGCATAACGCATAACGCATAACGCATAACGCATAACGCATAACTCATATCGCATAACGCATAAATCATAACCCATAACGCATAACTCATAATGCACAACGCATAACGAATACCGCAAAACGCATAACGCATAACGCATAACGCATAACGCATAACGCATAACTCATAACGCATAAAGCATAACGCATAACGCATAACGCATAACGCATAACTCATAATGCACAACGCATAACGAATACCGCAAAACGCATAACGCATAACGCATAACGCATAACGCATGACGCATAACTCATAACGCATAACTTATAACTCATTACTCATAACGAATAACGCATAACGCATAACGCATATCGCATAACGCATAACGCATAATGCATAACACATAAAGCATAACGCATAACGCATAACGCATAACGCATAACGCATAACGCATAACGCATAACGCATAACGCATAACGCATAACGCATAACGCATAACGCATAACGCATAACGCATAACGCATAACGCATAAAGCATAACGCATAACGCATAACGCAAACGTATAACGCACAACGCATAACGCATAACGCATAACGCAAAACGCATAACGCATAACGCATAACGCATAACGCATAACGCATAAGGCATAACGCATAACGCATAAAGCATAACGCATAACGCATAACTTATAACTCATTACTCATAACGAATAACGCATAACGCATAACGCATAACGGATAACGCATATCGCATAACGCATAACGCATAATGCATAACGCATAAAGCATAACGCATAACGTATAACGTATAACGCATACCGCATTACGCATAACTTATAACTCATAACTCATAAGGAGTAACGCATAATGCATAAAGCATAACGCATAACGCATAACGCATAACGCATAAGGCATAACGCATAACGCATAACTTATAACTCATTACTCATAACGAATAACGCATAACGCATAACTTATAACTCATTACTCATAACGCATAACGCATAACGCATAACGCATAAAGCATAACGCATAACACATAACGGATAAAGCATAATGCATAACGCATAACGCATAACGCATTACGCATAACTTATAACTCATAACTCATAAGGAGTAACGCATAACGCATAAATCATAACGCATGACGCATAACGCATAAAGCATAACGCATAACGCATAACGCATAACGCATAACGCATAACGCATAACGCATAACGCATAACGCATAACGCATACCGTATAACGCATAACGAACAACGCATAACGCATAACGCATAACGCATAACGCATAACGCATAAAGCATAACGCATAACGCATAACTTATAACTCATTACTCATAACGAATAACGCATAACGCATAAGGCATAACGCATAACTCATAACGCATAACGCATAACGCATAACGCATAACGCATAAAGCATAACGCATAACGCATAACGCAAACGTATAACGCACAACGCATAACGCATAACGCATAACGCAAAACGCATAACGCATAACGCATAACGCATAACGCATAACGCATAAGGCATAACGCATAACGCATAAAGCATAACGCATAACGCATAACTTATAACTCATTACTCATAACGAATAACGCATAACGCATAACGCATAACGGATAACGCATATCGCATAACGCATAACGCATAATGCATAACGCATAAAGCATAACGCATAACGTATAACGTATAACGCATACCGCATTACGCATAACTTATAACTCATAACTCATAAGGAGTAACGCATAATGCATAAAGCATAACGCATAACGCATAACGCATAACGCATAAAGCATAACGCATAACGCATAACTTATAACTCATTACTCATAACGAATAACGCATAACTTATAACTCATTACTCATAACGCATAACGCATAACGCATAACGCATAAAGCATAACGCATAACGCATAACGGATAAAGCATAATGCATAACGCATAACGCATAACGCATTACGCATAACTTATAACTCATAACGCATAATGCATAACGCATAGCGCATAACGCATAACGCATAACGCATAACGCATAACGCATAACGCATAACGCATAACGCATAACTTATAACCCATTACTCATAACGCATACCGTATAACGCATAGCGCATAACGCATAACGCATAACGCATAACGCATAACGCATAACGCATAACGCATAACGCATAACGCATAACGCATAACGCATAACGCATAACGCATAACGCATAACGCATAAAGCATAACGCATAACGCATAACGCAAACGTATAACGCACAACGCATAACGCATAACGCATAACGCAAAACGCATAACGCATAACGCATAACGCATAACCCATAACCCTTAACGCATAACGCATAACACATAATGCACAACGCTTAACGAATACCGCAAATCGCATAACGCCTAACGCATAACGGATCACGCATGACGCATAAAGCATAACGCATAACGCATAATGCATAACGCATAACGCATAACGCATAACGCATAACGCATAACGCATAACTCATATCGCATAACTTATAACTCATTATTCATAACGAATAACGCATAACGCATAACGCATATCGCATAACGCATAACGCATAATGCATAACGCATAAAGCATAACGCATAACGCATAACGCATAACGCATAACGCATAACTTATAACTCATTACTCATAACGAATAACGCATAACGCATAACGAAAACGTATAACGCACAACGCATAACGCATAACGAACAACGGATAACGCATAACGCATAACGCATAACGCATAACGAATACCGCAAAACGTATATCGCCTAACATATAACGGATCACGCATAACGCATAACGCATAACGTATAACGCATAACGCATAACGCATAACACATAACGCATAACACATAATGCACAACGCATTACGAATACAGCAAAACGCATAACGCTTAACGCATAACGGATCACGCATAACGCATAACGCATAATGCATAACGCATAACGCATAACGCATAATGCATAACGCATAAAGCGTAACGCATAACGCATAACGCATAAAGCATAACACATAACGCATAACTCATAATGCACACCGCATAACGAATACAGCAAAACGCATAACGCTTAACGCATAACGCATAACGCATAACGCATAATGCATAACGCATAGCGCATAACGCATAACTCATAACGCATAACGCATAACGCATATCGCATAACGCATAACGCATAATGCATAACGCATAAAGCATAACGCATAACGCATAACGCATAACGCATAACTTATAACTCATTACTCATAACGAATAACGCATAACGCATAACGCAAACGTATAACGCACAACGCATAACGCATAACGAACAACGGATAACGCATAACGCATAACGCATAATGCATAACGAATACCGCAAAACGTATATCGCCTAACATATAACGGATCACGCATAACGCATAACGCATAACGTATAACGCATAACGCATAACGCATAACACATAACGCATAACACATAATGCACAACGCATTACGAATACAGCAAAACGCATAACGCTTAACGCATAACGGATCACGCATAACGCATAACGCATAATGCATAACGCATAACGCATAACGCATAATGCATAACGCATAAAGCGTAACGCATAACGCATAACGCATAAAGCATAACACATAACGCATAGCGCATAACGCATAACGCATAACGCATAACGCATAACGAATAACGCATAACGCATAACGCATAACTTATAACCCATTACTCATAACGCATACCGTATAACGCATAGCGCATAACGCATAACGCATAACGCATAACGCATAACGCATAACGCATAACGCATAACGCATAACGCATAACGCATAACGCATAACGCATAACGCATAACGCATAAAGCATAACGCATAACGCATAACGCAAACGTATAACGCACAACGCATAACGCATAACGCATAACGCAAAACGCATAACGCATAACGCATAACGCATAACCCATAACCCTTAACGCATAACGCATAACACATAATGCACAACGCTTAACGAATACCGCAAATCGCATAACGCCTAACGCATAACGGATCACGCATGACGCATAAAGCATAACGCATAACGCATAATGCATAACGCATAACGCATAACGCATAACGCATAACGCATAACGCATAACGCATAACTCATATCGCATAACTTATAACTCATTATTCATAACGAATAACGCATAACGCATAACGCATATCGCATAACGCATAACGCATAATGCATAACGCATAAAGCATAACGCATAACGCATAACGCATAACGCATAACGCATAACTTATAACTCATTACTCATAACGAATAACGCATAACGCATAACGAAAACGTATAACGCACAACGCATAACGCATAACGAACAACGCATAACGCATAACGCATAACGCATAACGCATAACGAATACCGCAAAACGTATATCGCCTAACATATAACGGATCACGCATAACGCATAACGCATAACGTATAACGCATAACGCATAACGCATAACACATAACGCATAACACATAATGCACAACGCATTACGAATACAGCAAAACGCATAACGCTTAACGCATAACGGATCACGCATAACGCATAACGCATAATGCATAACGCATAACGCATAACGCATAATGCATAACGCATAAAGCGTAACGCATAACGCATAACGCATAAAGCATAACACATAACGCATAACTCATAATGCACACCGCATAACGAATACAGCAAAACGCATAACGCTTAACGCATAACGCATAACGCATAACGCATAATGCATAACGCATAACGCATAACGCATAACTCATAACGCATAACGCATAACGCATATCGCATAACGCATAACGCATAATGCATAACGCATAAAGCATAACGCATAACGCATAACGCATAACGCATAACTTATAACTCATTACTCATAACGAATAACGCATAACGCATAACGCAAACGTATAACGCACAACGCATAACGCATAACGAACAACGGATAACGCATAACGCATAACGCATAATGCATAACGAATACCGCAAAACGTATATCGCCTAACATATAACGGATCACGCATAACGCATAACGCATAACGTATAACGCATAACGCATAACGCATAACACATAACGCATAACACATAATGCACAACGCATTACGAATACAGCAAAACGCATAACGCTTAACGCATAACGGATCACGCATAACGCATAACGCATAATGCATAACGCATAACGCATAACGCATAATGCATAACGCATAAAGCGTAACGCATAACGCATAACGCATAAAGCATAACACATAACGCATAACTCATAATGCACACCGCATAACGAATACAGCAAAACGCATAACGCTTAACGCTTAACGCATAACGCATAACGCATAATGCATAACGCATAGCGCATAACGCATAACGCATAACGCATAACGCATAACGCATAACGCATAACGCATAACGCATAACGCATAACGCATAACTTATAACTCATTACTCATAACGCATACCGTATAACGCATAGCGCATAACGCATAAAGCATAACACGTAACGCATAACGCATAATGCACAACGCATAACGAATACAGCAAAAAGCATAACGCTTAACGCATAACGCATAACGCATAACGCATAATGCATAACGCATAACGCATAACGCATAACGCATAATGCATAACGCATAGCGCATAACGCATAACTCATAACGCATAACGCATAACGCATATCGCATAACGCATAACGCATAACGCATAACGCATAACGCAAAACGCATAACGCATAACGCATAACGCATAACGCATAACGCATAACGCATAAGGCATAAAGCATAACGCATAACGCATAACTTATAACTCATTACTCATAACGAATAACGCATAACGCATAACGCATAACGGATAACGCATATCGCATAACGCATAACGCATAATGCATAACGCATAAAGCATAACGCATAACGCATAACGCATAACCCCTAACGCATAACGCATAACGTATAACTCATAACGCATAACGCATAACGCATAACGCATAACGCCTAACGCATAACGCATAACGCATAACCCCTAACGCATAACGCATAACGCATAACGCATAACGCATAACGTGTAACTAATAACGCACAACGCATAACGGACAACGGATAACGCATAACGCTTAACGCATAACGGATCACGCATAACGCATAACGCATAATGTATAACGCATAACGCATAACGCATAATGCATAACGCATAAAGCGTAACGCATAACGCATAACGCATAAAGCATAACACGTAACGCATAACGCATAATGCACAACGCATAACGAATACAGCAAAAAGCATAACGCTTAACGCATAACGCATAACGCATAACGCATAATGCATAACGCATAGCGCATAACGCATAACGCATAACGCATAACGCATAACGCATAACGCATAACGCATAACGCATAACGCATAACGCATAACGCATAACGCATAACTTATAACTCATTACTCATAACGAATAACGCATAACGCATAACGCATAACGGATAACGCATATCGCATAACGCATAACGCATAATGCATAACGCATAAAGCATAACGCATAACGCATAACGCATAACCCCTAACGCATAACGCATAACGTATAACTCATAACGCATAACGCATAACGCATAACGCATAACGCCTAACGCATAACGCATAACGCATAACCCCTAACGCATAACGCATAACGCATAACGCATAACGCATAACGTGTAACTAATAACGCACAACGCATAACGGACAACGGATAACGCATAACGCTTAACGCATAACGGATCACGCATAACGCATAACGCATAATGTATAACGCATAACGCATAACGCATAATGCATAACGCATAAAGCGTAACGCATAACGCATAACGCATAAAGCATAACACGTAACGCATAACGCATAATGCACAACGCATAACGAATACAGCAAAAAGCATAACGCTTAACGCATAACGCATAACGCATAACGCATAATGCATAACGCATAGCGCATAACGCATAACGCATAACGCATAACGCATAACGCATAACGCATAACGCATAACGCATAACGCATAACGCATAACGCATAACGCATAACGTATAACGTATAACGCATACCGCATTACGCATAACTTATAACTCATAAGGATTAAGGATTAACGCATAACGCATAAAGCATAACGCATAACTCATAACGCATAAAGCATAACGCATAACGCATAACTTATAACTCATTACTCATAACGAATAACGCATAACGCATAACTTATAACTCATTACTCATAACGCATAACGCATAACGCATAAAGCATAACGCATAACGCATAACGGATAAAGCATAATGCATAACGCATAACGCATAACGCATTACGCATAACTTATAACTCATAACTCATAAGGAGTAACGCATAACGCATAAAGCATATCGCATGACGCATAACGCATAAAGCATAACGCATAACGCATAACGCATAACGCATAACGCATAACGCATAACGCATAACGCATAATGCATAACGCATAGCGCATAACGCATAACGCATAACGCATAACGCATAACGCATAACGTATAACGTATAACGCATACCGCATTACGCATAACTTATAACTCATAACTCATAAGGAGTAACGCATAACGCATAAAGCATAACGCATGACGCATAACGCATAAAGCATAACGCATAACGCATAACGCATAACGCATAACGCATAACGCATAACGCATAACGCATAACGCATAACGCATAACGCATAACGCAAAACGCATAACGCATAACGCATAACGCATAACGCATAACGCATACCGTATAACGCATAACGCATAACGCATAACGCATAACGCATAACGCATAACGAATACCGCAAAACGTATATCGCCTAACACATAACGGATCACGCATAACGCATAACGCATAACGTATAACGCATAACGCATAACGCGTAACACATAACGCATAACGCATAACGCATAACGCATAAAGCATAACGCATAACGCATAACTTATAACTCATTACTCATAACGAATAATGCATAACGCATAACTTATAACTCATTACTCATAACGCATAACGCATAACGCATAACGCATAACGCATAACGCATAACGCATAACGCATAACTTATAACTCATAACTCATAAGGAGTAACGCATAATGCATAAAGCATAACGCATAACGCATAAAGCATAACGCATAACGCATAACTTATAACTCATTACTCATAACGAATAACGCATAACGCATAACTTATAACTCATTACTCATAACGCATAACGCATAACGCATAACGCATAACGCATAACGCATAACGGATAAAGCATAATGCATAACGCATAACGCATAACGCATTACGCATAACTTATAACTCATAACTCATAAGGAGTAACGCATAACGCATAAAGCATAACGCATGACGCATAACGCATAAAGCATAACGCTTAACGCATAACGCATAACGCATAACGCATAACGCATAACGCATAACGCATAACGCATAACGCATAACGCATACCGTAAAACGCATAACGCATAACGCATAACGCATAACGCATAACGCATAACGCATAACGCATAACGCATAAAGCATAACGCATAACGCATAACTTATAACTCATTACTCATAACGAATAACGCATAATGCATAACGCATAAAGCGTAACGCATAACGCATAACGCATAAAGCATAACACGTAACGCATAACGCATAATGCACAACGCATAACGAATACAGCAAAAAGCATAACGCTTAACGCATAACGCATAACGCATAACGCATAATGCATAACGCATAGCGCATAACGCATAACGCATAACGCATAACGCATAACGCATAACGCATAACGCATAACGCATAACGCATAACGCATAACGTATAACGTATAACGCATACCGCATTACGCATAACTTATAACTCATAAGGATTAAGGATTAACGCATAACGCATAAAGCATAACGCATAACTCATAACGCATAAAGCATAACGCATAACGCATAACTTATAACTCATTACTCATAACGAATAACGCATAACGCATAACTTATAACTCATTACTCATAACGCATAACGCATAACGCATAAAGCATAACGCATAACGCATAACGGATAAAGCATAATGCATAACGCATAACGCATAACGCATTACGCATAACTTATAACTCATAACTCATAAGGAGTAACGCATAACGCATAAAGCATATCGCATGACGCATAACGCATAAAGCATAACGCATAACGCATAACGCATAACGCATAACGCATAACGCATAACGCATAACGCATAATGCATAACGCATAGCGCATAACGCATAACGCATAACGCATAACGCATAACGCATAACGTATAACGTATAACGCATACCGCATTACGCATAACTTATAACTCATAACTCATAAGGAGTAACGCATAACGCATAAAGCATAACGCATGACGCATAACGCATAAAGCATAACGCATAACGCATAACGCATAACGCATAACGCATAACGCATAACGCATAACGCATAACGCATAACGCATAACGCAAAACGCATAACGCATAACGCATAACGCATAACGCATAACGCATACCGTATAACGCATAACGCATAACGCATAACGCATAACGCATAACGCATAACGAATACCGCAAAACGTATATCGCCTAACACATAACGGATCACGCATAACGCATAACGCATAACGTATAACGCATAACGCATAACGCGTAACACATAACGCATAACGCATAACGCATAACGCATAACGCATAACGCATAACGCATAACGCATAACTTATAACTCATTACTCATAACGAATAACGCATAACGCATAACTTATAACTCATTACTCATAACGCATAACGCATAACGCATAACGCATAACGCATAACGCATAACGCATAACGCATAACTTATAACTCATAACTCATAAGGAGTAACGCATAATGCATAAAGCATAACGCATAACGCATAAAGCATAACGCATAACGCATAACTTATAACTCATTACTCATAACGAATAACGCATAACGCATAACTTATAACTCATTACTCATAACGCATAACGCATAACGCATAACGCATAACGCATAACGCATAACGGATAAAGCATAATGCATAACGCATAACGCATAACGCATTACGCATAACTTATAACTCATAACTCATAAGGAGTAACGCATAACGCATAAAGCATAACGCATGACGCATAACGCATAAAGCATAACGCTTAACGCATAACGCATAACGCATAACGCATAACGCATAACGCATAACGCATAACGCATAACGCATAACGCATACCGTAAAACGCATAACGCATAACGCATAACGCATAACGCATAACGCATAACGCATAACGCATAACGCATAACGCATAACGCATAACGCATAACGCATAAAGCATAACGCATAACGCATAACTTATAACTCATTACTCATAACGAATAACGCATAACGCATAAGGCATAACGCATAACGCATAACGCATAACGCATAAAGCATAACGCATAACGCATAACGCATAACGCATAACGCATAACGCATAACTCATATCGCATAACGCATAAATCATAACCCATAACGCACAACGCATAACGCATAATGCACAACGCATAACGTGTAACTAATAACGCACAACGCATAACGCATAACGAACAACGGATAACGCATAACGCATAACGCATAACGAATACCGCATAACGCATAACGCATAACGCATAACGCATAACGCATAACGCATAACGCATAACGCATAACGCATAACGCATAACTTATAACTCATTACTCATAACGAATAACGCATAACGCATAACGCAAACGTATAACGCACAACGCATAACGCATAACGAACAACGGATAACGCATAACGCATAACGCATAACGCATAACGAATACCGCAAAACGTATATCGCCTAACACATAACGGATCACGCATAACGCATAACGCATAACGTATAACGCATAACGCATAACGCATAACACATAACGCATAACACATAATGCACAACGCATTACGAATACAGCAAAACGCATAACGCTTAACGCATAACGGATCACGCATAACGCATAACGCATAATGCATAACGCATAACGCATAACGCATAATGCATAACGCATAAAGCGTAACGCATAACGCATAACGCATAAAGCATAACACATAACGCATAACTCATAATGCACACCGCATAACGAATACAGCAAAACGCATAACGCTTAACGCATAACGCATAACGCATAACGCATAATGCATAACGCATAGCGCATAACGCATAACGCATAACGCATAACGCATAACGCATAACGCATAACGCATAACGCATAACTTATAACTCATTACTCATAACGCATACCGTATAACGCATAGCGCATAACGCATAACGCATAACGCATAACGCATAACGCATAACGCATAACGCATAACGCATAACGCATAACGCATAACGCATAACGCATAACGCATAACGCATAACGCATAACGCATAACGCATAACGCATAACGCATAAAGCATAACGCATAACGCATAACGCAAACGTATAACGCACAACGCATAACGCATAACGCATAACGCAAAACGCATAACGCATAACGCATAACGCATAACGCATAACGCATAACGCATAAGGCATAAAGCATAACGCATAACGCATAACTTATAACTCATTACTCATAACGAATAACGCATAACGCATAACGCATAACGGATAACGCATATCGCATATCGCATAACGCATAACGCATAATGCATAACGCATAAAGCATAACGCATAACGCATAACGCATAACCCCTAACGCATAACGCATAACGTATAACTCATAACGCATAACGCATAACGCATAACGCATAACGCCTAACGCATAACGCATAACGCATAACCCCTAACGCATAACGCATAACGCATAACGCATAACGTGTAACTAATAACGCACAACGCATAACGCATAACGGACAACGGATGACGCATAACGCTTAACGCATAACGGATCACGCATAACGCATAACGCATAATGTATAACGCATAACGCATAACGCATAATGCATAACGCATAAAGCGTAACGCATAACGCATAACGCATAAAGCATAACACGTAACGCATAACGCATAATGCACAACGCATAACGAATACAGCAAAAAGCATAACGCTTAACGCATAACGCATAACGCATAACGCATAATGCATAACGCATAGCGCATAACGCATAACGCATAACGCATAACGCATAACGCATAACGCATAACGCATAACGCATAACGCATAACGCATAACGCATAACGTATAACGTATAACGCATACCGCATTACGCATAACTTATAACTCATAAGGATTAAGGATTAACGCATAACGCATAACGCATAACGCATAACTCATAACGCATAAAGCATAACGCATAACGCATAACTTATAACTCATTACTCATAACGAATAACGCATAACGCATAACTTATAACTCATTACTCATAACGCATAACGCATAACGCATAAAGCATAACGCATAACGCATAACGGATAAAGCATAATGCATAACGCATAACGCATAACGCATTACGCATAACTTATAACTCATAACTCATAAGGAGTAACGCATAACGCATAAAGCATATCGCATGACGCATAACGCATAAAGCATAACGCATAACGCATAACGCATAACGCATAACGCATAACGCATAACGCATAACGCATAACGCATAATGCATAACGCATAGCGCATAACGCATAACGTATAACGTATAACGCATACCGCATTACGCATAACTTATAACTCATAACTCATAAGGAGTAACGCATAACGCATAAAGCATAACGCATGACGCATAACGCATAAAGCATAACGCATAACGCATAACGCATAACGCATAACGCATAACGCATAACGCATAACGCATAACGCATAACGCATAACGCAAAACGCATAACGCATAACGCATAACGCATAACGCATAACGCATACCGTATAACGCATAACGCATAACGTATAACGCACAACGCATAACGCATAACGCATAACGCAAAACGCATAACGCATAACGCATAACGAATAACGCATAACGCATAACGCATAACGCATAAGGCATAAAGCATAACGCATAACGCATAACTTATAACTCATTACTCATAACGAATAACGCATAACGCATAACGCATAACGGATAACGCATATCGCATAACGCATAACGCATAATGCATAACGCATAAAGCATAACGCATAACGCATAACGCATAACCCCTAACGCATAACGCATAACGTATAACTAATAACGCATAACGCATAACGCATAACTCATAACGCCTAACGCATAACGCATAACGCATAACGCATAAAGCATAACGCATAACGCATAACTTATAACTCATTACTCATAACGAATAATGCATAACGCATAACTTATAACTCATTACTCATAACGCATAACGCATAACGCATAACGCATAACGCATAACGCATAACGCATAACGTATAACGTATAACGCATACCGCATTACGCATAACTTATAACTCATAACTCATAAGGAGTAACGCATAATGCATAAAGCATAACGCATAACGCATAAAGCATAACGCATAACGCATAACTTATAACTCATTACTCATAACGAATAACGCATAACGCATAACTTATAACTCATTACTCATAACGCATAACGCATAACGCATAACGCATAACGCATAACGCATAACGGATAAAGCATAATGCATAACGCATAACGCATAACGCATTACGCATAACTTATAACTCATAACTCATAAGGAGTAACGCATAACGCATAAAGCATAACGCATGACGCATAACGCATAAAGCATAACGCTTAACGCATAACGCATAACGCATAACGCATAACGCATAACGCATAACGCATAACGCATACCGTATAACGCATAACGCATAACGCATAACGCATAACGCATAACGCATAACGCATAACGCATAACGCATAACGCATAAAGCATAACGCATAACGCATAACTTATAACTCATTACTCATAACGAATAACGCATAACGCATAAGGCATAACGCATAACGCATAACGCATAACGCATAAAGCATAACGCATAACGCATAACGCATAACGCATAACGCATAACGCATAACGCATAACTCATATCGCATAACGCATAAATCATAACCCATAACGCACAACGCATAACGCATAATGCACAACGCATAACGTGTAACTAATAACGCACAACGCATAACGCATAACGAACAACGGATAACGCATAACGCATAACGCATAACGAATACCGCAAAACGTATATCGCCTAACACATAACGGATCACGCATAACGCATAACGCATAACGTATAACGCATAACGCATAACGATTAACACATAACGCATAACGCATAATGCACAACGCATTACGAATACAGCAAAACGCATAACGCTTAACGCATAACGGATCACGCATAACGCATAACGCATAATGCATAACGCATAACGCATAACGCATAACGCATAATGCAAAACGCATAAAGCGTAACGCATAACGCATAACGCATAACGCATAACGCATAACGCATAACGCATAACGCATAACGCATAACGCATAACGCATAACGTATAACGTATAACGCATACCGCATTACGCATAACTTATAACTCATAACTCATAAGGAGTAACGCATAATGCATAAAGCATAACGCATAACGCATAAAGCATAACGCATAACGCATAACTTATAACTCATTACTCATAACGAATAACGCATAACGCATAACTTATAACTCATTACTCATAACGCATAACGCATAACGCATAAAGCATAACGCATAACGCATAACGGATAAAGCATAATGCATAACGCATAACGCATAACGCATTACGCATAACTTATAACTCATAACTCATAAGGAGTAACGCATAACGCATAAAGCATAACGCATGACGCATAACGCATAAAGCATAACGCATAACGCATAACGCATAACGCATAACGCATAACGCATAACGCATAACGCATAACGCATAACGCATAACGCATACCGTATAACGCATAACGCATAACGCATAACGCATAACCCATAACGCATAACGCATAAAGCATAACGCATAACGCATAACTTATAACTCATTACTCATAACGAATAACGCATAACGCATAAGGCATAACGCATAACGCATAACGCATAACGCATATAGCATAACGCATAACGCATAACGCATAACGCATAACGCATAACGCATAACGCATAACGCATAACTCATATCGCATAACGCATAAATCATAACCCATAACGCACAACGCATAACGCATAATGCACAACGCATAACGAATACCGCAAAACGCATAACGCATAACGCATAACGCATACCGCATAACTCATAACGCATAACGCACAACGCATAACGCACACCGTATAACGCATAACGCATAACGCATAAGGCATAACGCATAACGCATAACGCATAACGCATAAAGCATAACGCATTACGCATAACTTATAACTCATAACTCATAAGGAGTAACGCATAACGCATAAAGCATAACGCATAACGCATAACTCATAACGCATAACGCATAACGCATAACGCATAACGGATCACGCATAACGCATAACGAATAACGCATAATGCATAATGCATAACGCATATCGCATAACGCATAACGCATAATGCATAACGCATAAAGCATAACGCATAACGCATAACGCATAACGCAAAATGAATAACGCATAAAGCATAACGCATAACCCATAACCCTTAACGCATAACGCATAACACATAATGCACAACGCTTAACGAATACCGCAAATCGCATAACGCCAAACGCATAACGGATCACGCATGACGCATAAAGCATAACGCATAACGCATAATGCATAACGCATAACGCATAACGCATAACGCATAACGCATAACGCATAACTCATATCGCATAACGCATAAATCATAACCCATAACGCATAACTCATAATGCACAACGCATAACGAATACCGCAAAACGCATAACGCATAACGCATAACGCATAACGCATAACGCATAACTCATAACGCATAACTTATAACTCATTATTCATAACGAATAACGCATAACGCATAACGCATATCGCATAACGCATAACGCATAATGCATAACGCATAAAGCATAACGCATAACGCATAACGCATAACGCATAACTCATAATGCACAACGCATAACGCATAACGCATAACGGATCACGCATAACGCATAACGCATAACGCATAACGCATAACGCATAACGCATAACGCATAACGCATAGAGCATAACGCATTACGCATAACTTATAACTCATAACTCATAAGGAGTAACGCATAACGCATAAAGCATAACGCATAACGCATAACTCATAACGCATAACGCATAACGCATAACGCATAACGGATCACGCATAACGCATAACGAATAACGCATAACGCATAACGCATATCGCATAACGCATAACGCATAATGCATAACGCATAAAGCATAACGCATAACGCATAACGCATAACGCAAAATGAATAACGCATAAAGCATAACGCATAACCCATAACCCTTAACGCATAACGCATAACACATAATGCACAACGCTTAACGAATACCGCAAATCGCATAACGCCAAACGCATAACGGATCTCGCATGACGCATAAAGCATAACGCATAACGCATAATGCATAACGCATAACGCATAACGCATAACGCATAACGCATAACGCATAACGCATAACTCATATCGCATAACGCATAAATCATAACCCATAACGCATAACTCATAATGCACAACGCATAACGAATACCGCAAAACGCATAACGCATAACGCATAACGCATAACGCATAACTCATAACGCATAACTTATAACTCATTATTCATAACGAATAACGCATAACGCATAACGCATAACGCATATCGCATAACGCATAACGCATAATGCATAACGCATAAAGCATAACGCATAACGCATAACGCATAACGCATAACTCATAATGCACAACGCATAACGAATACCGCAAAACGCATAACGCATAACGCATAACGCATGACGCATAACTCATAACGCATAACTTATAACTCATTACTCATAACGAATAACGCATAACGCATAACGCATATCGCATAACGCATAACGCATAATGCATAACGCATAAAGCATAACGCATAACGCATAACGCATAACGCATAACGCATAACGCATAACGCATAACGCATAACGCATAACGCATAACGCATAACGCATAACGCATAACGCATAACGCATAACTTATAACTCATTACTCATAACGAATAACGCATAACGCATAACGCATAACGGATAACGCATATCGCATAACGCATAACGCATAATGCATAATGCATAACGCATAAAGCATAACGCATAACGTATAACGTATAACGCATACCGCATTACGCATAACTTATAACTCATAACTCATAAGGAGTAACGCATAACGCATAAAGCATAACGCATAACGCATAACTTATAACTCATTACTCATAACGAATAACGCATAACGCATAACTTATAACTCATTACTCATAACGCATAACGCATAACGCATAACGCATAAAGCATAACGCATAACGCATAACGGATAAAGCATAATGCATAACGCATAACGCATAACTTATAACTCATTACTCATAACGAATAACGCATAACGCATAACTTATAACTCATTACTCATAACGCATAACGCATAACGCATAACGCATAAAGCATAACGCATAACGCATAACGGATAAAGCATAATGCATAACGCATAACGCATAACTTATAACTCATTACTCATAACGAATAACGCATAACGCATAACTTATAACTCATTACTCATAACGCATAACGCATAACGCATAAAGCATAACGCATAACGCATAACGGATAAAGCATAATGCATAACGCATAACGCATAACGCATTACGCATAACTTATAACTCATAACTCATAAGGAGTAACGCATAACGCATAAAGCATAACGCATGACGCATAACGCATAAAGCATAACGCATAACGCATAACGCATAACGCATAACGCATAACGCATAACGCATAACGCATAACGCATAACGCATAACGCATAACGCATAACGCATACCGTATAACGCATAACGCATAACTCATAACGCATAAAGCATAACGCATAACGCATAACTTATAACTCATTACTCATAACGAATAACGCATAACGCATAACTTATAACTCATTACTCATAACGCATAACGCATAACGCATAAAGCATAACGCATAACGCATAACGGATAAAGCATAATGCATAACGCATAACGCATAACGCATTACGCATAACTTATAACTCATAACTCATAAGGAGTAACGCATAACGCATAAAGCATATCGCATGACGCATAACGCATAAAGCATAACGCATAACGCATAACGCATAACGCATAACGCATAACGCATAACGCATAACGCATAATGCATAACGCATAGCGCATAACGCATAACGCATAACGCATAACGCATAACGCATAACGTATAACGTATAACGCATACCGCATTACGCATAACTTATAACTCATAACTCATAAGGAGTAACGCATAACGCATAAAGCATAACGCATGACGCATAACGCATAAAGCATAACGCATAACGCATAACGCATAACGCATAACGCATAACGCATAACGCATAACGCATAACGCATAACGCATAACGCAAAACGCATAACGCATAACGCATAACGCATAACGCATAACGCATACCGTATAACGCATAACGCATAACGCATAACGCATAACGCATAACGCATAACGAATACCGCAAAACGTATATCGCCTAACACATAACGGATCACGCATAACGCATAACGCATAACGTATAACGCATAACGCATAACGCGTAACACATAACGCATAACGCATAACGCATAACGCATAACGCATAAAGCATAACGCATAACGCATAACTTATAACTCATTACTCATAACGAATAACGCATAACGCATAACTTATAACTCATTACTCATAACGCATAACGCATAACGCATAACGCATAACGCATAACGCATAACGCATAACGCATAACTTATAACTCATAACTCATAAGGAGTAACGCATAATGCATAAAGCATAACGCATAACGCATAAAGCATAACGCATAACGCATAACTTATAACTCATTACTCATAACGAATAACGCATAACGCATAACTTATAACTCATTACTCATAACGCATAACGCATAACGCATAACGCATAACGCATAACGCATAACGGATAAAGCATAATGCATAACGCATAACGCATAACGCATTACGCATAACTTATAACTCATAACTCATAAGGAGTAACGCATAACGCATAAAGCATAACGCATGACGCATAACGCATAAAGCATAACGCTTAACGCATAACGCATAACGCATAACGCATAACGCATAACGCATAACGCATAACGCATAACGCATAACGCATAACGCATACCGTAAAACGCATAACGCATAACGCATAACGCATAACGCATAACGCATAACGCATAACGCATAACGCATAACGCATAACGCATAAAGCATAACGCATAACGCATAACTTATAACTCATTACTCATAACGAATAACGCATAACGCATAAGGCATAACGCATAACGCATAACGCATAACGCATAAAGCATATCGCATAACGCATAACGCATAACGCATAACGCATAACGCATAACTCATATCGCATAACGCATAAATCATAACCCATAACGCACAACGCATAACGCATAATGCACAACGCATAACGTGTAACTAATAACGCACAACGCATAACGCATAACGAACAACGGATAACGCATAACGCATAACGCATAACGAATACCGCATAACGCATAACGCATAACGCATAACGCATAACGCATAAAGCATAACGCATAACGCATAACGCATAACGCATAACTTATAACTCATTACTCATAACGAATAACGCATAACGCATAACGCAAACGTATAACGCACAACGCATAACGCATAACGAACAACGGATAACGCATAACGCATAACGCATAACGCATAACGAATACCGCAAAACGTATATCGCCTAACATATAACGGATCACGCATAACGCATAACGCATAACGTATAACGCATAACGCATAACGCATAACACATAACGCATAACACATAATGCACAACGCATTACGAATACAGCAAAACGCATAACGCTTAACGCATAACGGATCACGCATAACGCATAACGCATAATGCATAACGCATAACGCATAACGCATAATGCATAACGCATAAAGCGTAACGCATAACGCATAACGCATAAAGCATAACACATAACGCATAACTCATAATGCACACCGCATAACGAATACAGCAAAACGCATAACGCTTAACGCATAACGCATAACGCATAACGCATAATGCATAACGCATAGCGCATAACGCATAACGCATAACGCATAACGCATAACGCATAACGCATAACGCATAACGCAAACGTATAACGCACAACGCATAACGCATAACGCATAACGCAAAACGCATAACGCATAACGCATAACGCATAACGCATAACGCATAACGCATAAGGCATAAAGCATAACGCATAACGCATAACTTATAACTCATTACTCATAACGAATAACGCATAACGCATAACGCATAACGGATAACGCATATCGCATAACGCATAACGCATAATGCATAACGCATAAAGCATAACGCATAACGCATAACGCATAACCCCTAACGCATAACGCATAACGTATAACTCATAACGCATAACGCATAACGCATAACGCATAACGCCTAACGCATAACGCATAACGCATAACCCCTAACGCATAACGCATAACGCATAACGCATAACGTGTAACTAATAACGCACAACGCATAACGCATAACGGACAACGGATGACGCATAACGCTTAACGCATAACGGATCACGCATAACGCATAACGCATAATGTATAACGCATAACGCATAACGCATAATGCATAACGCATAAAGCGTAACGCATAACGCATAACGCATAAAGCATAACACGTAACGCATAACGCATAATGCACAACGCATAACGAATACAGCAAAAAGCATAACGCTTAACGCATAACGCATAACGCATAACGCATAATGCATAACGCATAGCGCATAACGCATAACGCATAACGCATAACGCATAACGCATAACGCATAACGCATAACGCATAACGCATAACGCATAACGCATAACGCATAACGCATAACGTATAACGTATAACGCATACCGCATTACGCATAACTTATAACTCATAAGGATTAAGGATTAACGCATAACGCATAAAGCATAACGCATAACTCATAACGCATAAAGCATAACGCATAACGCATAACTTATAACTCATTACTCATAACGAATAACGCATAACGCATAACTTATAACTCATTACTCATAACGCATAACGCATAACGCATAAAGCATAACGCATAACGCATAACGGATAAAGCATAATGCATAACGCATAACGCATAACGCATAACTTATAACTCATTACTCATAACGCATAACGCATAACGCATAACGCATAACGCATAACGCATAACGGATAAAGCATAATGCATAACGCATAACGCATAACGCATTACGCATAACTTATAACTCATAACTCATAAGGAGTAACGCATAACGCATAAAGCATAACGCATGACGCATAACGCATAAAGCATAACGCTTAACGCATAACGCATAACGCATAACGCATAACGCATAACGCATAACGCATAACGCATAACGCATAACGCATAACGCATACCGTAAAACGCATAACGCATAACGCATAACGCATAACGCATAACGCATAACGCATAACGCATAACGCATAACGCATAACGCATAAAGCATAACGCATAACGCATAACTTATAACTCATTACTCATAACGAATAACGCATAACGCATAAGGCATAACGCATAACGCATAACGCATAACGCATAAAGCATATCGCATAACGCATAACGCATAACGCATAACGCATAACTCATATCGCATAACGCATAAATCATAACCCATAACGCACAACGCATAACGCATAATGCACAACGCATAACGTGTAACTAATAACGCACAACGCATAACGCATAACGAACAACGGATAACGCATAACGCATAACGCATAACGAATACCGCATATCGCATAACGCATAACGCATAATGCATAACGCATAAAGCATAACGCATAACGCATAACGCATAACGCATAACTTATAACTCATTACTCATAACGAATAACGCATAACGCATAACGCAAACGTATAACGCACAACGCATAACGCATAACGAACAACGGATAACGCATAACGCATAACGCATAACGCATAACGAATACCGCAAAACGTATATCGCCTAACATATAACGGATCACGCATAACGCATAACGCATAACGTATAACGCATAACGCATAACGCATAACACATAACGCATAACACATAATGCACAACGCATTACGAATACAGCAAAACGCATAACGCTTAACGCATAACGGATCACGCATAACGCATAACGCATAATGCATAACGCATAACGCATAACGCATAATGCATAACGCATAAAGCGTAACGCATAACGCATAACGCATAAAGCATAACACATAACGCATAACTCATAATGCACACCGCATAACGAATACAGCAAAACGCATAACGCTTAACGCATAACGCATAACGCATAACGCATAATGCATAACGCATAGCGCATAACGCATAACGCATAACGCATAACGCATAACGCATAACGCATAACGCATAACTTATAACTCATTACTCATAACGCATACCGTATAACGCATAGCGCATAACGCATAACGCATAACGCATAACGCATAACGCATAACGCATAACGCATAACGCATAACGCATAACGCATAACGCATAACGCATAACGCATAACGCATAACGCATAACGCATAACGCATAACGCATAACGCATAAAGCATAACGCATAACGCATAACGCAAACGTATAACGCACAACGCATAACGCATAACGCATAACGCAAAACGCATAACGCATAACGCATAACGCATAACGCATAACGCATAACGCATAAGGCATAAAGCATAACGCATAACGCATAACTTATAACTCATTACTCATAACGAATAACGCATAACGCATAACGCATAACGGATAACGCATATCGCATAACGCATAACGCATAATGCATAACGCATAAAGCATAACGCATAACGCATAACGCATAACCCCTAACGCATAACGCATAACGTATAACTCATAACGCATAACGCATAACGCATAACGCATAACGCCTAACGCATAACGCATAACGCATAACCCCTAACGCATAACGCATAACGCATAACGCATAACGTGTAACTAATAACGCACAACGCATAACGCATAACGGACAACGGATGACGCATAACGCTTAACGCATAACGGATCACGCATAACGCATAACGCATAATGCATAACGCATAACGCATAACGCATAATGCATAACGCATAAAGCGTAACGCATAACGCATAACGCATAAAGCATAACACGTAACGCATAACGCATAATGCACAACGCATAACGAATACAGCAAAAAGCATAACGCTTAACGCATAACGCATAACGCATAACGCATAATGCATAACGCATAGCGCATAACGCATAACGCATAACGCATAACGCATAACGCATAACGCATAACGCATAACGCATAACGCATAACGCATAACGCATAACGCATAACGCATAACGTATAACGTATAACGCATACCGCATTACGCATAACTTATAACTCATAAGGATTAAGGATTAACGCATAACGCATAAAGCATAACGCATAACTCATAACGCATAAAGCATAACGCATAACGCATAACTTATAACTCATTACTCATAACGAATAACGCATAACGCATAACTTATAACTCATTACTCATAACGCATAACGCATAACGCATAAAGCATAACGCATAACGCATAACGGATAAAGCATAATGCATAACGCATAACGCATAACGCATTACGCATAACTTATAACTCATAACTCATAAGGAGTAACGCATAACGCATAAAGCATATCGCATGACGCATAACGCATAAAGCATAACGCATAACGCATAACGCATAACGCATAACGCATAACGCATAACGCATAACGCATAACGCATAATGCATAACGCATAGCGCATAACGCATAACGTATAACGTATAACGCATACCGCATTACGCATAACTTATAACTCATAACTCATAAGGAGTAACGCATAACGCATAAAGCATAACGCATGACGCATAACGCATAAAGCATAACGCATAACGCATAACGCATAACGCATAACGCATAACGCATAACGCATAACGCATAACGCATAACGCAAAACGCATAACGCATAACGCATAACGCATAACGCATAACGCATACCGTATAACGCATAACGCATAACGTATAACGCACAACGCATAACGCATAACGCATAACGCAAAACGCATAACGCATAACGCATAACGAATAACGCATAACGCATAACGCATAACGCATAAGGCATAAAGCATAACGCATAACGCATAACTTATAACTCATTACTCATAACGAATAACGCATAACGCATAACGCATAACGGATAACGCATATCGCATAACGCATAACGCATAATGCATAACGCATAAAGCATAACGCATAACGCATAACGCATAACCCCTAACGCATAACGCATAACGTATAACTAATAACGCATAACGCATAACGCATAACTCATAACGCCTAACGCATAACGCATAACGCATAACGCATAAAGCATAACGCATAACGCATAACTTATAACTCATTACTCATAACGAATAATGCATAACGCATAACTTATAACTCATTACTCATAACGCATAACGCATAACGCATAACGCATAACGCATAACGCATAACGCATAACGCATAACGTATAACGTATAACGCATACCGCATTACGCATAACTTATAACTCATAACTCAGAAGGAGTAACGCATAATGCATAAAGCATAACGCATAACGCATAAAGCATAACGCATAACGCATAACTTATAACTCATTACTCATAACGAATAACGCATAACGCATAACTTATAACTCATTACTCATAACGCATAACGCATAACGCATAACGCATAACGCATAACGCATAACGGATAAAGCATAATGCATAACGCATAACGCATAACGCATTACGCATAACTTATAACTCATAACTCATAAGGAGTAACGCATAACGCATAAAGCATAACGCATGACGCATAACGCATAAAGCATAACGCTTAACGCATAACGCATAACGCATAACGCATAACGCATAACGCATAACGCATAACGCATACCGTATAACGCATAACGCATAACGCATAACGCATAACGCATAACGCATAACGCATAACGCATAACGCATAACGCATAAAGCATAACGCATAACGCATAACTTATAACTCATTACTCATAACGAATAACGCATAACGCATAAGGCATAACGCATAACGCATAACGCATAACGCATAAAGCATAACGCATAACGCATAACGCATAACGCATAACGCATATCGCATAACGCATAACTCATATCGCATAACGCATAAATCATAACCCATAACGCACAACGCATAACGCATAATGCACAACGCATAACGTGTAACTAATAACGCACAACGCATAACGCATAACGAACAACGGATAACGCATAACGCATAACGCATAACGAATACCGCAAAACGTATATCGCCTAACACATAACGGATCACGCATAACGCATAACGCATAACGTATAACGCATAACGCATAACGATTAACACATAACGCATAACGCATAATGCACAACGCATTACGAATACAGCAAAACGCATGACGCTTAACGCATAACGGATCACGCATAACGCATAACGCATAATGCATAACGCATAACGCATAACGCATAACGCATAATGCAAAACGCATAAAGCGTAACGCATAACGCATAACGCATAACGCATAACGCATAACGCATAACGCATAACGCATAACGCATAACGCATAACGCATAACGTATAACGTATAACGCATACCGCATTACGCATAACTTATAACTCTTAACTCATAAGGAGTAACGCATAATGCATAAAGCATAACGCATAACGCATAAAGCATAACGCATAACGCATAACTTATAACTCATTACTCATAACGAATAACGCATAACGCATAACTTATAACTCATTACTCATAACGCATAACGCATAACGCATAAAGCATAACGCATAACGCATAACGGATAAAGCATAATGCATAACGCATAACGCATAACGCATTACGCATAACTTATAACTCATAACTCATAAGGAGTAACGCATAACGCATAAAGCATAACGCATGACGCATAACGCATAAAGCATAACGCATAACGCATAACTTATAACTCATTACTCATAACGAATAACGCATAACGCATAAGGCATAACGCATAACGCATAACGCATAACGCATTACGCATAACTTATAACTCTTAACTCATAAGGAGTAACGCATAATGCATAAAGCATAACGCATAACGCATAAAGCATAACGCATAACGCATAACTTATAACTCATTACTCATAACGAATAACGCATAACGCATAACTTATAACTCATTACTCATAACGCATAACGCATAACGCATAAAGCATAACGCATAACGCATAACGGATAAAGCATAATGCATAACGCATAACGCATAACGCATTACGCATAACTTATAACTCATAACTCATAAGGAGTAACGCATAACGCATAAAGCATAACGCATAACGCATAACTTATAACTCATTACTCATAACGAATAACGCATAACGCATAAGGCATAACGCATAACGCATAACGCATGACGCATAACGCATAAAGCATAACGCTTAACGCATAACGCATAACGCATAACGCATAACGCATAACGCATAACGCATAACGCATACCGTATAACGCATAACGCATAACGCATAACGCATAACGCATAACGCATAACGCATAACGCATAACGCATAACGCATAAAGCATAACGCATAACGCATAACTTATAACTCATTACTCATAACGAATAACGCATAACGCATAAGGCATAACGCATAACGCATAACGCATAACGCATAAAGCATAACGCATAACGCATAACGCATAACGCATAACGCATATCGCATAACGCATAACTCATATCGCATAACGCATAAATCATAACCCATAACGCACAACGCATAACGCATAATGCACAACGCATAACGTGTAACTAATAACGCACAACGCATAACGCATAACGAACAACGGATAACGCATAACGCATAACGCATAACGAATACCGCAAAACGTATATCGCCTAACACATAACGGATCACGCATAACGCATAACGCATAACGTATAACGCATAACGCATAACGATTAACACATAACGCATAACGCATAATGCACAACGCATTACGAATACAGCAAAACGCATGACGCTTAACGCATAACGGATCACGCATAACGCATAACGCATAATGCATAACGCATAACGCATAACGCATAACGCATAATGCAAAACGCATAAAGCGTAACGCATAACGCATAACGCATAACGCATAACGCATAACGCATAACGCATAACGCATAACGCATAACGCATAACGCATAACGTATAACGTATAACGCATACCGCATTACGCATAACTTATAACTCTTAACTCATAAGGAGTAACGCATAATGCATAAAGCATAACGCATAACGCATAAAGCATAACGCATAACGCATAACTTATAACTCATTACTCATAACGAATAACGCATAACGCATAACTTATAACTCATTACTCATAACGCATAACGCATAACGCATAAAGCATAACGCATAACGCATAACGGATAAAGCATAATGCATAACGCATAACGCATAACGCATTACGCATAACTTATAACTCATAACTCATAAGGAGTAACGCATAACGCATAAAGCATAACGCATGACGCATAACGCATAAAGCATAACGCATAACGCATAACGCATAACGCATAACGCATAACGCATAACGCATAACGCATAACGCATAACGCATAACGCATAACGCATAACGCATAACGCATACCGTATAACGCATAACGCATAACGCATAACCCATAACGCATAACGCATAAAGCATAACGCATAACGCATAACTTATAACTCATTACTCATAACGAATAACGCATAACGCATAAGGCATAACGCATAACGCATAACGCATAACGCATATAGCATAACGCATAACGCATAACGCATAACGCATAACGCATAACGCATAACGCATAACGCATAACTCATATCGCATAACGCATAAATCATAACCCATAACGCACAACGCATAACGCATAATGCACAACGCATAACGAATACCGCAAAACGCATAACGCATAACGCATAACGCATACCGCATAACTCATAACGCATAACGCACAACGCATAACGCACACCGTATAACGCATAACGCATAACGCATAACGCATAACGCATAACGCATAACGCATAACGCATAAAGCATAACGCATTACGCATAACTTATAACTCATAACTCATAAGGAGTAACGCATAACGCATAAAGCATAACGCATAACGCATAACTCATAACGCATAACGCATAACGCATAACGCATAACGGATCACGCATAACGCATAACGAATAACGCATAATGCATAATGCATAACGCATATCGCATAACGCATAACGCATAATGCATAACGCATAAAGCATAACGCATAACGCATAACGCATAACGCAAAATGAATAACGCATAAAGCATAACGCATAACCCATAACCCTTAACGCATAACGCATAACACATAATGCACAACGCTTAACGAATACCGCAAATCGCATAACGACAAACGCATAACGGATCACGCATGACGCATAAAGCATAACGCATAACGCATAATGCATAACGCATAACGCATAACGCATAATGCATAACGCATAACGCATAACGCATAACGCATAACGCATAACGCATAACGCATAACGCATAACGCATAAAGCATAACGCATTACGCATAACTTATAACTCATAACTCATAAGGAGTAACGCATAACGCATAAAGCATAACGCATAACGCATAACTCATAACGCATAACGCATAACGCATAACGCATAACGGATCACGCATAACGCATAACGAATAACGCATAATGCATAACGCATATCGCATAACGCATAACGCATAATGCATAACGCATAAAGCATAACGCATAACGCATAACGCATAACGCAAAATGAATAACGCATAAAGCATAACGCATAACCCATAACCCTTAACGCATAACGCATAACACATAATGCACAACGCTTAACGAATACCGCAAATCGCATAACGCCAAACGCATAACGGATCTCGCATGACGCATAAAGCATAACGCATAACGCATAATGCATAACGCATAACGCATAACGCATAACGCATAACGCATAACGCATAACGCATAACGCATAACTCATATCGCATAACGCATAAATCATAACCCATAACGCATAACTCATAATGCACAACGCATAACGAATACCGCAAAACGCATAACGCATAACGCATAACGCATAACGCATAACTCATAACGCATAACTTATAACTCATTATTCATAACGAATAACGCATAACGCATAACGCATATCGCATAACGCATAACGCATAATGCATAACGCATAAAGCATAACGCATAACGCATAACGCATAACGCATAACTCATAATGCACAACGCATAACGAATACCGCAAAACGCATAACGCATAACGCATAACGCATGACGCATAACTCATAACGCATAACTTATAACTCATTACTCATAACGAATAACGCATAACGCATAACGCATATCGCATAACGCATAACGCATAATGCATAACGCATAAAGCATAACGCATAACGCATAACGCATAACGCATAACGCATAACGCATAACGCATAACGCATAACGCATAACGCATAACGCATAACGCATAACGCATAACGCATAACGCATAACGCATAACTTATAACTCATTACTCATAACGAATAACGCATAACGCATAACGCATAACGGATAACGCATATCGCATAACGCATAACGCATAATGCATAATGCATAACGCATAAAGCATAACGCATAACGTATAACGTATAACGCATACCGCATTACGCATAACTTATAACTCATAACTCATAAGGAGTAACGCATAACGCATAAAGCATAACGCATAACGCATAACTTATAACTCATTACTCATAACGAATAACGCATAACGCATAACTTATAACTCATTACTCATAACGCATAACGCATAACGCATAACGCATAAAGCATAACGCATAACGCATAACGGATAAAGCATAATGCATAACGCATAACGCATAACTTATAACTCATTACTCATAACGAATAACGCATAACGCATAACTTATAACTCATTACTCATAACGCATAACGCATAACGCATAACGCATAAAGCATAACGCATAACGCATAACGGATAAAGCATAATGCATAACTCATAATGCACCACGCATAACGAATACCGCAAAACGCATAACGCATAACGCATAACGCATAACGCATAACTCATAACGCATAACTTATAACTCATTACTCATAACGAATAACGCATAACGCATAACGCATAACGGATAACGCATATCGCATAACGCATAACGCATAACGCATAACTCATAATGCATAACGCATAAAGCATAACGCATAACGCATAACGCATAACGCATAACGCATAACTCATAATGCACCACGCATAACGAATACCGCAAAACGCATAACGCATAACGCATAACGCATAACGCATAACTCATAACGCATAACTTATAACTCATTACTCATAACGAATAACGCATAACGCATAACGCATATCGCATAACGCATAACGCATAATGCATAACGCATAAAGCATAACGCATAACGCATAACGCATAACGCATAACGCATAACTCATAATGCACATCGCATAACGAATACCGCAAAACGCATAAAGCATAACGCATAACGCATAACGCATAACTCATAACGCATAACTTATAACTCATTATTCATAACGAATAACGCATAATGCATAACGCATAAAGCATAACGCATAACGCATAACGCATAACGCATATCGCATAACGCATAACGCATAACGCATAACGCATAACGCATAACGCATAACGCATAACGCATAACGCATAACGCATAACGCATAACGCATAACGCATAACGCATAAAGCATAACGCATAACGCATAACGCAAACGTATAACGCACAACGCATAACGCATAACGCAAAACGCATAACGCATAACGCATAACGCATAACGCATAACGCATAACGCATAAGGCATAACGCATAACGCATAAAGCATAACGCATAACGCATAACTTATAACTCATTACTCATAACGAATAACGCATAACGCATAACGCATAACGGATAACGCATATCGCATAACGCATAACGCATAATGCATAACGCATAAAGCATAACGCATAACGCATAACCCCTAACGCATAACGCATAACGTATAACTCATAACGCATAACGCATAACGCATAACGCCTAACGCATAACGCATAACCCCTAACGCATAACGCATAATGCATAACGCATAACGCATAACGTGTAACTAACAACGCATAACGCATAAAGCATAACGTATAACGCATAACGCATATCGCATAACGCATAACGCATAACGTATAACGCATAACGCATACCGTATAACGCATAACGCAAACGTATAACGCACAACGCATAACGCATAACGAACAACGGATAACGCATAACGCATAACGCATAACGCATAACGCATAACGAATACCGCAAAACGTATATCGCCTAACACATAACGGATCACGCATAACGCATAACGCATAACGTATAACGCATAACGCATAACGCATAACACATAACGCATAACGCATAATGCACAACGCATTACGAATACATCAAAACGCATAACGCTTAACGCATAACGGATCACGCATAACGCATAACGCATAATGCATAACGCATAACGCATAACGCATAATGCATAACGCATAAAGCGTAACGCATAACGCATAACGCATAAAGCGTAACACATAACGCATAACGCATAATGCACAACGCATAACGAATACAGCAAAACGCATAACGCTTAACGCATAACGCATAACGCATAACGCATAAAGCATAACGCATAACGCATAACTTATAACTCATTACTCATAACGAATAACGCATAACGCATAAGGCATAACGCATAAGGCATAACGCATAACGCATAAAGCATAACGCATAACGCATAACGCATAACGCATAACGCATAACGCATAACGCATAACGCATAACGCATAACGCATAAAGCATAACGCATAACGCATAACGCATTACGCATAACTTATAACTCATAACTCATAAGGAGTAACGCATAACGCATAAAGCATAACGCATAACGCATAACGCATAACGCATAACGCGTAACGCATAACGCATAACGCATAACGCATAACGCGTAACGCATAACGCATAACGCATAACGCATAACTCATAACGCATAACTTATAACTCATTACTCATAACGAATAACGCATAACGCATAACGCATATCGCATAACGCATAACGCATAATGCATAACGCATAAAGCATAACGCATAACGCATAACGCATAACGCATAACGCATAACGCATAACGCATAACGCATAACGCATAACGCATAACGCATAACGCATAACGCATAACGCATAACGCATAACGCATAACGCATAACGCATAACGCATAACGCATAAAGCATAACGCATAACGCATAACGCAAACGTATAACGCACAACGCATAACGCATAACGCATAACGCATAACGCATAACGCATAACGCATAACGCATAACGCATAACGCATAACGCATAACGCATAACGCATAAAGCATAACGTATAACGCATAACGCATATCGCATAACGCATAACGCATAACGTATAACGCATAACGCATACCGTATAACGCATAACGCATAACGCAAACGTATAACGCACAACGCATAACGCATAACGAACAACGGATAACGCATAACGCATAACGCATAACGCATAACGCATAACGAATACCGCAAAACGTATATCGCCTAACACATAACGGATCACGCATAACGCATAACGCATAACGTATAACGCATAACGCATAACGCATAACACATAACGCATAACGCATAATGCTCAACGCATTACGAATACAGCAAAACGCATAACGCTTAACGCATAACGGATCACGCATAACGCATAACGCATAATGCATAACGCATAACGCATAACGCATAATGCATAACGCATAAAGCGTAACGCATAACGCATAACGCATAACGCATAACGCATAACGCATAACGCATAACGCATAACGCATAACGCATAACGCACAACGCATAACGCATAACGCATAACGCATAACGCATGACGCATAACGCATAACGCATAATGCATAACGCATAACGCATAACGCATAACGCATAACGCATAACGCATAACATATAACGCATAACGCATAACGCATACCGTATAACGCATAACGCTTAACGCATAACGGATCACGCATAACGCATAACGCATAACGCTTAACGCATAATGCATAACGCATAGCGCATAACGCATAACGCATAACGCATTACGCATAACTTATAACTCATAACTCATAAGGAGTAACGCATAACGCATAAAGCATAACGCATAACGCATAACGCATAAATCATAATGCATAACGCATAACGCATGACGCATAACGCATAACGCATAACGCATAACGCATAACGCATAACGCATAACGCATAACGCATAACGCATAACGCATAACATATAACGCATAACGCATAACGCATACCGTATAACGCATAACGCATAACGCATAACGCATAACGCATAACGCATAACGCATAACGCATAACGCATAACGCATAACGCACAACGCATAACGCATAACGCATAACGCATAACGCATAACGCATAACGCATAACGCATAACGCATAACGCATAACGCATAACGCATAACGCATAAAGCATAACGCATAAAGCATAACTTATAACTCATTACTCATAACGAATAACGCATAACGCATAAGGCATAACGCATAAGGCATAACGCATAACGCATAAAGCATAACGCATAACGCATAACGCATAACGCATAACGCATAACTTATAACTCATTACTCATAACGAATAAGGAATAACGCATAACGCATATCGCATAACGCATATCGCATAACGCATAACGCATAATGCATAACGCATAAAGCATAACGCATAACGCATAACGCATAACGCATAACGCATAACGCATAACGCATAACGCATAACGCATAACGCATAACGCATAACGCATAACGCATAACGCATAACGCATAACGCATAACGCATAACGCATAACGCATAACGCATAACGCATAACGCATAAAGCATAACGCATAACGCATAACGCAAACGTATAACGCACAACGCATAACGCATAACGCATAACGCAAAACGCATAACGCATAACGCATAACGCATAACGCATAACGCATAACGCATAAGGCATAACGCATAACGCATAAAGCATAGCGCATAACGCATAACTTATAACTCATTACTCATAACGAATAACGCATAACGCATAACGCATAACGGATAACGCATATCGCATAACGCATAACGCATAATGCATAACGCATAAAGCATAACGCATAACGCATAACCCCTAACGCATAACGCATAACGTATAACTCATAACGCATAACGCATAACGCATAACGCCTAACGCATAACGCATAACCCCTAACGCATAACGCATAACGCATAACGCATAACGCATAACGTGTAACTAATAACGCATAACGCATAAAGCATAACGTATAACGCATAACGCATATCGCATAACGCATAACGTATAACGCATAACGCATACCGTATAACGCATAACGCAAACGTATAACGCACAACGCATAACGCATAACGAACAACGGATAACGCATAACGCATAACGCATAACGCATAACGCATAACGAATACCGCAAAACGTATATCGCCTAACACATAACGGATCACGCATAACGCATAACGCATAACGTATAACGCATAACGCATAACGCATAACGCATAACACATAACGCATAACGCATAATGCACAACGCATTACGAATACAGCAAAACGCATAACGCTTAACGCATAACGGATCACGCATAACGCATAACGCATAACGCATAACGCATAACGCATAATGCATAACGCATAGCGCATAACGCATAACGCATAACGCATAACGCATAACGCATAACGCATAACGCATAACGCATAACGCATAACGCATAACGCATAACGTATAACGTATACCGCATTACGCATAAAGCATAATGCATAACGCATAACGCATAACGCATTACGCATAACTTATAACTCATAACTCATAAGGAGTAACGCATAACGCATAAAGCATAACGCATAACGCATAACGCATAAATCATAACGCATAACGCATAACGCATAACGCATAACGCATAACGCATAACGCATAACGCATAACGCATAACGCATAACGCATAACGCATAACGCATAACGCATAACGCATAACGCATAACGCATAACGCATAACGCATAACGCATAACGCATAACGCATAACGCATACCGTATAACGCATAACGCATAACGCATAACGCATAACGCATAACGCATAACGCATAACGCATAACGCATAACGCATAACGCATAACGCATAACGCATAACGCATAACGCATACCGTATAACGCATAACGCATAACGCATAACGCATAACGCATAACGCATAACGCATACCGCATAACGCATAACGCATAACGCATAACGCATAACGCATAAAGCATAACGCATAACGCATAACTTATAACTCATTACTCATAACGAATAACGCATAACGCATAAGGCATAACGCATAAGGCATAACGCATAACGCATAAAGCATAACGCATAACGCATAACGCATAACGCATAACGCATAACGCATAACGCATAACGCATAACGCATAACGCATAACGCATAACGCATAAAGCATAACGCATAACGCATAACGCATTACGCATAACTTATAACTCATAACTCATAAGGAGTAACGCATAACGCATAAAGCATAACGCATAACGCATAACGCATAACGCATAACGCGTAACGCATAACGCATAACGCATAACGCGTAACGCATAACACATAACGCATAACGCATACCGTATAACGCATAACGCATAACGCATAACGCATAACGCATAACGCATAACGCATACCGCATAACGCATAACGCATTACGCATAACTTATAACTCATAACTCATAAGGAGTAACGCATAACGCATAAAGCATAACGCATACCGTATAACGCATAACGCATAACGTATAACGCATAACGCATAACGCATAACGCATACCGCATAACGCATAACGCATAACGCATAACGCATAACGCATAAAGCATAACGCATAACGCATAACTTATAACTCATTACTCATAACGAATAACGCATAACGCATAAGGCATAACGCATAAGGCATAACGCATAACGCATAAAGCATAACGCATAACGCATAACGCATAACGCATAACGCATAACGCATAACGCATAACGCATAACGCATAACGCATAACGCATAACGCATAAAGCATAACGCATAACGCATAACGCATTACGCATAACTTATAACTCATAACTCATAAGGAGTAACGCATAACGCATAAAGCATAACGCATAACGCATAACGCATAACGCATAACGCGTAACGCATAACGCATAACGCATAACGCGTAACGCATAACACATAACGCAAAACGCATAACTCATAACGCATAACTTATAACTCATTACTCATAACGAATAACGCATAACGCATAACGCATATCGCATAACGCATAACGCATAATGCATAACGCATAAAGCATAACGCATAACGCATAACGCATAACGCATAACGCATAACGCATAACGCATAACGCATAACGCATAACGCATAACGCATAACGCATAACGCATAACGCATAACGCATAACGCATAACGCATAACGCATAACGCATAACGCATAACGCATAACGCATAACGCATAACGCATAACGCATAACGCATAACGCATAACGCATAACGCATAAAGCATAACGCATAAAGCATAACTTATAACTCATTACTCATAACGAATAACGCATAACGCATAAGGCATAACGCATAAGGCATAACGCATAACGCATAAAGCATAACGCATAACGCATAACGCATAACGCATAACGCATAACGCATAACCTATAACTCATTACTCATAACGAATAACGAATAACGCATAACGCATAACGCATAACGCATATCGCATAACGCATAACGCATAATGCATAACGCATAAAGCATAACGCATAACGCATAACGCATAACGCATAACGCATAACGCATAACGCATAACGCATAACGCATAACGCATAACGCATAACGCATAACGCATAACGCATAACGCATAACGCATAACGCATAACGCATAAAGCATAACGCATAACGCATAACGCAAACGTATAACGCACAACGCATAACGCATAACGCATAACGCAAAACGCATAACGCATAACGCATAACGCATAACGCATAACGCATAACGCATAACGCATAACGCATAAGGCATAACGCATAACGCATAAAGCATAACGCATAACGCATAACTTATAACTCATTACTCATAACGAATAACGCATAACGCATAACGCATAACGGATAACGCATATCGCATAACGCATAACGCATAATGCATAACGTATAAATCATAACGCATAACGCATAACCCCTAACGCATAACGCATAACGTATAACTCATAACGCATAACGCATAACGCATAACGCCTAACGCATAACGCATAACCCCTAACGCATAACGCATAACGCATAACGCATAACGTATAACGTGTAACTAATAACGCATAACGCATAAAGCATAACGTATAACGCATAACGCATATCGCATAACGCATAACGCATAACGTATAACGCATAACGCATACCGTATAACGCATAACGCAAACGTATAACGCACAACGCATAACGCATAACGAACAACGGATAACGCATAACGCATAACGCATAACGCATAACGCATAACGAATACCGCAAAACGTATATCGCATAACACATGACGGATCACGCATAACGCATAACGCATAACGTATAACGCATAACGCATAACGCATAACACATAACGCATAACGCATAATGCACAACGCATTACGAATACTGCAAAACGCATAACGCTTAACGCATAACGGATCACGCATAACGCATAACGCATAATGCATAACGCATAACGCATAACGCATAATGCATAACGCATAAAGCGTAACGCATAACGCATAACGCATAAAGCGTAACACATAACGCATAACGCATAATGCACAACGCATAACGAATACAGCAAAACGCATAACGCTTAACGCATAACGCATAACGCATAACGCATAATGCATAACGCATAGCGCATAACGCATAACGCATAACGCATAACGCATAACGCATAACGCATAACGCATAACGCATAACGCATAACGCATAACGCATAACGCATAACGCATAACGCATAACGCATAACGCATAACGCATAACGCATAACGCATAACGCATAACGCATAACGCATAAAGCATAACGCATAACGCATAACGCAAACGTATAACGCACAACGCATAACGCATAACGCATAACGCAAAACGCATAACGCATAACGCATAACGCATAACGCATAACGCATAACGCATAACGCATAAGGCATAACGCATAACGCATAAAGCATAACGCATAACGCATAACTTATAACTCATTACTCATAACGAATAACGCATAACGCATAACGCATAACGGATAACGCATATCGCATAACGCATAACGCATAATGCATAACGTATAAATCATAACGCATAACGCATAACCCCTAACGCATAACGCATAACGTATAACTCATAACGCATAACGCATAACGCATAACGCCTAACGCATAACGCATAACCCCTAACGCATAACGCATAACGCATAACGCATAACGCATAACGTGTAACTAATAACGCATAACGCATAAAGCATAACGTATAACGCATAACGCATATCGCATAACGCATAACGCATAACGTATAACGCATAACGCATACCGTATAACGCATAACGCAAACGTATAACGCACAACGCATAACGCATAACGAACAACGGATAACGCATAACCCATAACGCATAACGCATAACGCATAACGAATACCGCAAAACGTATATCGCCTAACACATAACGGATCACGCATAACGCATAACGCATAACGTATAACGCATAACGCATAACGCATAACACATAACGCATAACGCATAATGCACAACGCATTACGAATACAGCAAAACGCATAACGCTTAACGCATAACGGATCACGCATAACGCATAACGCATAATGCATAACGCATAACGCATAACGCATAATGCATAACGCATAACGCATAACGCATAACGCATAACGCATAACGCATAACGCATAACGCATAACGCATAACGCATAACGCATAACGCATAACGCATAACGCATAACGCATAACGCATAACGCATAAAGCATAACGCATAACGCATAACGCAAACGTATAACGCACAACGCATAACGCATAACGCATAACGCAAAACGCATAACGCATAACGCATAACGCATAACGCATAACGCATAACGCATAACGCATAAGGCATAACGCATAACGCATAAAGCATAACGCATAACGCATAACTTATAACTCATTACTCATAACGAATAACGCATAACGCATAACGCATAACGGATAACGCATATCGCATAACGCATAACGCATAATGCATAACGTATAAATCATAACGCATAACGCATAACCCCTAACGCATAACGCATAACGTATAACTCATAACGCATAACGCATAACGCATAACGCCTAACGCATAACGCATAACCCCTAACGCATAACGCATAACGCATAACGCATAACGCATAACGTGTAACTAATAACGCATAACGCATAAAGCATAACGTATAACGCATAACGCATATCGCATAACGCATAACGCATAACGTATAACGCATAACGCATACCGTATAACGCATAACGCAAACGTATAACGCACAACGCATAACGCATAACGAACAACGGATAACGCATAACCCATAACGCATAACGCATAACGCATAACGAATACCGCAAAACGTATATCGCCTAACACATAACGGATCACGCATAACGCATAACGCATAACGTATAACGCATAACGCATAACGCATAACACATAACGCATAACGCATAATGCACAACGCATTACGAATACAGCAAAACGCATAACGCTTAACGCATAACGGATCACGCATAACGCATAACGCATAATGCATAACGCATAACGCATAACGCATAATGCATAACGCATAAAGCGTAACGCATAACGCATAACGCATAAAGCGTAACACATAACGCATAACGCATAATGCACAACGCATAACGAATACAGCAAAACGCATAACGCTTAACGCATAACGCATAACGCATAACGCATAATGCATAACGCATAGCGCATAACGCATAACGCATAACGCATAACGCATAACGCATAACGCATAACGCATAACGCATAACGCATAACGCATAACGCATAACGCATAACGTATAACGTATACCGCATTACGCATAAAGCATAATGCATAACGCATAACGCATAACGCATTACGCATAACTTATAACTCATAACTCATAAGGAGTAACGCATAACGCATAAAGCATAACGCATAACGCATAACGCATAAATCATAACGCATAACGCATAACGCATAACGCATAACGCATAACGCATAACGCATAACGCATAACGCATAACGCATAACGCATAACGCATAACGCATAACGCATAACGCATAACGCATAACGCATAACGCATAACGCATAACGCATAACGCATAACGCATAACGCATAACGCATACCGTATAACGCATAACGCATAACGCATAACGCATAACGCATAACGCATAACGCATAACGCATAACGCATAACGCATAACGCATACCGTATAACGCATAACGCATAACGCATAACGCATAACGCATAACGCATAACGCATACCGCATAACGCATAACGCATAACGCATAACGCATAACGCATAAAGCATAACGCATAACGCATAACTTATAACTCATTACTCATAACGAATAACGCATAACGCATAAGGCATAACGCATAAGGCATAACGCATAACGCATAAAGCATAACGCATAACGCATAACGCATAACGCATAACGCATAACGCATAACGTATAACGCATAACGCATAACGCATAACGCATAACGCATAAAGCATAACGCATAACGCATAACGCATAAATCATAACGCATAACGCATAACGCATAACGCATAACGCATAACGCATAACGCATAACGCATAACGCATAACGCATAACGCATAACGCATAACGCATAACGCATAACGCATAACGCATAACGCATAACGCATAACGCATAACGCATAACTTATAACTCATTACTCATAACGAATAACGCATAACGCATAAGGCATAACGCATAAGGCATAACGCATAACGCATAAAGCATAACGCATAACGCATAACGCATAACGCATAACGCATAACGCATAACGCATAACGCATAACGCATAAAGCATAACGCATAACGCATAACTTATAACTCATTACTCATAACGAATAACGCATAACGCATAAGGCATAACGCATAAGGCATAACGCATAACGCATAAAGCATAACGCATAACGCATAACGCATAACGCATAACGCATAACGCATAACCATAACGTATAACGCATAACGCATAACGCATAACGCATAACGCATAACGCATAAAGCATAACGCATAACGCATAACGCATTACGCATAACTTATAACTCATAACTCATAAGGAGTAACGCATAACGCATAAAGCATAACGCATAACGCATAACGCATAACGCATAACGCATAACGCATAACGCATAACGCATAACGCGTAACGCATAACGCATAACGCATAACGCATAACTCATAACGCATAACTTATAACTCATTACTCATAACGAATAACGCATAACGCATAACGCATATCGCATAACGCATAACGCATAATGCATAACGCATAAAGCATAACGCATAACGCATAACGCATAACGCATAACGCATAACGCATAACGCATAACGCATAACGCATAACGCATAACGCATAACGCATAACGCATAACGCATAACGCATAACGCATAACGCATAACGCATAACGCATAAAGCATAACGCATAACGCATAACGCAAACGTATAACGCACAACGCATAACGCATAACGCATAACGCATAACGCATAACGCATAACGCATAACGCATAACGCATAACGCATAACGCATAACGCATAACGCATAACGCATAACGCATAACGCATAAAGCATAACGTATAACGCATAACGCATATCGCATAACGCATAACGCATAACGTATAACGCATAACGCATACCGTATAACGCATAACGCATAACGCAAACGTATAACGCACAACGCATAACGCATAACGAACAACGGATAACGCATAACGCATAACGCATAACGCATAACGCATAACGAATACCGCAAAACGTATATCGCCTAACACATAACGGATCACGCATAACGCATAACGCATAACGTATAACGCATAACGCATAACGCATAACACATAACGCATAACGCATAATGCACAAGGCATTACGAATACAGCAAAACGCATAACGCTTAACGCATAACGGATCACGCATAACGCATAACGCATAATGCATAACGCATAACGCATAACGCATAATGCTTAACGCATAAAGCGTAACGCATAACGCATAACGCATAAAGCGTAACACATAACGCATAGCGCATAACGCATAACGCATAACGCATAACGCATAACGCATAACGCTTAACGCATAACGCATAACGCATAACGCATAACGTATAACGCATACCGCATTACGCATAAAGCATAATGCATAACGCATAACGCATAACGCATTACGCATAACTTATAACTCATAACTCATAAGGAGTAACGCATAACGCATAAAGCATAACGCATAACGCATAACGCATAAATCATAACGCATAACGCATAACGCATGACGCATAACGCATAACGCATAACGCATAACGCATAACGCATAACGCATAACGCATAACGCATAACATATAACGCATAACGCATAACGCATACCGTATAACGCATAACGCATAACGCATAACGCATAACGCATAACGCATAACGCATAACGCATAACGCATAACGCATAACGCATAACGCATAACGCATAACGCATAACGCATAACGCATAACGCATAACGCATAACGCATAACGCATAACGCATACCGTATAACGCATAACGCATAACGCATAACGCATAACGCATAACGCATAACGCATAACGCATAACGCATAACGCATAACGCATAACGCATAAAGCATAACGCATAAAGCATAACTTATAACTCATTACTCATAACGAATAACGCATAACGCATAAGGCATAACGCATAAGGCATAACGCATAACGCATAAAGCATAACGCATAACGCATAACGCATAACGCATAACGCATAACGCATAACGCATAACGCATAACGCATAACGCATAACGCATAACGCATAAAGCATAACGCATAACGCATAACGCATTACGCATAACTAATAACTCATAACTCATAAGGAGTAACGCATAACGCATAAAGCATAACGCATAACGCATAACGCATAACGCATAACGCATAACGCATAACGCATAACGAATACCGCAAAACGTATATCGCCTAACACATAACGCATCACGCATAACGCATAACGCATAACGCATAACGCATAACGCATAACGCATAACGCATAACGCATAACGCATAACGCATAACGCATAACGCATAACGCATAATGCATAACGCATAGCGCATAACGCATAACGCATAACGCATAACGCATAACGCATAACGCATAACGCATAACGCATAACGCATAACGCATAACGCATAACGCATAACGTATAACGCATACCGCATTACGCATAAAGCATAATGCATAACGCATAACGCATAACGCATTACGCATAACTTATAACTCATAACTCATAAGGAGTAACGCATAACGCATAAAGCATAACGCATAACGCATAACGCATAAATCATAACGCATAACGCATAACGCATAACGCATAACGCATAATGCATAACGCATAACGCATAACGCATAACGCATAACGCATAACGCATAACGCATACCGTATAACGCATAAAGCATAACGCATAACGCATAACGCATTACGCATAACGCATAACTTGTAACTCATTACTCATAACGAATAACGCATAACGCATAACGCATAACGCATAACGCATAACGCATAACGCATAAAGCATAACGCATAACGCATAACGCATAACGCATAACGCATAACGCATAACGCATAACGCATAAAGCATAACGCATAACGCATAACTTATAACTCATTACTCATAACGAATAACGCATAACGCATAACGCATAACGCATAAAGCATAACGCATAACGCATAACGCATAACGCATAACGCATAACGCATAACGCATAACGCATAACGCATAACGCATAACGCATAACGCATAACGCATAACGCATAACGCATAACGCATAAAGCATAACGCATAACGCATAACGCATTACGCATAACTTATAACTCATAACTCATAAGGAGTAACGCATAACGCATAAAGCATAACGCATAACGCACAACGCATAACGCATAACGCTTAACGCATAACGCATAACGCATAACGCATAACGCATAACGCATAACGCATAACTCATAACGCATAACTTATAACTCATTACTCATAACGAATAACGCATAACGCATAACGCATATCGCATAACGCATAACGCATAATGCATAACGCATAAAGCATAACGCATAACGCATAACGCATAACGCATAACGCATAACGCATAACGCATAACGCATAACGCATAACGCATAACGCATAACGCATAACGCATAACGCATAACGCATAACGCATAACGCATAACGCATAACGCATAACGCATAACGCATAAAGCATAACGCATAACGCATAACGCAAACGTATAACGCACAACGCATAACGCATAACGCATAACGCAAAACGCATAACGCATAACGCATAACGCATAACGCATAACGCATAACGCATAAAGCATAACGCATAACGCATAACTTATAACTCATTACTCATAACGAATAACGCATAACGCATAACGCATAACGGATAACGCATATCGCATAACGCATAACGCATAATGCATAACGCATAAAGCATAACGCATAACGCATAACGCATAACCCCTTAACGCATAACGCATAACGTATAACTCATAACGCATAACGCATAACGCATAACGCCTAACGCATAACGCATAACCCCTAACGCATAACGCATAACGCATAACGCATAACGCATAACGCATAACGTGTAACTAATAACGCATAACGCATAAAGCATAACGTATAACGCATAACGCATATCGCATAACGCATAACGCATAACGTATAACGCATAACGCATACCGTATAACGCATAACGCATAACGCAAACGTATAACGCACAACGCATAACGCATAACGAACAACGGATAACGCATAACGCATAACGCATAAAGCATAACGAATACCGCAAAACGTATATCGCCTAACACATAACGGATCACGCATAACGCATAACGCATAACGTATAACGCATAACGCATAACGCATAACGCATAACACATAACGCATAACGCATAATGCACAACGCATTACGAATACAGCAAAACGCATAACGCTTAACGCATAACGGATCACGCATAACGCATAACGCATAACGCATAAAGCGTAACACATAACGCATAACGCATAATGCACAACGCATAACGAATACAGCAAAACGCATAACGCTTAACGCATAACGCATAACGCATAACGCATAATGCATAACGCATGGCGCATAACGCATAACGCATAACGCATAACGCATAACGCATAACGCATAACGCATAACGCATAACGCATAACGCATACCGTATAACGCATAACGCATAACGCATAACGCATAACGCATAACGCATAACGCATAACGCATAACGCATAAAGCATAACGCATAAAGCATAACTTATAACTCATTACTCATAACGAATAACGCATAACGCATAAGGCATAACGCATAAGGCATAACGCATAACGCATAAAGCATAACGCATAACGCATAACGCATAACGCATAACGCATAACGCATAACGCATAACGCATAACGCATAACGCATAACGCATAACGCATAAAGCATAACGCATAACGCATAACGCATTACGCATAACTAATAACTCATAACTCATAAGGAGTAACGCATAACGCATAAAGCATAACGCATAACGCATAACGCATAACGCATAAAGCATAACGCATAACTTATAACTCATTACTCATAACGAATAACGCATAACGCATAAGGCATAACGCATAACGCATAACGCATAACGCATAACGAATAAAGCATAACGCATAACGCATAACGCATAACGCATAACGCATAACGCATAACGCATAACGCATAACGCATAACGCATAACGCATAACGCATAAAGCATAACGCATTACGCATAACTTATAACTCATAACTCATAAGGAGTAACGCATAACGCATAAAGCATAACGCATAACGCATAACGCATAACGCATAACGCATAACGCATAACGCATAACGCATAACGCATAACGCATAACGCATAACGCATAACGCATAACGCATAACGGATCACGCATAACGCATAACGCATAACGCATAACGCATAACGCATAACGCATAACGCATAACGCATAACGCATAATGAATAACGCATAAAGCATAACGCATAACGCATAACGCATAAAGCATAACGCATAACGCATAACGCATAACGCATTACGCATAACGCATAACGCATAAAGCATAACACATAACGCATAACGCATAACGCATAACGCATAATGCATAACGCATAGCGCATAACGCATAACGCATAACGCATAACGCATAACGCATAACGCATAACGCATAACGCATAACGCATAACGCATAACGCATAACGCATAACGTATAACGTATAACGCATACCGCATTACGCATAACTTATAACTCATAACTCATAAGGAGTAACGCATAACGCATAAAGCATAACGCATAACGCATAACGCATAAAGCATAACGCATAACGCATAACTTATAACACATTACTCATAACGAATAACGCATAACGCATAACGCATATCGCATAACGCATAACGCATAATGCATAACGCATAAAGCATAACGCATAACGCATAACGTGTAACTAATAACGCATAACGCATAAAGCATAACCCCTAACGCATATCGCATAACGTATAACTCATAACGCATAACGCATAACGCATAACGCCTAACGCATAACGCATAACGCATAACGCAAAATGAATAACGCATAAAGCATAACGCATAACCCATAACCCTTAACGCATAACGCATAATGCATAACGCATAACGCATAACGCATAACGCATAACGCATAACTCATATCGCATAACGCATAAATCATAACCCATAATGCACAACGCATAACTCATAATGCACAACGCATAACGAATACCGCAAAACGCATAACGCATAACGCATAACGCATAACGCATAACTCATAACGCATAACTTATAACTCATTACTCATAACGAATAACGCATAACGCATAATGCATATCGCATAACGCATAAAGCATAATGCATAACGCATAAAGCATAACGCATAACGCATAACGCATAACGCATAACGCATAACTCATAATGCACAACGCATAACGAATACCGCAAAACGCATAACGCATAACGCATAACGCATAACGCATAACGCATAACTCATAACGCATAACTTATAACTCATTACTCATAACGAATAACGCATAACGCATAACGCATATCGCATAACGCATAACGCATAATGCATAACGCATAAAGCATAACGCATAACGCATAACGTGTAACTAATAACGCATAACGCATAAAGCATAACCCCTAACGCATATCGCATAACGTATAACTCATAACGCATAACGCATAACGCATAACGCCTAACGCATAACGCATAACGCATAACCCCTAACGCATAACGCATAACGCATAACGCATAACGCATAAAGCATAACGCATAACGCATATCGCATAACGCATAACGCATAACGTATAACGCATAACGAACAACGGATAACGCATAACGCATAACGCATAACGAATACCGCAAAACGTATATCGCCTAACACATAACGGATCACGCATAACGCATAATGCATAACGCATAACGCATAACGCATAACGCATAACGCATATCGCATAACGCATAACACATAATGCATAACGCATAAAGCATAACGCATAACGCATAACGCATAACGCAAAATGAATAACGCATAAAGCATAACGCATAACCCATAACCCTTAACGCATAACGCATAACACATAATGCACAACGCTTAACGAATACCGCAAATCGCATAACGCCTAACGCATAACGGATCACGCATGACGCATAAAGCATAACGCATAACGCATAATGCATAACGCATAACGCATAACGCATAACGCATAACGCATAACGCATAACTCATATCGCATAACGCATAAATCATAACCCATAACGCACAACGCATAACTCATAATGCATAACGCATAAAGCATAACGCATAACGCATAACGCATAACGCATAACGCATAACTCATAATGCACCACGCATAACGAATACCGCAAAACGCATAACGCATAACGCATAACGCATAACTCATAACGCATAACTTATAACTCATTACTCATAACGAATAACGCATAACGCATAACGCATATCGCATAACGCATAACGCATAATGCATAACGCATAAAGCATAACGCATAACGCATAACGCATAACGCATAACGCATAACTCATAATGCACATCGCATAACGAATACCGCAAAACGCATAACGCATAACGCATAACGCATAACTCATAACGCATAACTTATAACTCATTATTCATAACGAATAACGCATAATGCATAACGCATAAAGCATAACGCATAACGCATAACGCATAACGCATATCGCATAACGCATAACGCATAACGCATAACGCATAACGCATAACGCATAACGCATAACGCATAACGCATAACGCATAACGCATAACGCATAACGCATAACGCATAACGCATAAAGCATAACGCATAACGCATAACGCAAACGTATAACGCACAACGCATAACGCATAACGCAAAACGCATAACGCATAACGCATAACGCATAACGCATAACGCATAACGCATAACGCATAAGGCATAACGCATAACGCATAAAGCATAACGCATAACGCATAACTTATAACTCATTACTCATAACGAATAACGCATAACGCATAACGCATAACGGATAACGCATATCGCATAACGCATAACGCATAATGCATAACGCATAAAGCATAACGCATAACGCATAACCCCTAACGCATAACGCATAACGTATAACTCATAACGCATAACGCATAACGCATAACGCCTAACGCATAACGCATAACCCCTAACGCATAACGCATAATGCATAACGCATAACGCATAACGTGTAACTAACAACGCATAACGCATAAAGCATAACGTATAACGCATAACGCATATCGCATAACGCATAACGCATAACGTATAACGCATAACGCATACCGTATAACGCATAACGCAAACGTATAACGCACAACGCATAACGCATAACGAACAACGGATAACGCATAACGCATAACGCATAACGCATAACGCATAACGAATACCGCAAAACGTATATCGCCTAACACATAACGGATCACGCATAACGCATAACGCATAACGTATAACGCATAACGCATAACGCATAACACATAACGCATAACGCATAATGCACAACGCATTACGAATACATCAAAACGCATAACGCTTAACGCATAACGGATCACGCATAACGCATAACGCATAATGCATAACGCATAACGCATAACGCATAATGCATAACGCATAAAGCGTAACGCATAACGCATAACGCATAAAGCGTAACACATAACGCATAACGCATAATGCACAACGCATAACGAATACAGCAAAACGCATAACGCTTAACGCATAACGCATAACGCATAACGCATAAAGCATAACGCATAACGCATAACTTATAACTCATTACTCATAACGAATAACGCATAACGCATAAGGCATAACGCATAAGGCATAACGCATAACGCATAAAGCATAACGCATAACGCATAACGCATAACGCATAACGCATAACGCATAACGCATAACGCATAACGCATAACGCATAAAGCATAAAGCATAACGCATAACGCATAACGCATTACGCATAACTTATAACTCATAACTCATAAGGAGTAACGCATAACGCATAAAGCATAACGCATAACGCATAACGCATAACGCATAACGCGTAACGCATAACGCATAACGCATAACGCATAACGCGTAACGCATAACGCATAACGCATAACGCATAACTCATAACGCATAACTTATAACTCATTACTCATAACGAATAACGCATAACGCATAACGCATATCGCATAACGCATAACGCATAATGCATAACGCATAAAGCATAACGCATAACGCATAACGCATAACGCATAACGCATAACGCATAACGCATAACGCATAACGCATAACGCATAACGCATAACGCATAACGCATAACGCATAACGCATAACGCATAACGCATAACGCATAACGCATAACGCATAACGCATAAAGCATAACGCATAACGCATAACGCAAACGTATAACGCACAACGCATAACGCATAACGCATAACGCATAACGCATAACGCATAACGCATAACGCATAACGCATAACGCATAACGCATAACGCATAACGCATAACGCATAACGCATAAAGCATAACGTATAACGCATAACGCATATCGCATAACGCATAACGCATAACGTATAACGCATAACGCATACCGTATAACGCATAACGCATAACGCAAACGTATAACGCACAACGCATAACGCATAACGAACAACGGATAACGCATAACGCATAACGCATAACGCATAACGCATAACGAATACCGCAAAACGTATATCGCCTAACACATAACGGATCACGCATAACGCATAACGCATAACGTATAACGCATAACGCATAACGCATAACACATAACGCATAACGCATAATGCTCAACGCATTACGAATACAGCAAAACGCATAACGCTTAACGCATAACGGATCACGCATAACGCATAACGCATAATGCATAACGCATAACGCATAACGCATAATGCATAACGCATAAAGCGTAACGCATAACGCATAACGCATAAAGCGTAACACATAACGCATAACGCATAATGCACAACGCATAACGAATACAGCAAAACGCATAACGCTTAACGCATAATGCATAACGCATAGCGCATAACGCATAACGCATAACGCATTACGCATAACTTATAACTCATAACTCATAAGGAGTAACGCATAACGCATAAAGCATAACGCATAACGCATAACGCATAAATCATAATGCATAACGCATAACGCATGACGCATAACGCATAACGCATAACGCATAACGCATAACGCATAACGCATAACGCATAACGCATAACGCATAACATATAACGCATAACGCATAACGCATACCGTATAACGCATAACGCATAACGCATAACGCATAACGCATAACGCATAACGCATAACGCATAACGCATAACGCATAACGCACAACGCATAACGCATAACGCATAACGCATAACGCATAACGCATAACGCATAACGCATACCGTATAACGCATAACGCATAACGCATAACGCATAACGCATAACGCATAACGCATAACGCATAACGCATAACGCATAACGCATAACGCATAAAGCATAACGCATAAAGCATAACTTATAACTCATTACTCATAACGAATAACGCATAACGCATAAGGCATAACGCATAAGGCATAACGCATAACGCATAAAGCATAACGCATAACGCATAACGCATAACGCATAACGCATAACTTATAACTCATTACTCATAACGAATAAGGAATAACGCATAACGCATATCGCATAACGCATATCGCATAACGCATAACGCATAATGCATAACGCATAACGCATAACGCATAACGCATAACGCATAACGCATAACGCATAACGCATAACGCATAACGCATAACGCATAACGCATAACGCATAACGCATAACGCATAACGCATAACGCATAACGCATAACGCATAACGCATAACGCATAAAGCATAACGCATAACGCATAACGCAAACGTATAACGCACAACGCATAACGCATAACGCATAACGCAAAACGCATAACGCATAACGCATAACGCATAACGCATAACGCATAACGCATAAGGCATAACGCATAACGCATAAAGCATAACGCATAACGCATAACTTATAACTCATTACTCATAACGAATAACGCATAACGCATAACGCATAACGGATAACGCATATCGCATAACGCATAACGCATAATGCATAACGCATAAAGCATAACGCATAACGCATAACCCCTAACGCATAACGCATAACGTATAACTCATAACGCATAACGCATAACGCATAACGCCTAACGCATAACGCATAACCCCTAACGCATAACGCATAACGCATAACGCATAACGCATAACGTGTAACTAATAACGCATAACGCATAAAGCATAACGTATAACGCATAACGCATATCGCATAACGCATAACGCATAACGTATAACGCATAACGCATACCGTATAACGCATAACGCAAACGTATAACGCACAACGCATAACGCATAACGAACAACGGATAACGCATAACGCATAACGCATAACGCATAACGCATAACGAATACCGCAAAACGTATATCGCCTAACACATAACGGATCACGCATAACGCATAACGCATAACGTATAACGCATAACGCATAACGCATAACGCATAACACATAACGCATAACGCATAATGCACAACGCATTACGAATACAGCAAAACGCATAACGCTTAACGCATAACGGATCACGCATAACGCATAACGCATAACGCATAACGCATAACGCATAATGCATAACGCATAGCGCATAACGCATAACGCATAACGCATAACGCATAACGCATAACGCATAACGCATAACGCATAACGCATAACGCATAACGTATAACGTATACCGCATTACGCATAAAGCATAATGCATAACGCATAACGCATAACGCATTACGCATAACTTATTACTCATAACTCATAAGGAGTAACGCATAACGCATAAAGCATAACGCATAACGCATAACGCATAACGCATAACGCATAACGCATAACGCATAACGCATAACGCATACCGTATAACGCATAACGCATAACGCATAACGCATAACGCATAACGCATAACGCATAACGCATAACGCATAACGCATAACGCATAACGCATAACGCATAACGCATAACGCATACCGTATAACGCATAACGCATAACGCATAACGCATAACGCATAACGCATAACGCATACCGCATAACGCATAACGCATAACGCATAACGCATAACGCATAAAGCATAACGCATAACGCATAACTTATAACTCATTACTCATAACGAATAACGCATAACGCATAAGGCATAACGCATAAGGCATAACGCATAACGCATAAAGCATAACGCATAACGCATAACGCATAACGCATAACGCATAACGCATAACGCATAACGCATAACGCATAACGCATAACGCATAACGCATAACGCATAACGCATAACGCATAAAGCATAACGCATAACGCATAACGCATTACGCATAACTTATAACTCATAACTCATAAGGAGTAACGCATAACGCATAAAGCATAACGCATAACGCATAACGCATAACGCATAACGCGTAACGCATAACGCATAACGCATAACGCATAACGCATAACACATAACGCAAAACGCATAACTCATAACGCATAACTTATAACTCATTACTCATAACGAATAACGCATAACGCATAACGCATATCGCATAACGCATAACGCATAATGCATAACGCATAAAGCATAACGCATAACGCATAACGCATAACGCATAACGCATAACGCATAACGCATAACGCATAACGCATAACGCATAACGCATAACGCATAACGCATAACGCATAACGCATAACGCATAACGCATAACGCATAACGCATAACGCATAACGCATAACGCATAACGCATAACGCATAACGCATAACGCATAACGCATAACGCATAACGCATAACGCATAACGCATAACGCATAACGCATAAAGCATAACGCATAAAGCATAACTTATAACTCATTACTCATAACGAATAACGCATAACGCATAAGGCATAACGCATAAGGCATAACGCATAACGCATAAAGCATAACGCATAACGCATAACGCATAACGCATAACGCATAACGCATAACCTATAACTCATTACTCATAACGAATAACGAATAACGCATAACGCATATCGCATAACGCATATCGCATAACGCATAACGCATAATGCATAACGCATAAAGCATAACGCATAACGCATAACGCATAACGCATAACGCATAACGCATAACGCATAACGCATAACGCATAACGCATAACGCATAACGCATAACGCATAACGCATAACGCATAACGCATAAAGCATAACGCATAACGCATAACGCAAACGTATAACGCACAACGCATAACGCATAACGCATAACGCAAAACGCATAACGCATAACGCATAACGCATAACGCATAACGCATAACGCATAACGCATAAGGCATAACGCATAACGCATAAAGCATAACGCATAACGCATAACTTATAACTCATTACTCATAACGAATAACGCATAACGCATAACGCATAACGGATAACGCATATCGCATAACGCATAACGCATAATGCATAACGTATAAATCATAACGCATAACGCATAACCCCTAACGCATAACGCATAACGTATAACTCATAACGCATAACGCATAACGCATAACGCCTAACGCATAACGCATAACGCATAACCCCTAACGCATAACGCATAACGCATAACGCATAACGCATAACGTGTAACTAATAACGCATAACGCATAAAGCATAACGTATAACGCATAACGCATATCGCATAACGCATAACGCATAACGTATAACGCATAACGCATACCGTATAACGCATAACGCAAACGTATAACGCACAACGCATAACGCATAACGAACAACGGATAACGCATAACGCATAACGCATAACGCATAACGCATAACGAATACCGCAAAACGTATATCGCCTAACACATGACGGATCACGCATAACGCATAACGCATAACGTATAACGCATAACGCATAACGCATAACACATAACGCATAACGCATAATGCACAACGCATTACGAATACAGCAAAACGCATAACGCTTAACGCATAACGGATCACGCATAACGCATAACGCATAATGCATAACGCATAACGCATAACGCATAATGCATAACGCATAAAGCGTAACGCATAACGCATAACGCATAAAGCGTAACACATAACGCATAACGCATAATGCACAACGCATAACGAATACAGCAAAACGCATAACGCTTAACGCATAACGCATAACGCATAACGCATAATGCATAACGCATAGCGCATAACGCATAACGCATAACGCATAACGCATAACGCATAACGCATAACGCATAACGCATAACGCATAACGTATAACGTATACCGCATTACGCATAAAGCATAATGCATAACGCATAACGCATAACGCATTACGCATAACTTATAACTCATAACTCATAAGGAGTAACGCATAACGCATAAAGCATAACGCATAACGCATAACGCATAAATCATAACGCATAACGCATAACGCATAACGCATAACGCATAACGCATAACGCATAACGCATAACGCATAACGCATAACGCATAACGCATAACGCATAACGCATAACGCATAACGCATAAAGCATAACGCATAACGCATAAAGCATAACGCATAACGCATAACGCATAAATCATAACGCATAACGCATAACGCATAACGCATAACGCATAACGCATAACGCATAACGCATAACGCATAACGCATAACGCATAACGCATCACGCATAACGCATAACGCATAACGCATAACGCATAACTTATAACTCATTACTCATAACGAATAACGCATAACGCATAAGGCATAACGCATAAGGCATAACGCATAACGCATAAAGCATAACGCATAACGCATAACGCCTAACGCATAACGCATAACCCCTAACGCATAACGCATAACGCATAACGCATAACGCATAACGTGTAACTAATAACGCATAACGCATAAAGCATAACGTATAACGCATAACGCATATCGCATAACGCATAACGCATAACGTATAACGCATAACGCATACCGTATAACGCATAACGCAAACGTATAACGCACAACGCATAACGCATAACGAACAACGGATAACGCATAACGCATAACGCATAACGCATAACGCATAACGAATACCGCAAAACGTATATCGCCTAACACATAACGGATCACGCATAACGCATAACGCATAACGTATAACGCATAACGCATAACGCATAACACATAACGCATAACGCATAATGCACAACGCATTACGAATACAGCAAAACGCATAACGCTTAACGCATAACGGATCACGCATAACGCATAACGCATAATGCATAACGCATAACGCATAACGCATAATGCATAACGCATAAAGCGTAACGCATAACGCATAACGCATAAAGCGTAACACATAACGCATAACGCATAATGCACAACGCATAACGAATACAGCAAAACGCATAACGCTTAACGCATAACGCATAACGCATAACGCATAACGCATAACGCATAACGCATAACGCATAACGCATAACGCATAACGCATAACGCATAACGCATAACGCATAACGCATAACGTATAACGTATACCGCATTACGCATAAAGCATAATGCATAACGCATAACGCATAACGCATTACGCATAACTTATAACTCATAACTCATAAGGAGTAACGCATAACGCATAAAGCATAACGCATAACGCATAACGCATAAATCATAACGCATAACGCATAACGCATAACGCATAACGCATAACGCATAACGCATAACGCATAACGCATAACGCATAACGCATAACGCATAACGCATAACGCATAACGCATAACGCATAACGCATAACGCATAACGCATAACGCATAACGCATACCGTATAACGCATAACGCATAACGCATAACGCATAACGCATAACGCATAACGCATAACGCATAACGCATAACGCATACCGCATAACGCATAACGCATAACGCATAACGCATAACGCATAACGCATAAAGCATAACGCATAACGCATAACTTATAACTCATTACTCATAACGAATAACGCATAACGCATAAGGCATAACGCATAAGGCATAACGCATAACGCATAAAGCATAACGCATAACGCATAACGCATAACGCATAACGCATAACGCATAACGTATAACGCATAACGCATAACGCATAACGCATAACGCATAAAGCATAACGCATAACGCATAACGCATAAATCATAACGCATAACGCATAACGCATAACGCATAACGCATAACGCATAACGCATAACGCATAACGCATAACGCATAACGCATAACGCATCACGCATAACGCATAACGCATAACGCATAACGCATAACTTATAACTCATTACTCATAACGAATAACGCATAACGCATAAGGCATAACGCATAAGGCATAACGCATAACGCATAAAGCATAACGCATAACGCATAACGCATAACGCATAACGCATAACGCATAACGCATAACGCATAACGCATAAAGCATAACGCATAACGCATAACTTATAACTCATTACTCATAACGAATAACGCATAACGCATAAGGCATAACGCATAAGGCATAACGCATAACGCATAAAGCATAACGCATAACGCATAACGCATAACGCATAACGCATAACGCATAACCATAACGTATAACGCATAACGCATAACGCATAACGCATAACGCATAACGCATAAAGCATAACGCATAACGCATAACGCATTACGCATAACTTATAACTCATAACTCATAAGGAGTAACGCATAACGCATAAAGCATAACGCATAACGCATAACGCATAACGCATAACGCGTAACGCATAACGCATAACGCATAACGCGTAACGCATAACGCATAACGCATAACGCATAACTCATAACGCATAACTTATAACTCATTACTCATAACGAATAACGCATAACGCATAACGCATATCGCATAACGCATAACGCATAATGCATAACGCATAAAGCATAACGCATAACGCATAACGCATAACGCATAACGCATAACGCATAACGCATAACGCATAACGCATAACGCATAACGCATAACGCATAACGCATAACGCATAACGCATAACGCATAACGCATAACGCATAACGCATAACGCATAACGCATAACGCATAAAGCATAACGCATAACGCATAACGCAAACGTATAACGCACAACGCATAACGCATAACGCATAACGCATAACGCATAACGCATAACGCATAACGCATAACGCATAACGCATAACGCATAACGCATAACGCATAAAGCATAACGTATAACGCATAACGCATATCGCATAACGCATAACGCATAACGTATAACGCATAACGCATACCGTATAACGCATACCGCATAACGCAAACGTATAACGCACAACGCATAACGCATAACGAACAACGGATAACGCATAACGCATAACGCATAACGCATAACGCATAACGAATACCGCAAAACGTATATCGCCTAACACATAACGGATCACGCATAACGCATAACGCATAACGTATAACGCATAACGCATAACGCATAACACATAACGCATAACGCATAATGCACAACGCATTACGAATACAGCAAAACGCATAACGCTTAACGCATAACGGATCACGCATAACGCATAACGCATAATGCATAACGCATAACGCATAACGCATAATGCATAACGCATAAAGCGTAACGCATAACGCATAACGCATAAAGCGTAACACATAACGCATAGCGCATAACGCATAACGCATAACGCATAACGCATAACGCATAACGCTTAACGCATAACGCATAACGCATAACGCATAACGTATAACGCATACCGCATTACGCATAAAGCATAATGCATAACGCATAACGCATAACGCATTACGCATAACTTATAACTCATAACTCATAAGGAGTAACGCATAACGCATAAAGCATAACGCATAACGCATAACGCATAACTCATAACGCATAACGCATAACGCATAACGCATAACGCATAACGCATAACGCATAACGCATAACGCATAACGCATAACGCTTAACGCATAACATATAACGCATAACGCATAACGCATACCGTATAACGCATAACGCATAACGCATAACGCATAACGCATAACGCATAACGCATAACGCATAACGCATAACGCATAACGCATAACGCATAACGCATAACGCATAACGCATAACGCATAACGCATAACGCATAACGCATAACGCATACCGTATAACGCATAACGCATAACGCATAACGCATAACGCATAACGCATAACGCATAACGCATAACGCATAACGCATAACGCATAACGCATAACGCATAAAGCATAACGCATAAAGCATAACTTATAACTCATTACTCATAACGAATAACGCATAACGCATAAGGCATAACGCATAAGGCATAACGCATAACGCATAAAGCATAACGCATAACGCATAACGCATAACGCATAACGCATAACGCATAACGCATAACGCATAACGCATAACGCATAACGCATAACGCATAAAGCATAACGCATAACGCATAACGCATTACGCATAACTAATAACTCATAACTCATAAGGAGTAACGCATAACGCATAAAGCATAACGCATAACGCATAACGCATAACGCATAACGCATAACGCATAACGCATAACGAATACCGCAAAACGTATATCGCCTAACACATAACGCATCACGCATAACGCATAACGCATAACGCATAACGCATAACGCATAACGCATAACGCATAACGCATAACGCATAACGCATAACGCATAACGCATAACGCATAACGCATAATGCATAACGCATAGCGCATAACGCATAACGCATAACGCATAACGCATAACGCATAACGCATAACGCATAACGCATAACGCATAACGCATAACGCATAACGCATAACGTATAACGCATACCGCATTACGCATAAAGCATAATGCATAACGCATAACGCATAACGCATTACGCATAACTTATAACTCATAACTCATAAGGAGTAACGCATAACGCATAAAGCATAACGCATAACGCATAACGCATAAATCATAACGCATAACGCATAACGCATAACGCATAACGCATAATGCATAACGCATAACGCATAACGCATAACGCATAACGCATAACGCATAACGCATACCGTATAACGCATAAAGCATAACGCATAACGCATAACGCATTACGCATAACGCATAACTTGTAACTCATTACTCATAACGAATAACGCATAACGCATAACGCATAACGCATAACGCATAACGCATAACGCATAAAGCATAACGCATAACGCATAACGCATAACGCATAACGCATAACGCATAACGCATAACGCATAAAGCATAACGCATAACGCATAACTTATAACTCATTACTCATAACGAATAAAGCATAACGCATAACGCATAACGCATAAAGCATAACGCATAACGCATAACGCATAACGCATAACGCATAACGCATAACGCATAACGCATAACGCATAACGCATAACGCATAACGCATAACGCATAACGCATAACGCATAACGCATAAAGCATAACGCATAACGCATAACGCATTACGCATAACTTATAACTCATAACTCATAAGGAGTAACGCATAACGCATAAAGCATAACGCATAACGCACAACGCATAACGCATAACGCGTAACGCATAACGCATAACGCATAACGCATAACGCATAACGCATAACGCATAACTCATAACGCATAACTTATAACTCATTACTCATAACGAATAACGCATAACGCATAACGCATATCGCATAACGCATAACGCATAATGCATAACGCATAAAGCATAACGCATAACGCATAACGCATAACGCATAACGCATAACGCATAACGCATAACGCATAACGCATAACGCATAACGCATAACGCATAACGCATAACGCATAACGCATAACGCATAACGCATAACGCATAAAGCATAACGCATAACGCATAACGCAAACGTATAACGCACAACGCATAACGCATAACGCATAACGCAAAACGCATAACGCATAACGCATAACGCATAACGCATAACGCATAACGCATAACGCATAAAGCATAACGCATAACGCATAACTTATAACTCATTACTCATAACGAATAACGCATAACGCATAACGCATAACGGATAACGCATATCGCATAACGCATAACGCATAATGCATAACGCATAAAGCATAACGCATAACGCATAACGCATAACCCATAACGCATAACGCATAACGTATAACTCATAACGCATAACGCATAACGCATAACGCCTAACGCATAACGCATAACCCCTAACGCATAACGCATAACGCATAACGCATAACGCATAACGTGTAACTAATAACGCATAACGCATAAAGCATAACGTATAACGCATAACGCATATCGCATAACGCATAACGCATAACGTATAACGCATAACGCATACCGTATAACGCATAACGCATAACGCAAACGTATAACGCACAACGCATAACGCATAACGAACAACGGATAACGCATAACGCATAACGAATACCGCAAAACGTATATCGCCTAACACATAACGGATCACGCATAACGCATAACGCATAACGTATAACGCATAACGCATAACGCATAACACATAACGCATAACGCATAATGCACAACGCATTACGAATACAGCAAAACGCATAACGCTTAACGCATAACGGATCACGCATAACGCATAACGCATAACGCATAAAGCGTAACACATAACGCATAACGCATAATGCACAACGCATAACGAATACAGCAAAACGCATAACGCTTAACGCATAACGCATAACGCATAACGCATAATGCATAACGCATGGCGCATAACGCATAACGCATAACGCATAACGCATAACGCATAACGCATAACGCATAACGCATAACGCATAACGCATAACGCATACCGTATAACGCATAACGCATAACGCATAACGCATAACGCATAACGCATAACGCATAACGCATAACGCATAACGCATAAAGCATAACGCATAAAGCATAACTTATAACTCATTACTCATAACGAATAACGCATAACGCATAAGGCATAACGCATAAGGCATAACGCATAACGCATAAAGCATAACGCATAACGCATAACGCATAACGCATAACGCATAACGCATAACGCATAACGCATAACGCATAACGCATAACGCATAAAGCATAACGCATAATGCATAACGCATTACGCATAACTAATAACTCATAACTCATAAGGAGTAACGCATAACGCATAAAGCATAACGCATAACGCATAACGCATAACGCATAACGCGTAACGCATAACGCATAACGCATAACGCATAACGCATAACGCATAACGAATAACGCATAAAGCATAACGCATAACGCATAACGCATAAAGCATAACGCATAACGCATTACGCATAACTTATAACTCATAACTTGTAACTCATTACTCATAACGAATAACGCATAACGCATAACGCATAACGCATAACGCATAACGCATAACGCATAAAGCATAACGCATAACGCATAACGGATAAAGAATAATGCATAACGCATAACGCATAACGCATTACGCATAACTTATAACTCATAACTCATAACGAATAACGCATAACGCAAAATGCATAACGCATAACGCATAACGCATAAAGCATAACGCATAACGCATAACGGATAAAGCATAATGCATAACGCATAACGCATAACGCATTACGCATAACTTATAACTCATAACTCATAACGAATAACGCATAACGCAAAATGCATAACGCATGTCGGATCACGCGAAACGCATAACGCATAAAGCATAAATCATAACGCATAACGAATACCGCAAAACGTATATCGCCTAACACATAACGCATCACGCATAACGCATGACGCATAACGCATAACGCATAACGCATAACGCATAACGCATAACGCATAACGCATAACGCATAACGCATAACGCATAACGCATAACGCATAACGCATAATGCATAACGTATTACGTATAACGCATACCGCATTACGCATAACTTATAACTCATAACTCATACGGAGTAACGCATAACGCATAAAGCATAACGCATAACGCATAACGCATAAAGCATAACGCATAACGCATAACTTATAACTCATTACTCATAACGAATAACGCATAACGCATAAGGCATAACGCATAACGCATAACGCATAACGCATATCGCATAAAGCATAACGCATAACGCATAACGGATAAAGCATAATGCATAACGCATAACGCATTACGCATTACGCATAACTTATAACTCATAACTCATAACGAATAACGCATAACGCACAATGCATAACGCATGTCGGATCACGCATAACGCATAACGCATAACGCATAACGCATAACGCATAACGCATAACGCATAACGCATAACGCATAACGCATAACGCATAACGCATAACGCATAACGCATAACGCATAAAGCATAACGCATAACTTATAACTCATTACTCATAACGAATAACGCATAACGCATAAGGCATAACGCATAACGCATAACGCATAACGCATAACGAATAAAGCATAACGCATAACGCATAACGCATAACGCATAACGCATAACGCATAACGCATAACGCATAACGCATAACGCATAACGCATAACGCATAAAGCATAACGCATTACGCATAACTTATAACTCATAACTCATAAGGAGTAACGCATAACGCATAAAGCATAACGCATAACGCATAACGCATAACGCATAACGCATAACGCATAACGCATAACGCATAACGCATAACGCATAACGCATAACGCATAACGCATAACGCATAACGGATCACGCATAACGCATAACGCATAACGCATAACGCATAACGCATAACGCATAACGCATAACGCATAACGCATAATGAATAACGCATAAAGCATAACGCATAACGCATAACGCATAAAGCATAACGCATAACGCATAACGCATAACGCATTACGCATAACGCATAACGCATAAAGCATAACACATAACGCATAACGCATAATGCACAACGCATAACGAATACAGCAAAACGCATAACGCTTAACGCATAACGCATAACGCATAACGCATAATGCATAACGCATAGCGCATAACGCATAACGCATAACGCATAACGCATAACGCATAACGCATAACGCATAACGCATAACGCATAACGCATAACGCATAACGTATAACGTATAACGCATACCGCATTACGCATAACTTATAACTCATAACTCATAAGGAGTAACGCATAACGCATAAAGCATAACGCATAACGCATAACGCATAAAGCATAACGCATAACGCATAACTTATAACACATTACTCATAACGAATAACGCATAACGCATAACTTATAACTCATTACTCATAACGTATAACGCATACCGCATTACGCATAACTTATAACTCATAACTCATAAGGAGTAACGCATAACGCATAAAGCAAAACGCATAACGCATAACGCATAAAGCATAACGCATAACGCATAACTTATAACTCATTACTCATAACGAATAACGCATAACGCATAACTTATAACTCATTACTCATAACGCATAACGCATAACGCATAACGCATAACGCATAACGCATAATGCATAACGCATAACGCATAACGCATAACGCATAACGCATAACGCATAACGCATAACGCATAACGCATAACGCATAACGCATAACGTATAACGTATAACGCATACCGCATTACGCATTACGCATAACTTATAACTCATAACTCATAAGGAGTAACGCATAACGCATAACGCATAACGCATAACGCATAACGCATAACGCATAACGCATAAGGCATAAAGCATAACGCATAACGCATAACTTATAACTCATTACTCATAACGAATAACGCATAACGCATAAGGCATAACGCATAACGCATAACGCATAACGCATAACGAATAAAGCATAACGCATAACGCATAACGCATAACGCATAACGCATAACGCATAACGCATAACGCATAACGCATAACGCATAACGCATAAAGCATAACGCATTACGCATAACTTATAACTCATAACTCATAAGGAGTAACGCATAACGCATAAAGCATAACGCATAACGCATAACGCATAACGCATAACGCATAACGCATAACGCATAACGCATAACGCATAACGCATAACGCATAACGCATAACGCATAACGCATAACGCATAACTCATAACGCATAACTTATAACTCATTACTCATAACGAATAACGCATAACGCATAACGCATATCGCATAACGCATAACGCATAATGCATAACGCATAAAGCATAACGCATAACGCATAACGCATAACGCATAACGCATAACGCATAACGCATAACGCATAACGCATAACGCATAACGCATAACGCATAACGCATAACGCATAACGCATAACGCATAAAGCATAACGCATAACGCATAACGCAAACGTATAACGCACAACGCATAACGCATAACGCATAACGCAAAACGCATAACGCATAACGCATAACGCATAACGCATAACGCATAACGCATAACGCATAAAGCATAACGCATAACGCATAACTTATAACTCATTACTCATAACGAATAACGCATAACGCATAACGCATAACGGATAACGCATATCGCATAACGCATAACGCATAATGCATAACGCATAAAGCATAACGCATAACGCATAACGCATAACGCATAACCCCTAACGCATAACGCATAACGTATAACTCATAACGCATAACGCATAACGCATAACGCCTAACGCATAACGCATAACCCCTAACGCATAACGCATAACGCATAACGCATAACGCATAACGTGTAACTAATAACGCATAACGCATAAAGCATAACGTATAACGCATAACGCATATCGCATAACGCATAACGCATAACGTATAACGCATAACGCATACCGTATAACGCATAACGCATAACGCAAACGTATAACGCACAACGCATAACGCATAACGAACAACGGATAACGCATAACGCATAACGCATAACGCATAACGAATACCGCAAAACGTATATCGCCTAACACATAACGGATCACGCAT